>JAXFYN010000089.1:0-350516 GCA_036172215.1 Camellia granthamiana | reverse complement strand
AGGGTTTAGCGAAAAAAAATGTGCGTAGGGCGTTGGAAAACGTGTAAAAAGCTTGGACCGAGAAAGGGAAAGTGTTTAGAGAGAGAGGGAAGAATTTTTGACCTAAAGAAGTGAGAAAATGAGGAGTCTTGGTCTATATTTAAAGACCCGTGGGTGAAATGTCCAAAAAACCCCCGAACTGCCATCAGTGGCCGGCAACACCTCTTGATGGCCGTCAAGTGGCCGGCATCCTCCCCCTGTGGCCGGTGGCCTTCCTCGTGTGTCCTGATGATGTTTTGTGTCTTTGTTTTCCAAAAGTGTAAGGGAAGGTTCACTGTTGGGCCCAGATTATCTCTACGGAAGCTCAAAACTGTGTTCTAACGCATGATGTTCATCACTTGTCAACATGAACAAAGTGTATCCTTTTTTTAAACATATTACAATTCCTCCGAGGGGTGAATCGGAAGGTGCCATCGAATGTCGCTTTTATTCATTTTATGTCTTCGTTATTTTTTCGTCCTCTCTTGTTGCATAAGAATATACATTTCACATATATTGTGGCATAGAGCATGCATTTCATATATACGTATCTTGCATGCGCGTCTTGCATCAGTTATGATTCACGCATAGAATATGCTCTTGCTCTTATTTCATGCATAGAATATGATTTTGTTTCTTGCATAAAACATGTTATGTTAGTTGTCTATTTTATATGGAACATCTTTGTGCATCTATTGCACTCGCTCACTTTGTGCATCTATCATACACGCTCATTTTTCTTTGCAGCTTTAGTTTCATCTCAGGACGTGTGAGCGTGAGCTCGAGCGGTCTTATTTATAGTAGCCCTAAGGTCATTGCAAAGAATAAGCCCAAAACCCCCAAAAGTAGGGCCCATTCGGACCCAAAAATTCTGGAAATAACTTGTAGGGGTTGACCCTTCGGGCAGAGGTGTCGATCCTTTAGGTAGAAAAGACAATCTAGCACAAGCAAAGGGGGGTCGACCCTAATTTCCAGCAACTAACACAGAAATTTTGCAATATAAGAGGGTCAACCCTTCCCAGACTGGTGTCGACCCTATAGAAAACCAACAGAGGTACAAAGAATTCAAATAGGTATAACTCTCTCGTTCAAACTCCGTTTTAGGTCGTTCTTGTGTCCAAATCGAAGCCTCGGAAACAAGCTTTCCAATGGTTCCAGCGTCACATTCAAATTCAAAGTTTGGAAGGATAAAAAGGATAAAGAGTAAAGGTTGGTCAAAAACGAAAACTCAAATTTGGGGCTTTTGATCTAATCTTGCCTAAATACCTTGTTAAGGCTTCAATCAAGGTTCCAAACATCCCCCAAGGATCGTCAATTATAATATTTAAAGTTCACTTTCCAACGCATCATTGCCACAAGTCCGATAACCATACAAGTTTTAAGGTGACGGGTACTAATTTACACCAATCCAATACGAATTAGAATCCGAGTCATTACAGCACGTGTTGGATTGGACCGACTTAGAGGTAGATGAGGATGCCTCCTATGAAGAGAGACTGGTGAGAGTCTTGGATACTCGGGACCAAGTCTTGCGAGGCAAGATAATTCCCTTGGTTAAGGTATCATGGAAACATCACCGAGTTGAGGAAGTAACTTAGGAACATGAGTTAGAAGTCCGTGAGAAATATCCGGACCTATTTGTTGATGTTTGAGCACATAATGAAATTTTGTTATGTTGATGAAATATGAAAGCATTGTATACGTTTTGGATATATGAGAACATTATATATGTTGTGTATGTTTTGGGAAATATGGATTTTACTTTCAGTATTGGGACTTGTGTATCAAGTTGATAAAAATGGATAACCGGAGAATAGATCATGGTATTGGAATTGATTATCTATCGTTATTATGTTTGATTTAAACATAACTATTAAACTCGATTTGAGATTTCGGGGACAAAATTCTTTAAGAAATGAGATTATAGCAATTCCGGTTTTGACCCGACCCTTTTTATGTTCCGGACTCGGGTTTTCTGAATGTTGTTTATATCATTTTCCCTTTCATTCTTGCTTAAATTTGGCTATTGAGTTGATTGGAACATGTTTGGAACAAGTTGGTTACTTGGTTTTCAAACTTTTGTTGCCCAGATTTTTGCTCTTCCGCTTGAGCGGCACTTCTTGCGCTCAAGCGTTCTTTGCAAACTCTCAATACTTTTGCAGGTCTGCAAAACTACTGGGAGAATGTATTCCACGCTTGAGCGATTCTTTCTGCGCTCGAGCGGGTCCAACTCGAGTTGCCTATCTCGCGCTCGAGCGGTGGTCTGTTCTCTGCAAAACTACTGGATGTGTGTATTTTACGCTTGAGCGTCACTTCTTGCACTCGAGTGGTAATGCCTTTTTGTTTTGTGTCTTGGCGCTCGAGCGTCACTTCTTACACTCGAGCGGAATAACTTATTATGTCTAACGCTCAAGCGTCAACTCTTGCGCTCAAGCGTTAGCTCTTGCGCTCGAGCGGACTGTGCGTATATCAATTTGCAAAAATGACTTTTTCATCACTTTTTCATATCTAATTCTCTCTAAACCCTAAAGTTGAGATCTCCTCTCTCTAAAACTCATTATCTTTTTACTTTTTCACCTAGATTTAGTGGTTTCTACACTCTACCCTCTTTGATAAAAAGATAGAGCATCTCAAAGGCTTTATTCTCATCCGATTAGGCTTGGATTTCGGCGTGTTTGAAGTGTCTTCATTCTCTTACTCGGCTTCTAAACTCGAGGTAGGGATTTTCTACACTCTCATATGGCTTTTAACTTGATTATTTCTTAATGTGTAAGAAACATTGGGTTTGGAGGTGATTTTAGCAAACCTAGGGTTTGGGGTTTAAATTCAAAAGAAGGTTTTTCAAAAAGGATGCCTTGAAAAGGGTCATGGGAATGAATATGAACGTGGGATGTGTTATAATAGATGATTTGGTGGTCGGTATAAGGCTTGGAAGGAAATGGGGTTTTGCCCTAAATCGTTCAAATAATTATTTTGCTTAAATAATGAAATTGGTAATGGGAATATGAAGTTCGACGGGTGTTTATGTGAATGATGGAGTTGGATATGTATTACTGCTCACCCATGGGGATTTGGACAATTTATCTGCCTTTAAGATTGTATATCTGTTTAGAAATATCTGTTTTGGGCTATCGGTGGAGGATAGCTATGATTGTTGTAGAAACTACATGAGGATTAGGTAAATTGAAACTAATCTCTTGTTGGTTGTCATTGAATATGACTGTATTTTAATATATTGTATATGTATGTTGTTTGAGAGGAGAAAGAGGATGTACCCCATGTTTGGGAGAAGAAAGCGGATGGACTCCATTGAATTAAGTTGCCATGTGCGTCCAGGGTGAAAGTCCCGAAAACATTGTGTATACGTAGGTGCAAAATCCCGCGGACGAAATTTCCGTAAAATGGCAAATTGAAGTGTTTGTGTGTAATGGTTGTGTGGTAGGAAAACCACTGAGTTGTAGGCTCAGTTGGGTTGTCTGGATAACAATGGGTGTGACTCATGAATTGAGGAAGCATGAAATGACAAACGAATTGATATAAATCGAATTGGAATATAGTACTTGGCATAGTATGGTTTTGGAAGGAAAAAGAGTGGTAAACAATCTTATCTTTGAGCAATGAACATGTGCATTATATTTATAACTGTGTTAAAGTTCATCTATTGTATTAGACTGTTTCTACTAGGCTTTGGCTCATCCTATCTAGGGAAAAACCATTTTCAGGTGCTGGTGATATGCCTCCTCCAAGGACTTAGCTTGGGAAGGCTGTGGAGCTGAAGCCTCAATCTTATTATTTTTGTACTTGACTTTTGTACTGCCAAAGGGCTTTAAATGTATTGGACTGAAGGTCCACTTTTGTTGTAACCAAGAATTACCTTGGAAAGATGTAAGCCATTTAGGCGAATGATTATCTGTGTAACCTTCATTTCTTCTTGTATATGTCTCTCATGTATATCCACTCTAATGAATGAAGGCATGTTAACTCAATTATATTTCCGCTTGTGAGATGGGCCTGTTATATTTATTTTAGAGCATTACATCTAAACTATGAAATTTCAAATGTAATAGTTACTCAAACTGAAAAATTATAAAGTTATATATTGTTTTTGTGTTTGAGTAACTACGAAATTTCACATTTTTTGAATAGAATCAATGAATTTTTTAGAAATTGAGAATTTTGAAAATTATAATATTTATCTATTTTTGTGTTTGTAAAAATACAAATTTTCATTCATTTTTTTTTTTTAGGTGTATAAATTGTGAAATTTCACCTTTTCTATATAGAAAATTGTGAAAAATTATGTAATTGAAAATTTTCTCTTTTTTTTTTTTCAAAATTTTATATTGAACATAGCTTCGTTGTTTGATAGATATTCTTGAATAGGTTTCAAAATTAAAAAATTTATGAAGAACAAATGTTATAAAATTTTGAAACAAAAGAAATAATTATGTAAAACATTATCTAGGTTCTTTAAGTTTATGTATGTATTTCACATTTTTATAAGATTAGAGTATTTCTATCAAACAGTGATGCATGACATTTATTGAGGTTTGGCTTTTTTTTTTTTAAAGCTTAGTAAACTATAGTTTCATAATATAGGAGTTTAATCCAACAGTGACTCATAACATTTAATGAGATAATAATTCTTTTGTGTAATATATATTCTACTAATACTATACTTTCATGTTGTGGGAGTTGTAAAACAGTGAGTCTGGGTATCATGGAAATTATTTTATAAAATCTATCTCAAAAATTTGCTGGTCAACTGACTCTATTGATCCTGGGTTGTGTCGATCAGCCAGTCAATTTGATCATAACACAATTTCATGTCAAATTTGATGATCTTAACATTGTTAGTTATGTCGTTTTAAAAATAAAAAATAAAAAATAAAAAAAAACATAGTTGGTTATAAAAATAAATAAATAAATCTTTTTATTTCCTTGGAAAATTTGGTGAAAATTCAAATATTTTGGTATTTATGGCATTAGATTTAAGAATTATTTTGTTTTGATGATATGACATAACTAATACAACTATTTTGTGAGAATGACTAATTATTATTTTGAAGGACTTTTTTAAAATTATTTTTACTCTACTACCGCTAGACTAGTGGATCATAGTAAGAAAAATCGCTAGGAGTGGTTAACGACAACGGCCGGTAGTAGTGGTGGTGATGATATGGACATATAGGCATAATGGACAAATAGAAAATGACATGTGAAACAATAAGTGATGTAAATAGATAGTGAATAATAAATAAATATACAAATAGATAAAGATCATATAACATTTTAAATTATTATTGTTCATTTGTTCCTAAAAGAACAGACCTTGAGATTATTAATCAAAAAAGTTTAAAATGAAATTAATTGGAAATTTTACTATGCACACCCTTGGAAGGGTGTACCATATTATGCATCCTCAGTCATTTCCTTTTTTAGTTATAACAATATTTTAGTTATGCTCATGAAATTTTTTATTATGCCTCATGTGGTGTTTGGTTATAATTTATTTTTTCTAATTATGACTCAAAAAGTATGAAATTATACAATTTTTTTATTTAATTATAAGTTACATATGTACACACTTTAAAGGTGTGTACCATAGTCTTTTCCATAATAACTGAGTGCACTCTTTCTTTTCTTTTAAATAAAAGATGAACTAGCGGGTAGCACACGCGATGCATGTGCAATTAAGATAAATAAGAATAAAAATAAATAATAAAGAAATTAATATCATAATATGTTAGTTACTTAAATGGTAAGTGCGTTTTTAATGAAACCCAAGATTTTTGAATTCAAACTTTGCTTTTAGACATCAAATTCAGTGCTCACATATATAATAATATAAATAGATAGAAGAGAAAAGGACAACAAAGCACAAAAAATTTTGAATTCACAGAGACAACTTTATGCCAAAAAAATGGCTCAAAATTGACAAAGTGGAAAACCCCTTTTTTTATACTGGGCAAATTTTAGTTATTGTAATACAGGGAAAAAAGCATTTTTAGCAACATTTTTGTTAGCCACCAAAAGTGTAATTTTCATAATAGGATCGCTAAAGCCATGTGTCACGACCCGAACCCGCCCCTTAAGGTTTAGCGACGTAACTGGCCAATAATCTTAGGATTAACCAAGGCCTCTTAACAAAATAACAAAAATATAAGGGTTGCGGAAGCAATTATACAAAATACAAGGTCCATAGAACTGTGAAGACGTACATGAGACAAATAAGTTTTAAACTTATATAATGTCAAACTTCCATAAAACTTGTATCACCATACACATAATGTCATGAGGGACTTAGCCCAATGTACAGATAAGCAAAGCAACCAACAAAACATCTTCATGAGGTTCACAAAACTTGACTTCTCAAAAAGAACCTCTCCGGGAGATACAGTGGTTGGTTGACACAAAACACTCCAGGCAGCAACTTAGGCCTGGTCATACGCCTGCTCACCTACATACATAATATAAATAGTGAGTGGAAACCTAGTGAATAATAACAGAGTAAAGGGTTTAAATGAATGATGTCCATAACATATTCAGAAATTAGAGTTCATATCAAAACAGATGTGTATATTCATATTCTTATTCAAACTATACACAGAAATCAGAGTTCATGCTTAATCATACATGGTACATCCATTAGCGTTATCATGCTTGTTAGTTCCATAAGAAACCTCCGGTATCGGAAACTTGTAATATACTTGGGCCACAGTATTGTTACCCTTGGGCAAGGGCCATGAGACCACGATATTGTTACCCCTGGGTAAGGGCCTTGCTCATAAACCATGGTATTGTTACCCCCGGGCATGGGCCTTGTGCTAAGGATGCCACGAATGCTTGTCAGAAGTTGGACATTTATTCATTGATACAAAACATAGCATTTCAGAAAGCAAATCATTTCTTGTCATATTACATCATATAGGAAAATACTTAAATGTGAACATAGCTTTATAAAGTTATTACTCACAGATGGCTCCACTTGCAGAACTGACAAATCAGATAACTTGTGGCACGTGACCTACATACACATAACAGAAACACATAATGAAACACTCTCGTTGGGTGTATAACTTCTTTCGTCTCATTCTTAGGGCTAGTTTGGCATGTACTAAATAAGCCAAAAAGCCAAAAAGTCATTATCTTATTTAAGTCACATCATCTTATTTAAATCAAATCACCTCTCTAACACATCAAATCAAACCCAACCCAAACCCACCCAAATCTACCAATAAGTCAAAAAGTGCACTTTTTTAGGACATCCCAAACCAACCCTTAGTGTTTTTCTAGGTCTTAACCTCTTATTATGTCTTAATCATGGCCTAGAAATGCCTAGGATGCAGTGTGGATGTCAAAAATGCACTTTAGAACTCTTAACAAAACTTGCTGAAAGCAGCGGTCAGCTTCCTTCGCTCGAGCGGACACACAAATATGTGAGGTGCCGCTTGAGCGCAATTTCCTTCGCTCGAGTGGTCTACAAACTTTGAAAAAGTACTAGTTGTATGATTTTCACGCTCGACGGTCGCTCGAGCGTGAGACTCGGGTCCTCGCTCAAGCGCAACTCTTGTCGCTTGAGCGGTCTGCAAAAACATGAAACTTCTGGGAGCTCACATTTCACTCTCGAGCGGACTTAAGGTCGCAAGAGCAAAGGTGTAAGATCACAGAGTGGTCGCTCGAGTGCAGTTTCAACCGCTTGAACGAAAGTGCAGAATCTGGAATTTCCAGATTGCACTCCCAAGCTCCAAACTAGAATCTTACACTTTAAAACTCATCCTTTTTGAGCCAAAACTCCGAAAACATTTAGAAATTTATAAAATACCATTGTTTGAAGATCATTTCACTAAATCAAGGCCCCAAAGCATGCCAATTGTTCAAAACTCCAACTTGAAATTTATGAATATGCCATAAACATGACATGCATGAATTATTTTGAACTTAGGCTTTCCAAAACATGATCAATTAAGGCCAAATGGTAAGAAATGTGATGAATTCTCAAATCTAAGTTAAGATAGACACATGCATGTGAAAATTATTTGGAATCAAACTCAAAATGCTATAATATATGCATGCTTGCAAAATTTCATCTTAATTACTTATTAGGCATGTTTAATCATGAATTAACATTAATCAAGGATCGGGGTTGTTTCACCATGTCACTAAATTATTCGGTGACCAAATAAATTGTGGTCACCTTATAAATAAATTGGTTACCAGATATTTTAGTCGCCAAACACCAAAAAATTCATAGCCATAAATTAACATTTAGTAGCTAAAAGTAGCCTTAATCAGATGATATGTTAGGTTTTAGGGACATATAAATGTATCGCTAGAGTATCTTTCAGCAACGAAGCAAATTGGTTGCTGAATGTCAAATCTTTTGCCAACCAATCAAGTTTTTGGTTAGTAAAAATTCATCTCCTATTCACCATAGACTTTTAGCAACGAAAACAAAGTGTCACCAAAAGTAAATTCACAAATAAAAATTCTATCACCAAAATTTCATTATTTATATTTATTGTTTTTACAATTTCCCCGTTCAGTATATAATTCATAAACCTATAAAAAATAATCCAAACCCAAACTTTCTTTTGTGCATCATTTCTACACATACATGCAATCAAAACAAATTAACACACTTATGCAAAGCATCCAAAATATAAACTTAATTCAAAAGTAGCAGGCATATTAAACATAACTAAAATATCAAATCCAAAGCATCCAGCATAAGTTTATATATTTGGTTGAGTCAAAGGGGCTAGCTGATCAGTTGCTAGTTTATGCATTAGTTTTTGATGCAGCCCTGGCATGTCACTTTTCATTTTCCCAGGTCTTCTCTTTTGTTTCATCTATGCTTAGATTATGTCCAACTTCCCCATCTATGCAATAGATAAATGTACAGATGTGTCTTAAGTGCTTTTCATTTTCCAATTCTTTGAGCTAAAGTATGTTGGCTTATGTAATTAATGATGTTCCAGTACATCGCTGATTAAAAAAAAAAATTTAAAAAAAAAAGAAAGAAAGAAGAGTTCCAATACATTACTTTACTTAACACCAGCAGTCAGTTATGCTTACTTGGGCAAAATGTTTGAGCTGGCTGAATTAGTGAGGTTGAATTCATGGTTCCCACCACACAGGCACATACACAAAAGGATAAAGAAATATGCCAAATTTGTTACTTCTTTTAATTTAAAATTATTTTTTTCCCATAATCTAATCTCGTACAATGGTAAGAAACATTTCAAAATACTAAGAGCATCTTCAACGGTAGTAGGCATTTTAAATATTGCTATAAAATATACATTTTATTTTACCTATCAACTGTTTTATGTTTTTACTCTAACCATACTCTTTATTTTAGCTATTTATCCAAATATTATTAATTTTGTAGAATGCCACATCAGCAACAAAGATGGAGGGAAATGATCCTAATGATTGAATACATTTTGCCTAGCATTGAAGGCTAGCTACATGTAGCTAGTGAATATGAGTTGAGCTAAAATGCCTAATCATATGCCTAGTACATTGGAATTGAAAAAAGTGAATCACGCTAGGCATTTTAACTAACAAATGTTATATACCTAGTGGGTTGGGGATGCTCTAAGAATCAAGCTATTGTATATTGGTGTCTGCTTGTTTCTTTTTAATTTTTTTGTGCATTTATTTTCCCCCAATGAAAAATGTATCTTTTTGCAAAAAATCTTGCTCATGAACTATATTGAAGACATTGATGGGTGCAAGAAAATTTTCTCATATTTTACTTTGTTTGCTAATGAGTTGGATAAAAAATTTTATTGAAAACAAGAAAAGAGAAGTCCAGAAAATAGATCCAATACCAAAAAAATTGTCCCTGAAATGCATCAAAATGCACCATTTCTCCCAAATGTGCCTTTTCTTTTTCTTTTTCTTTTTCTTTTTCGTTTTTGTCGGTGACTTCAATTCATCTCCACCCACTTTTCCATTGATAGCAACACATTAATAACTGAATAATTTGTTGCTAATGGAAAAATAAAAAATAAAAAAGTAAAAAGAATTGGTGTTGACTCCTTTACAAACCTGTATAGAATAGAAGAGTTACTGCCATATTTCTTCCTACAATCACTTGGCCGATACAAATGTTAAAGTTGATTGTGAGCAAAGGGTTTATAGCTTCTGGGTTATCTTTTACTTTATTTACGATTTATGCTTGGTGTTGGGAAGTGCAAGTTTTAGAAGAAGATAACAATCGGTGGCTGCACATGAATACGTGACAATATTTCGCAATTTTTTTTTAATGTTCTTTATTTAGAGAAATATAACTTCTTGAATTTTTTTTGTGCAAATAAGATTAGTTAAAAGATATGGGAAACACTGTTTTAGGGCGCTTTAGGATGAGCATCGACAACTTCAAGGCTGTTCAAGATCGAAAGAAACAATACGTGCACACCATTATTGGTAGAAACAGTGTAAGCAATGTGGAAGAGGATGGTACGAATATGAAGTACTTGCATTTGCAGAGTTTATTTCTATACTTGTGTTGTTTTGGTGCTATATATAACCGTGTTTGCGCTGTTAATGGATCAAAAAAAAAATTTAAGATTGTTTAGGCAAAGTGCTGGTCCATTGGTTGCAAGTGTCATAAAATGAATTTGCAAATGTATTCACTTGTTTTTTATAGGTCCAAGTACTTTAAATTAGCTAGACAACACCACCACAACTTTTTTTTGTTTGATTTGGGAAAGCACTAGTTTTAAATTTATTGATCATCAACTGGCATAATAATATCGTTTTTGTATGGTACTGGTTTAGCCTATAATATGCTTTTATATATCTCCTCTCCATTAAAAAAGAAAAAGAAAAAAGTTGTCTATGACAATAGTAAAAATATGGACAATGACATCTCTGAATGGATTGAAGGTTGTCATCTTTTGTTTGATTTATTCAATGCTGACTACTTTTCTTAGGGTTACTGAGGTATGGAGATGAAAGGGTCGCCTTGTACATGAAGCGTTCTCTCACCAAGTGTGATGTTTGGGTTTGAGTCTTCTCTCTATGGTATGTATCTATATTATTTTTGGAGTGCAATGGAATTTTGGTCTGAGCTGTAGAATTTAACGGTAGTATGTTGAGGTAGGTTTTTCTATCGTAAAGGGGGTAATCAACAACTTCATAGTAGGAAAAGGTTGCCTATGTAATTATATTCCTCTGTTGTAAGCTGGGGTGTTATCGATTCATAAACATCAATTTTCCTTTTTCTTCTTTTCTTTTTTTGTTTTCCTTTTCCTTTCATAGGTAGGATGTCAATTGGGGCATTATCTATTCATAAACATCAGTTTTCCTTTTCCTTTCATAGGTAGAGTGTCAATTCTTCATCTCTGTTTTTTTTCAACATGAAAGTACAAGCTTGCCCTCTCCTGTTAAGTCTGACTTCAGGCCCATTGAAACTAATCTATATGGAAGGCACCAACTCAGTGACACTAATCTATATGGAAGGTACCAACTTATTACCCAAACAACTAACCCTTATTGGCAAACTTTAGGTGGGCTTTACTCACAGATTTTGTTAATCTTCTTTTTTCCTATGATGATGCATAAGAGAGCAACAAAGAGCTATGGGATTCATATGTACAATCACCATGTATGTGAGAGAGCAAGAAAGAGCTACTATGGGGATTCATATGTACAATCGTGTCAAGCATTGGCGGTAGGTGGGTCAACACAGCCTGAAGGAAAATCTCTGAAGGATAAAAGGGTGGGTCTAGCGCTTTTCTTATCAAACTTATGCAGTACTCTCCTCTGCGCCAGCCGCTTCCAATGGCCCCCTCCTTTGCCTTAAGAGTGTCTTGGGCAATGGATGAAAACCCATCATTATTTCCACATCTTCACCTAAATCAAGGCTGAGAATGGATTATGTGATGGAGATGATGAGGCAGCAGCCTGATCAAGAAATGGATTGCCAAAGGGATTTGTTGGATCGTGCCCTATCATCATGGGTTGTTGCTGGTGTTGGTGTTGGTGTTGGTGTTGGTGTTGGTGTTGGTGTTAGGGCATGGCATCCATCTACATACCAGTTGGGGTGCTATGTTGTCTGAAGCATAAAATGTGTCTTGGTGGTGGTTATAAGGAACAACCTCCAAAGGACTTTCCACCTGCAACGTCATTTGTTGGTGGTAGTTTTCATCATGGTTTGTGCTTGTTCTTGTTCTTGTTCTTGTTCTTGCCAATGCATCATTGTATAAACTTTCTAGGATTAGTTTGTCCAGTCCACCACCCTATCAACCAAATCACGGGTCATAGTAACATTTTGAAAATTTGGAGAGAGAGCACTTGAATTTAAGGATTCTAAATTAATATTAAATAAAACTAATTTGGAATGTAATTTTAGTAAAAGTAGAAGTAAAAATAATAAAAAAGTGAGATTGAAAATCAAGAAATAATAAATAGTGAACATTTTTGTTAGTTTGGTTCGATTATTAATATGGTGATAATGTGATCCATAAAATTGTAGTAGGTTAGATACAATTGTTAAGGCTGCCGCTCATCACTAATAAAAGGCCACAACAAAGACCCTTTTATACACGGTTTATTACAAATTTGAACATAAATAATATATATATATATTTTCAATAATTGTTTTCATAATGTACGGTAATGCATGTAGAGCCACCCATGATCATGTTGCCCATGACAGCCTTCCCTTAACTACCGTTCCCTTAATTCTATTGCTTTCTTCTCATGTTAATGTGCCATTAATTTTGGCTTTATTTCAGATTACAAGGGGTTGTGTTTATATTTTTAGACTATAAGGAGGGTAGGTAATATGTTTTCGGGATAAGCCACAAGGGTTAAAGCGCAATTAAAGTTGCAAATACGTTTTCCCAAACAGAACTCATTTGTGAATACTACATATGGACTTACCAGTTTACTATCTGCAACTGTAGCTCCATTAGAGCTTGGTGCTGTAATGAGTGCAAGCTCCCAACTGGTAGATTGACTTGCAAGATTTGAATAGATTGCGGAATTTGATGGATATTCTGTAAAAATGTTACAAATAAATTTAAAATAATCTATATTATATATACATATATAATAATTCAAAACAAACTGAGATTTTTATAGGTAAGAAATGAAATTCACCAGAAGTAACAACTGCAAGAGCAAGGGCATTTTTATCACCCAATTCAAATGATTCTACGATTGACTCATCCAGACCCTGGTAAAATTTAAAAATAAATAAATAAAAATGAACTTTTCCAAGTAAATCACAAAAATCAAGGAAGGTCCTAATAAAGATAAAAAAGTGTCCACCCTTACCAAGAGCAACCTGTGTTGAGGCAACAACCTCATTCTGGTCATTCTTCAGAAGTTGAGGTGATGTAGCAAATGATGATGATGATGGATCTGATGATGTTTCCTCAACCTCAGTATCTTGCAAGCTATCAGTCTCAAAATCAGGATTAGGAGCAGCTGTTGCTTTAGGAGTATCAACTCCCTCGTCATTGCTCTGATGACATGAGATTATGGAAGAATAGCCATTCAATGAGTTGTATTGTCTTGCAAAATTGTCACAAATGCATCAACAATTCAGCATGGGTTACTTGAGTATTCATAGCAAAATACTCCACAATTTAAAAGCATACCTGTGACTAGAGATGGTAAACTCAACTCAACCCAACCGAACCCAAACCCATGAACCCCCAATATTACCCATTCAAAACCTGGCCAAATCCATGAACGGGGTTTGACAGGATTACACCTTGCAAACTCATTTAAAATTGGGTTTAAATGGACTAGACATGAGTACCTATTTAAAGAGGTACAACCTTCGCCACCGCACCATCACCACCTCCTCCTCCCCCAACTCACCACCACCACCACCACCACCACCACACCAAAAAATCTGAATGATAATACTATCTAGATGAACCCACAACATATCCAAATCATGCAAACAAAGAAAATTAACAAAGAAAATTATGTTCAAATAAACACTAAAAAAAATATTTCCTGTTTGTGTTAGCAAAGAAAGTCTAGGAAAATTAGCCCAAAACTATAATTTGATTTCAATTTTTTTTTTATCAAGTTGGACTCACTTGTGTTAAATTCTTGATTAATCGTAAACAACAATAACAACAAAGACAAACGTAACAATTTTGTCCCCTGCTATTTCCTTCATTTTCTGTGTACCCAAACAGTGAGTTGGAGTATGTCTAACAAAATTAGAGGTGAATTGGAAATTTCAATATATAGTCACATAAAGGAAAGAAGAACAAAAGAAAATACAAAACTTTTACTACTATGCCCTCCCATCGTTCCCTTCCTTTTCAGATATACAGGAACCTCAATTTAGGAGTGTAAGTGCATGCATGGCTGTAACTGTAGATCTACATAAATATACACCAAAATGTCTATGTGCACAGAAGGAATCAGACAAAAAATACACAAATGTGAGACAAATGTTCTCAGACACAGTGTTTTTAAAGGCTCAAGGCGCACTAAGGCGTTGAAGGTCTCTCGGGGCCTAGGCGCAAGGCGCAAGGCAAGGCGCGGGCTTTATTGAAGTAAGGCGCACAGTCTTAATAAAAAATAGAAAAATTAACATAGACTAATCATTCATAGTACTAAGACAATTAAGTGTGATTAATTGTGTACTGTAATGGAAAATTAATTAATACAATGTAATGCAATTGTGTAATGCATAGTGTATTAATTAATTGTGTAATATAAATATTTAATTAATTAATTTTGTATTTAATTAATGGAAAATTAATTAATATAATGAAGACTGATCAGAGCAGATGTGTAATTACAATGTAGACTAATACAATTAATTAATTAATACAATGAAGACTAATACAATTAATTAATTAATTGTGTAATGTAATGGAAAATTAAAATTAATTAATGTAATGAAATGGAAAATTAATTAATTAATACAATGGAAAATTAACGGAAAATATTTATTTTGTATTTATAATGGAAAATATTTAATTAATTAATTTTGTATTTAATTAATGGAAAATTAATTAATATAATGAAGACTGATCAGAACAGATGTGTAATTACAATGTAGACTAATACAATTAATTAATTAATACAATGAAGACTAATACAATTAATTAATTAATTGTGTAATGTAATGGAAAATTAAAATTAATTAATGTAATGTAATGGAAAATTAATTAATTAATACAATGGAAAATTAATGGAAAATATTTATTTTGTATTTATTTAAAAAAATATTTATTTTGTTAAAATATTTAATTGACAAAGGCATAAATATTTTGTATTTATTTTGTATTTATTTTTTTTTGTTTTAACAGAGACTCAAAAAAGGCATAAATAATTGAGCAAAAAAAAAAAAAAAGGCAGAGCAGAAGAGACGACACAGTCCAAGTCGAAGAAGAGCAAAGAAGGAGGAGAGAAGAAGAAGGAGAAAAATAAAAATAAAATGAAGACGACACAGACGATCGGAGTCGGAGGAGGGCGAGATAGAGACGATCAAAGTCGAAGAAGGCAGAAGGGGAGAGAGAGTGTAGTGCACCTGGAAGTTGAAGTCGAAGTTGAAAAAGGAACCCAGTCCAAGTCGAAGTCGAAGTCGAAGTCGAAGTCGAAGTCGAAGTCGAAGTCGTATGGAGCAAAGAAGATGAAGAGCCGAAGAGACGACACAGATTTAGGGCTTCGTTTCAGTCGTATGGGGTTTGTAGTGTATATAAGTTGTAATCCTCTGTGGTTAGAGTCATTCCGAACACACACCACAGCCGTTAGATCAAAGATTAGGGCGTAAACATCAGTCGCGCCTAGGCGCAAGCCTTGTGCCTCTCTCGCCTGCTTCCAGTCGCGCCTAAGGCGCGCGACTTCTTCAACGCGCCTCGCCTGGGAGCAATTCAGGCACACAGGTTGAGCCTCGCTGCGCCTTGCGCCTAGGCGCGCTTTTGACAACACTACTCAGACAAATGTTCGCAATTAAAGATGAGACATTTTTTGTTTCACATCTATGTATTTTGTGTCCGGTTCCTTCTCAGCATATAGCATGGCTGATGTATACACTCAAATGGAGAGTGAAATTTTTTTTTAAAAAAAATTCTGACTCAGAACCACCTATGAACATCTTTGCAGATCATATTTTTCATTCATCAC
The DNA here is from genome assembly GCA_036172215.1 of Camellia granthamiana. Taxonomy (NCBI): domain Eukaryota; kingdom Viridiplantae; phylum Streptophyta; class Magnoliopsida; order Ericales; family Theaceae; genus Camellia; species Camellia granthamiana. The sequence continues at coordinate 334,376 of JAXFYN010000089.1, read as the reverse complement.
TACCACTACCACCACCACCAACAATTCCACTATCCATTGGAAAAAGCGTTCCATAAAAATAAACAGGTTGGTCAGTTGATTTGCCCAACCCATACCAAATTCAACACAACTTGCTTAAACCTGTTTATTAAATGGACGGGTTTGGGCCTAAACCCTCCATTTTCCACCTCTACATATGAAAAGAAAATAAAGACTGACATTGAACTCAAAAAGAAATGCCCACAAAGAGCAGAGTGTCCAAGAGACTTAACATAAATTATTTTTACACATTTGTGTTAATTATCTCAAAAATTTCTAGTTCTTAGAGTGCAAGGTAACAAATTTAAAATTAGATTATTATTATTTTTTTGGGAATGGGTTCTTCTTGTCCTTGGGAGAGGAGGGGGGGAAGGGGGATCAAGTAGAGGTGAAACTCTTGTTGTCAAGCATGTTGGCACTAGGCTGTATTTTGTAGTAAAAGTTGGAACAATTGATTGAACTCAATTTTGTTGCATCTATTATCATTAAACTCCCATGTCTTACTGTTTTAGATGTATCTCAACATTGCATACATCACAAGCTTCCACTTTAGTAAACCTTGCCTAAAGTGAATGAATGCTTCTACCATATTATGTGATTGACATATACTAATAAAACAGTTATAAGACCAACAATATTTTACAAGACAAAATGTAGGGCAATTAAGAAACATTTTTGTAAAAAGAGTGTAACTGAGGTAAGGATATTTTAGGTGGATGTGTGGTAAGATTAAAAAAAGATAGAATTAGAAATGCATACATTCATGAATAGTAATAGCATCAATGGAAAATAAATTGAAAGAAAATATACTAAAAAGGTGTGTCATGTATAACAAAGACCAGTAGAGGCAACGATGAGGAAGTACGCTAGGATCACGACTAATAGAAACAATAGTGGGAGGGGATGACCTAGATTGACATGGGATACTGTCTAAAAAAGGCTATGAATTTATTTAATTTAACTAAGCATATGGCCCTTAATAGAACATAATGGAGAAAAAATATTCATGTAGCTAACTCCAAGTTATTGGGACATAAGGTTTGATTTGGTTTGATTTGATAACTGGAAAATCTTAAGAAAAGAAAAAGAAAAATAAAACAGAATATAGGTCTGAGCAAGATAAAATTATATGTCGTGTTTAGTTTTAACAAGTACTGCCAATTGGGGTATTAACAATCCTATGCAGAGTAAACAAAATATTTTAAAGTTACAGCAACATTATAATGATTCCTCGCAAAGCAGATGCATAAAGACATACCGGTCTCCATGGAAGCATTAAAATTTGTGGGGCGTCCTTCACAGTCTTCCATGGCTGTCATAAATGATGCAGGAGGCTGTAATTGGACATTATATCAAATACAATAATCACTGATTAGTTAAAACAAAGAACATAACAAATACCAGGCTGCAATAAACTTATAAAGATCTACAGGAACAAAGACGGACTTACCAAGTCAAATTAAGAGGTCCTTACCTGTTCTATTTTAATATATTTCTGCCCATGTCCAAAACCAAGGCCCCTACAGATCTCAAGGAGCTCAGATAAACTCTCTGCCTACAGTAACATACAAATATATTCCACAACTGATAAAGATTGTACAGAAGAACTACAGAGGTAGCTAGAACGTAAAGATCAGACAGTAAAAGTATAGAGTGTAAACATTAAAGATGCTTGATGGAAGCATGTGCTCATGTGTGCACGTGTACGGGTGTGCAGAGAATCACACAATGTATACCTGATTCCCTGCCTTCTTATAAATTTCAAGTGCCCTAACAGCATCATGGCGCTGCATCTCAAAAAACTGAAACAGAATACAAGTCAATGCTACTTTCACAAGAGCACAAGAAACCATCTGATTACACCATTAGATGATCAAAGGCCTACCTTGTCAATCAAATTGAGAGTTCCATCAGTAATAGCTACATAGAGCTTTATACTTTCAGTTGCAACCTAAAGCAAGAAGAAGCTAAGAGGAGGCAAAGACAAACAAAACCAAGTAACTGGTGTGGATGGCATACAGCTTTCAGTAATTCCTTACGATTGTAAGCGCATATTGAATCAATAAATTATTTCGAGCTGCTCCCTTAGGCTGCACAAATGCACATGGTCAACATCTTCTAAAAAATAATAGAAATTATATGATTAAAGAACTAAAATGATAATCACTGTACATGTACTGGAAAAGGACAAAACCATGAAGACTAGCATAATGGATCACTACGTCACCTGGCAAGCAAGAAGGCGAAAAAGAAGCTGTTGCAAAGCAGGTAATTGCTCAAGCAACTCTACAGTGTCTAGATCCTTGGTTCTCTGCCACAAACAAATTGTAATGAAAAGATATAAATGAAAACTTATGCCCATTATCCTCATTAGTCATTTCCATACAGAACAAGTGATGAGACAATAAATACAACAAATAAGACACCAACATGATACAACAATGTGCAAGACTTCCATAATAAGTTGTGTGAAACTTGCAACCTCGGAATCTGTTTACTGCTAGACTCCTAGTAGCACTCTTTCTTTCCTTTTTCAACCATTAAAGCATCAACCTATAATCCAATTACAAAAGGTCATGATATGAAGCACTATGCCCTCCTTTACAACATAAATAATTCTACTGAAATCAAAAGCTAAGAAGTAACTGTAGGTTAATGAATTCCATATTTTATTTTACATCAAGAGACAGCAATAAATAAATTAAATTAATTTGGGAAACCATTCAAAAGTGTAACCATAGTAATAATAACAGTAACAATTATAACTGACTCATTGTCGATTGCTTTGACTGGAAATGGAGATTTTAGTGTTTCAATTCATTTGAGTCCACTGTCGACGAATTGATAAATATGAAGGACATGTATAACTAGTGAACACCCCTGTATTCTGTGTGTGTGTGTGTGTGTGCAATTTTCTAATCAGCCGATAACTAACTATTGTTATTATTATTCTCCAAGGCCATTGCAAAATGCAAAGCAAATGCCTATCTAAGTCATATTCTAGTTTGTTCGGGGTAATATCATTTCAGATTCAGGTTCCAGCCAAGAGTTTGTAGAACAAAAAGCACTTAAAAAAAGACTAGCTTCAATTGGTAATCCATAATGCATACCGAGTGATCTGTCTGGACATCATACTTCAGTATGTGGCGGCATTCCTGGCGTTCTTCAAGATATAAAGCATAATTACAAACCCAAGCAGAATAATCCCATGCTTAGCATCAGAAATCTCCATGGTCAGTTCCTCGTATTGCAACTTCCAGTGATTAAAATAAAACAAAGATTAAGGAGTACCATTTGTGCTTGAATCATCCCTGAAATGTGATACGTTCAAAATAAGTCCTCTGCTCCGGCTATAGTTAATGAGTTCTTCATGAAATGTAGGATCTACCTCCCTCATTGCACGATGTACAACGATTAGAGTCTTCAATGCAACCTGAGTAAACAACAAAAGGAAGATAGACTGTGAATACAACTGATTGCTTAAATGGTATGTTTGGTAGTAATGAATAAAGGAAAAAGGAAAGGAGGAGAAGGAAAGGTGAGGGATGGATTGAATCCGTTGGAAGGGAAGGAAATGAAGAGAGGAGGAAGATTATCCCTCCATGACTACTAATTTCCTTCTACCCAAAAGTGGAAAATATACGGGAAGGTATCGAGTTCCCTCTCTTTGGGAAATATATAAATTCTTCTATTTCCTTCTCAACTAAACAAAAGGAGGAAAAGCTGTCTGCCTATCCCTAAGAATTCCTTATGCATCTCCTATATTTCGTACTTTCAAGTTTTCCTTTCCTTGTACCAAATGGAGAATAAAATAAATAGAACCATATAAAAGGAATGTGTGTTTTCTTCGTCAGATTCCCTTTAGAACTAAATGAAGCTACAATAGCTACAATTACAAGAGAAATATTTCATAAAGAGAACATAAAAGAATTTTCAGAAAAACAAGGTAACTTATTTTCCTTGCCCTTAAAAGACCTCAAAATCTTTTTAACAACTAACTATGAACCAAACCTCAGGTTCACAGGTATGGGAGCAGATCTAGCTGTAATCTATAGTTAGAATTGCCATGTAATTCCTGAGTCATTCAATTTCAGAAGTACACCTCTAGCTGAAGGAACCCACTGTTGGATGAAGTTCTAAAAGTGAGAGCATAAAGCAGAAAGGACACTAATAGGCCCAGTGTGGAGAAGTTCAGTATACAGATCAAATGAAATGACATGAGTAATTTAATATTAGGCCCTATTTATATGTATTGACCAATAAAACGAAACATATCACCCAAATATGTGTTGGAAGACAAACTAGTTGTCTTAAGCATTTATAAATAATAATATATCAAAACACATATTAGCCAATGTCAAGCATGCACATAGTTTAATTAAAGTTCTATACACCCAATTTAAGGAAACAACATGCAACTATCTTAGAAAATAGGCTATCAAACTCATGACTTAAAACTTACTAATGAAAGAAGAATATTTTTAAGAAAAAATAAAGGAAGTACCAAAAGCATAGAATTTAACACGGATCAAAATGCAACAATGGAATAGGCAAAACAAGCAGTTTGCAACATATCGTGCTACGGATAAGGTTAATATGTGTTCAAATGAATTACTATATGACCTCTTAGGTGGTGGGATTCAATTAATAATCCCGTGGGTCCCACCAAACCCATGTTTGATTGTGCTACATGCTAAGCGACTATGAGTCCCATGGGAATACCAATCCTACTTGCAGGTAGGATTAGCATTCCCATGGAGGGGGTGGGATTGCTAATCCAATCCCCTTGGATTGAAGTACAATGTCTATTTTGCCCTCTATTTATCAAACACAATAAAATCTCTTTTTTATGCATTAAGGGCTTTTATGTAATTTCATAGATTTAATCCCAACCAACTAAAATACCACCACACTACTCCTCAAACAAACACACTTGATCTTATATCTCTAACTTAATACTACCACATTACTAATTTTCTCACTTTATAATCTCATCCAACCTAATCCACCAAACAAACATGGCTAAAAGCTTCTTTTTTTTTTTATTTGGTTTTCTTCAAAGTACAACTGACAATGCAAATACCCTCGTCGTTATTGCACTATCCTTTCGATAATTATTGAGTTCACTAATTTACATACTACAATAAGAGAAAGAAATAAAGCAATTTCAACTCTAGCAACAGAACCAATTTTCATATTAGCCAGCACTTTAAGACATTATTCAAGATCTATGTGGAATCTGCTTAAGGTCTCAACCTCCTAGATTCTTGGTCCAATATAAACACAGAAGCAATCAGATGGCAGTTTTAGTTGGAAGCTATGGCATCCTTCCAGGGGAAACTCCAGGTCAAGCTACGATTTGATATACTAAAATGGAATGGAGGTGACTTTGGACCATGCTCGAAAACTTTATATGTGGGAATGGAAAGAACCTCAGTTGGGAAAAGGTTCAGAAAAAACTGAACTATATATGTGAAGGTTGTGGTGAGGCAAGTTTCAAACCATGGATTGTACTGGGTCCATGTGAGGACAAAATAGCGGCCAGAAGGGATATTTTCCTTGAAAAACATGGTGAAATAGTAGAAGACAACCTAAGAAAGACTAACACGGACACCGACTTAGACACGAACACAGAATTCTTTTTTTTAAATGTAGGACACTATAATATAATCAGTTAATTACAGCTGGTAATAATCATTTGTTAAAAATTAAATAAACACATAAAAACACACCCAAAAAAAAAAAAAAAGTGCAAATAAATTAACACAGCAAGGTGCTCAAGAACATACTGCCCAATTAGCAAGACGTCTGGCAAGAGCATGTACGCAGTAAGCAACATCAGCCCGAGGTCTAGAAGCTGAAACCACATCAATGATAGCTGTAAACAAAACAACATAATCATATTTATATGTTAGGTGTAAAAAACGAGGCTCAAGAACTTGAGGATTTACAAATCTATTGCTTCTAATTGGTTGGACTGTAAGTAAATAACTCAACATTGAAAAGTTCAGAAGAGACACAAATTCATCATAGATGTGAGTCATAAGTTCCATATCAAACTATTAAGTGGATAAAATGTCTCAAATTGCAAAATATTTAGTGTATTTCCATTATTTACAAAGATATATTAGTATTAATCATTAATTGAAACTTTTACAATTGAATTAAACAATTAAAAAACCTTTGACTATTTTCAAGTGGATTTGAAACAATGGGCGTAGAAAAGCTAAGTCAAGCTGTGAAGTCATCAAAATATAATTGAGGCCAAAATAAATTTCAAACTTCACTCATTTATTTCATGACCAATCCCAAGCAAGTTTCTGCTCAAGCTTGTCCTAATCCAAGCTTGAGTAGCTTGATTTTTACAAGGTCTTATGAAGCTCAACTTATCAAGTCAAATAAAAAAAATTAATGAATTTAAAAAGGTTCAACTCACTCCTTATATGTTTTTCTTTTGGCAGTACTTCAACATGACTTGTGGCCTTGACGATGGCAAGATCTACCTCCTCGAAGAAGTGGCTGGCATCACTTCTAAGTACTATTAAACATCAAGGAACATAATCATCTATATTTATAGCTACGAAATCACCTTGTAGTCCCTATTTAATTGGGCCAATCCAACCTTCGTGGAGTCTTTTAGAGCTCCAAGAGCTTTCCTAAAGCTTTGCTGAGTGCCACCACTTGCTGCCATTTTATTTAACAAAACAGTTTCCTCTAAACCCTGCAGTTCAATTCGAAAGCCTGAAATACAACAACCAATAGATACCTAATCAGTGAATCACACTTCATTACGGAACATTTCATAATATGCTATGACATCATGAAGATTTCTCCCATTCATCAGTTGGCATGTCACTAATGAATAATTCTCATAGTTTGCAATTGGCATTCAACTTCAATACCATCATTCAAGTGGACTATGGGTTGTTTTGGTTATCAAAACTGGTTGATGCATCCTATGAAAATATTTACTCTCTCTCTCTCAAAAGCGTTAGATGTTTTGATGAGAGGAAAAGGTGAGTAGGGGCTTGCTCTTGTAGTTTTAGAAAAAGAGGAAGAATTTGAGAATTCGTTGGCAATTTTAATTAAGAAATTGAGAGTTGAATGGTGTATAGCGGCTTTTCAAGAGAGAGAGAGAGAGAGAGAGATGAAGGTTTGAGAGAACTTTTTGCTCTTATGGAATTTTAGAATCTAATTGTCATGTTGAAGTCTTCTAACCACAAGGACAAATAGAGCTTTTTGCTTTAAGGCCAATATTACAATCGAGCAACTATATTTGCATACCTAACTCTTTGGCATATACTCTATGTACATCCTTGGTCAAAGCATGGTTCTGTCACTATTGCCAAGGTCAACATACCAAGTCCATGTCAAAGACTAAAAACTTAAAGCTAGAGCATCTAGATTATAACATTTAGAACATCATGCTATGTTAATAGACTATATGTATTCACAAAGAATGAATGTATTATATTTTATAAATCCAACAAAAAAATGAGATAGAAGAATTAGTGACTAAGAGTTGCCCAGGAGAAATCATTTTCATCTTCTAGGCCCCCTAGTGCTGCCGGAGTTCAATGATTCTGAAAATAATGCTAAACAGTACCTTGATCAATGTGATTTGCAATGTATGTACTTATGGTGCACACCAACAATTTTGAATCTTTATGCAATGCTACTTAATTCTATCTGCCCATTTTCTTGTATCTGTAAATTTATTCATTGCAATGAAAGCCTAGCACAAGTAAAACAATTTACATGATTAGGCTGGACCAATTAACAAAAATTGTTACCTTTTAAAAGAAAGAAAAACAAAATAGTACACTCAAGTTGGCTACAATATGATTTGTGTAACCTAAGATTCGTGAATACATGTCAATGAAAGGCAAGAACTAAATTGCAACCTACTTAGATTTCTTTGCATTCCACACTATTGCCCAATCCCTTTAAAACCTCATCATCAATTTCAAGGCTATTTCAACTGTAGCTGAATAATTAGCTAATAACAAAATATTTCCTTGATGGCTAAAATAGCTAATTTCTTTCCCTTTGTCGCTACATCAATTTTCTATAAGATATCTTGCAACTTATGGCTATTCACCTAAACTCTTCCTGAAGTGAAGACATGATCAATACAGACCATTTGACAATATTGACCGAAAGGGTTCCAATCAGCTTTTTTTTTTAAATAAAAAAATAAAATCAAGTGACAGAAACCTTTATCTATTAATTAACAAGTTCACATTTAAAAATGATTTTGAAAAATAAAAAATGAAAGAGTTCTAGAGTGGATACATGATCAATACAGACCATTTGACAATATTGACTGGATACATTGACCTACTCATCTTATAACAAGCTAGCTACACAAATTATAATTATCAGAAATATATAAATTAAGGAGAAGAAAAATAAATAAATAAAAGAAAGAAAAATTATTATTCTGAAAACATGAATGATGGAACCGATGTTTCCCTGGAGAAAACTTGGCAACACACACACACACACATGGAGGGATTGTTTGTGTTGGTTTGGATGGTTGATACCCAACATTTTCTCTAATACAATCATCTCCAATACAAATGAAATGTTAGAAAACTAAATCAATAAAAATGGAAACCAACATGAAATTAAAAAATGTAAATTTTCATATATTACTGAGACAATGCAGGATCAATCATATTGATTCATTCATTCATCACATAAACAACACATTCACACATATACGCACACATGATTTGTACATGTATATATATATAATATACATGTATATATATCGAGAGAGAGAGAGTATAAGATCGAATGAAAAGGTAAAAGTTACCTTAGAAATTGATCGCCGGCAGCAAAATGCCGGCTAGAACGGTGGAAAACATGTCCGGATCATCTGCCGCACTTTCCTACTGCCCTTCCTGCTGTCCTTTTTTTTTTTTCTTTTCTTATTTTTCTTTTCAGCCTCATTTGAGATTTTGAACCCTAACCGCTCTTCAAATAGGCAAATAAAGAGGCGATAAACAGAGATTAGAAGAGACCTATGGGGGATAAAGAATTCCAGAGTGAAAATTTACATGGAGTAAGAGAAATTGAGCTCATCACCTTGTTTGAGTGCGCTGCTGATGATCAAGCAAGAGAGGCCAAGAAAATAGGAAAGAAAATTCTAATGATGACCATGAAATTTTCCTTGGCAATGGCAACACATTGATGCAATCTACATCGCCCTCTCTTCTCTCTCTCTCTCGCGCGCGCGCGGGCTGTGTCTCTTTCAATATTCGACTACGACTACCAATGGTTGTTGTAAGTTTCCTCTCTCTCTCTCTCTCTCTCTCTCTCTCTCTCTCTATTTGAATACTCTGCCTGTCTTTTGTTTGGTTTGTCTTTCAGAATATTTTTTTGAGAAGCTCTCTCTCTCGTAAATACTTTTGAATACTCTGTCTGTCTCTTGTTTGGTTTGTCTTTCAGAATTTTTTTTTTGAGAAGCTCTCTCTCTCTCATAAATACTTTTGAATACTCTGTCTATCTCTTGTTTGGTTTGTTTCTCACAAAAAAATTTTAAAAATTATTTTTAAATTTTTAAAGGTAAAATAATGTAAAAATGGTAAGTATTTTTTTTTTTTTTTTAATTTCTTTCATCAAATTAGTTTAAATTATTTAGAAAAAAATTCTGAAACAAGTTTCTGAAAATTAAACCATTCAGTATTTTTTTTTTTTTGATAAACTCTCTTAAATACTTTTGAATACTCTGTCTATCTCTTGTTTGGTTTGTTTCTCAGAAAAAAAATTTGAAAATTATTTTTAAAGGTAAGATAGTGAAAAAATGATAAGTATTTTTTAATTTTTTTAATTTCTTTCATCAAATTAGGTTTAAATTATTTAGAAAAAAATTCTGAAACAAGTTTCTGAAAATCAAACCAAACAAGGTGTTCACCATGGGGGCTAAATAGTTTAGTAACTTGCTCTGATGACCATGGGGGCTAAATAGTTTAGTAACTTACTCTGATACCATCCTTTGGCCCCCTTAATATGACGAAATCCTGCCTCCACCCCTGGTGTTTACTATGATCGAAATAATTTTAGTTTTTGTCTTTTGTTATATTGTCTTGTTTTGCTAACCTTTTTAATTTTTCTATGTAGCTACACACCACTAGCCTTCTAAACAACTTGCAGGGATCGACAAGCTGACGGCTTTCATTATTTTAGAAATTTAGCACCTGATCTTAGGTTAAATTTACCTTTGATTTCTGCAATGATTAGTAAATATGATGTAAATGATGCCTGCTTTAAGTTTGGGGGGGTTGCTGATCCTCATACCCTTGTTTTTGGGTTAGAGGATATATTATATATAACGGGGTTTCTCGTAGATGGTAGGCCTGCCACTGGACGGGATGATTCTGACCCTGTCCAAATATGTCAGACATATTTGGGATTGAGTAACATATTGAGAGTTATCAAGAAGGGGAAGGAGGTGACTACCTCAAATGTTTCTTTAAGATGGCTGAGGGAAGTTCTATGACTGTCCCCCCTCATGTTGAGGAGAACAGCCCAAAATTTGATTGGTATGTTCGGGCGTATGTGCTATACATCATTGGGTCTGTTATAGCTCCAGATCCAGCCGGAGCTCATGTTTCAGTCTTGTTTCTTCCTCTCTTGGAAAACGTCAATGAAATAAAAAATTATGCGTTGGGCTGCTTTTATGCATTAATGGTGAACAACTATTTCATTTTTTAATTTGTTTGTTTATTTTTTATTTTAGATATTTCGCTGATATGTATTTTATTTTTTATTTTTTTGGCATAGATTTTTGCTCTTTTGCACATCCCTGCTCTAGTTTTGTAATTTAACATCCCTAAGATTAGGGATGCGATCACAAAGTTCCCTTTGATTGTGCAATGGTCGAATATCCTTCGTCCAATCACAAGGGACAACTAGAACCACCACCAGATGAATAATTTTGTTCAATTCTTTGAAAAATCTGGGAGGCAATGAAGTAAGTTTTTCACACAAGTTATTTAATCAATTGGTAGTTTTTTTTTTTTTTTTTTTTTGGTCTATAATTCACTAGTTTGATTACTTTTATTTTGTTACAAATAATATGGAAGCCTTATGAAAGGCTGCCTGTGGACTTTCTTCCACTTCCTTTGAGGGGGACAGGCCATCATACGCAAGTCCCGAACAATTCTTATTTGCTTTGAGAAGGCTGTCTATCATCGGCCTGACTTAAGCCCTAGGCAGTTTGGTTGACCTTTGGCCCACCCCCAGATATGGTTCTTATTTTCACAGGAGGGTCCGTCGAAGTACACTGAAAATCCTCTTCCAAACCAAACTGCCTAGGGCTTAAGTCAAGCCGATGATAGACAGCCTTCTCAAAACAAATAAGAATTGTTCGGGACATGCCTATGATGGCCTGTCCCCTCAAAGGAAGAGGAAGAAAGTCCACAGGCAACCTTTCATAAGGCTTCCATATAATCTGTAACAAAATAAAAGTAATCAAACTAATGAATTATATACCCAAAAAAAAAAAAAAAAACTACCAATTGATTAAATAACTTGTGTGAAAAACTTACTTCATTGCCTCACAGGTTTTCAAAGAATTGAACAAAATTATTCATCTGGCGGTGATTCTAGTTGTCCCTTGTGATTGGACGAACAATATTCGACCATTGCACAATCAAAGGGAACTCTGTGATTGCATCCCTAATCTTAGGGATGTTAAATTACAAAACTAGAGCAGGGATGCGCAAAAGAGCAAAAATCTATGCCAAAAAAATAAAAAATAAAATACATATTAGCGAAATATCTAAAATCAAAAATAAACAAACAAATTAAAAAATGAAATAGTTGTTCACCATTAATGCATAAAAGCAGCCCCGCGCATAATTTTTTATTTCATTGACGTTTTCCAAGAGAGGAAGAAACAAGACTGAAACATGAGCTCCGACTGGATCTGGAGCTATACAAACCCAATGACGTATAATACATACGCCCGAACATACCAATCAAATTCTGGGTTGTTCTCCTCAACATGAGGGGGACAGTCATAGAACTTCCATCAGCCATCTTAAAGAAACATTTGAGGTAGTCACCTCCTTCCCCTTCTTGATAACTCTCAATATGTTACTCAATCCCAAATATGTCTGACATATTTAGACAGGGGTCAAAATCATCCCGTCTAGTGACTGGCCTACCATCTACGAGAAACCCCGTTATATATAATATATTCTCTAACCTAAAAACAAGGGTATGAGGATCAGCAACCCCCCAAACTTAAAGCACGCATCATTTACATCATATTTACTAATCATTGCAGAAATCAAAGGTAAATTTAACCTAAGATCAGGTGCTAAATTTCTAAAATAATGAAAGCCATCAGCTTGTCGATCCCTGCAAGTTGTTCAGAAGGCTAGTGGTGTGTAGCTACATAGAAAAATTAAAAAGGTTAGCAAAACAAGACAATATAACAAAAGACAAAAACTAAAATTATTTCAATACACCAGGGGTGTAGGCAGGATTTCGTCATATTAAGGGGGCCAAAGGATGGCATCAGAGTAAGTTACTAAATTATTTAGCCCATGGTCATCAGAGCAAGTTACTAAACTATTTAGCCCCATGGTGAACACCCTGCTTGGTTTGATTTTTAGAAACTTGTTTCAGAATTTTTTTTAAAATAATTTAAACCTAATTTAATGAAAGAAATTAAAAAAATTAAAAAATTATATATATAAGAATATATCTAGTAAAATGCATGGTTATTCAAATGATAGCAAACAAACAAATAACAAAAAAAAACACAATTTAAAGCACAATTGTTGGGATTTGAAAATGTATAAAAAAAAATTGTTCATGCCTACAACCAAACTGTAAAATTAAGACCAAAAAAAACAGGATAGAAGATTTTTGAAATCCTTAAATTAAGACAAAAACAAACCGGATAAAAGACAATTAAAATGTTCCTGGGTTTCTTTTTGTCAAAAATTTTGATATATAAGAATTTATTTTTATCAAACTAATTTTTTTTTTTTTTTAAATTTCAAGTAAACTCTTATAAAATATATTTTCAGAAACAAAAAAACAAACTCATAAAACAAAGAAATTGAGTTTCAGCGATATAACATCATAAAAAATGCCTGCAATTTGAGGAGGAATTTGGCTTCATCTTCGTGTTTGGATCATCTTCATCATGGCTTCGGGCTGATCTTCTTCATCTTCTTTGGATGGTTTTCATTAGGGTTTCGGGTGTGGATCAATTTTTAGACAGAGGGATTGGAGAACAGGTTCAGAACAGAGGGAGAGACAGATCAAAGAGGGAGAGAGAGGATCATTTTGGTTAGGGTTAGGGTTTCGATAGCAGGAATCGTTCAACTTGCCCACGATTCTTCCTCAAAAGCGCGATTCTGCGCTCCTGACTCAGATTCGTAGAAGAATCGCGAGTTTCATTCGAGAGAAACGCCAATCTGATTCGAGAGAAACGCGAATCTGATCGCTTCCAAAATACAGAAGAGACGAAATAGCCCTAAATACAGAAGGAACGAAAGAGAAGAGAACAAGGAGAACCTGTTCACCGACTTCCCTCTGGTCGCCGGCTTCGATCTCGCGCCAATCGATTCTTCAATCTCGTCTCTTGATCGATCTTCTCTGTCTATCTCCTCTCTCTCAGTCGATGCACCTCTTCTTCTTTTCTCTCTCTCTCTCTCTCTCTTCGATCTGTTAAAGAAGATGGGTTATAAATATATTTATTATAAATAAAAATGTATTTATTTTACCTTTATAAATAAAAAAGAAAAATGTATTTATTTTATCTTTAAAAATAAAAAAGAAGATATTTATAAATAAAAAAGAAGATATAATATTAAATAAAGAAGATGGGTTATAACTTATAAATATATTTATTTTACCTTTATAAATAAAAATATAATGAGTTGATTTCTCTATTTATTTATTTTTCTTTTATAAATATAAATATAATGGTTATATATATATATTAAATTAATCTTAATTTTTATATCTACAAAATAAATAGATTTTAATTTGAAGTAAAATCTAACAACACAAAATAAAATACAATTTATAACAATTTATAATAATTATAATATATTTCAAATATTAATTGGAGAAAAGAATTATATCTCACAATATATTTATATATATTATTTAAAAATATAATTAATAAAAATTATATATAAACGTTCCTAATCTACGACTCCTCTAAATGGCCACGTTCCTCTGCTCCGCTCCCGCTTCGTGCAACTAAGTTTCGATCATTGGATAAGAGGGTTTAGAACGATGGGAGAGAGAGGTCGAAGAGGAAGACGGTGAGAGGAAGGAGAGAGATAAGGGGTTTCTCTCTCGATCTCTCAATTTCTTTCTCTCAGGATCTAGGAACCCAGATCGGAAAGGTTCGCCGGTGGGGGCTACGTGGTTGTCATGTGGAGTGTGAGGCAGAGAGGGCGGAGAGAAGGATATGAGAGCAGGTTCAGAACAGAGGGAGACATAGATCAAAGGGGGAGATAGAGGATCATTTTGGTTAGAGTTAGAGTTAGGGTTAGGGTTTCGATCGTTGGAGAAGAGGGTTTAGAACGGAGGGAGAGGAAGACGGTGATGGCTGTTTGCCATGGAAGAGGTTCACCGGTGGAATGTGAGGCAGAGAGAACAGAGAGACAGTGATGACGGTTTGCAACGGTGGGCTCTCTCTCTCTCTCTCAAGAGATAGACAGACTATTCTTAGGAGATGAACAGGTAGAAAAAAATGAAGCACCAATCTAAACCCATAGCCGACCAAAGCATTATCACCTAAAAAAATGAACTTTTTACATTCACAAATTCAGACCCATTTATAAATACATATGAATGAAAGATATACCTTCATTCCATGAGAGAAAGAAGCAATCTTGTGGGTGTCTTCCATGAATTTTTTCTTGCCTTTAACAGAGAAAACCCCAACTCCAGACCCGCTGAAGCAGACTTGGTCGTTTTGGGGTGCGAAATCTCTGAGCTCGAGCTTGGGTTCGGCACTAATTTCGCGCAAGACATTTGGGATTTCAATGCTGGGAGGTCTCTTTCGTTTCAGAAAACCAGAAACAGAGGTGGGGGCGGAGACATTATTCCCTGTTTGGTTCTTGAGAAAATGCGAACAAGAAAACGAAGTTGTGGGTTGTTCTTCGGTGGCGTTGCCATTCTCATCTGTCAATGATGAAATGCTCGGCGGAGGCATCTGATTGTTTGTTGTGTGATAGTGGGTTCTGTTCTTTCTATACAATGCTATACAGAGACAGAGAGAGAGAGAGTTGCAGAGAGAGAAAGGGTGGGTGTTAACGGCTAGAAATGTAGTATGCGAGAGAGAGAGAGAGAGAGAGTCAAAATTGAAATTTTAATACAAGGCCGTTAAGAAAGAGAAAGATTCCGAAGTGTCCGGGCTAAAAGGTTAAAAGTTAGAAAATTATTATCTATACTATATATTGAGGGTTGTTTGAGATAATCTAAATAAATATATTTTTTGACTTTGTATGAAATATGGATTAGATTTGGATTTGGTTTGAAGTGATATGTTAAAAAGGTGATGTGATTTAAATAAGATGATGTGACTTAAATAGGATAGTGACTTTTTGACATTTTTGAAACTTGCCAAACTTAGCCTGAGTAAAAGGAGGTTTTTAACCCCAAGCCTTGTGGGAGCTCAAATCTCCCAATCTAAATTTCTTAATTTTTTGATTTAAAAAAAAAAATCTTAGCATTTATTAACTTCTCTCAACTCCCAAGTCTTACCCTCATAATAACACTTTAATGTATTAAGAACAAGTATAAAAAAAATTCTTTGAAATCCAACACATATGAATTTATGAAAAAATCCCAACACATGATTATTATCCCTCATAATAACACTTTAATGCATTAAAAACAAGCATAAAAAAATTTATTGAAAAGTCCAACACATATGATTATTATCAAAATATTAAACTTTAATATAATATAATAATAAAAAAAAAGACATTTAATTCCTTGAAAAGTCCAACACATATGATTATTATCAAAATATTAAACTTTAATATAATATAAAAAAGGAAAAAAAAGAAGGCATTTAAAAAATAAAAAAAATTTAAAAATCACAATTCACATATATAGATAATTGTAAACACAATCCGTGCATATATAGTTAGTTAGTTCAATGGTTCTTTTTTTTCATTTATTTTATTTATTATGAGAAAAATGTGATGTGATTGTAATTTGTTCAATGATTCTTTTTTTTTAATGTGATTTAATCGTTTTATTTACTGTTTTAATGGTTTTTCTTTACAATTATTTTTTTTATTATGAAAAAAATATGATTGTAGTTAGATAGCATAAAAATATTTGTGATTTGTATTATTGGAGTTATCTCGTTTTTATGATTTGTATTTGGTTTAGCCAAAAAAAAAAATTATAATTTGATTTTTTTTTTAATATGATTGAAATTAGATAAACATAAATACTCACAAAGAGAAAAATGTGATTGTAGTTAGTTCAATGATTTTTTTTTTAATGTGATTGTAATTAGTTTAATGGTTTTTTTTGTTTTAATTTATTTTTTTTATTATGAGAAAAATGTGATGTGATTGTAGTTTGTTTGACGGTTTTTTTTTTAATGTGATTTTAGTTAGTTCAATAATTTTTTTTTAATGTGATTATATTGTAATTAGTTTAATGATTTTTTTTTTTTTTTTTTTTTTTTTGGTAAGTTCAATTGATAGTTAAAGTACCAAAAAAATATTTAACTACCGTTGAACAGTCACAGTGATTGTAATTGTAATTGATTTTTTTCTCACAAAAAAAAATATGAACAGTCACAGTGAGTTTAATGGTTCGTTGATGACTTCAAGCTGACTAATTTTGATGTTCAAATCTCTGCAAAAGCTCGGTTGATTGGTTCTTGGAAATACTGAAGTGACATAAAGATAGCTTCCTGTTTACCAAAAGATCATTATTTTTTTTTTTTTTTTTTTTTTTTGATCATGAAGAGAAATCCATCAATGATGAGCCAAAACGGCACTTACAAAAGAGTCCATGTTTACAAGTAGAGCTTACCCTAACCAAAGGAAAAATGAGCAAATAAATACATAAGCAAAGCTAAAATAGTATCAAAGACATGATCATACACGATCCTAACCCGTACTGCAAAGCAGAAGCGATCATAAGAGATCAGCACTAAGGCTAGTCGGAGATACCACAAAAGCTTCACTTCAGAGAGAGTAAGCTAACAGATCACACCCATGGAGCTCAAACTAACAGAAATACAGAAATAAAATTAAAAAAACTGAACAAAGAAAACCAAAGCTTAGATCTGAGGAAGAATCAGATCTGGTGGAAGGAAGGCCACGGCGTGGTGGTGGTGGTGTTGGCAGCAAGAAGAGGCAATGGGCGGCAGATCTGTTGGTGTCATGGTTGTGGCGGCACGGAACAGTGGAAGGCAGCGGAGAAATGGCAGATCGAGCTCCGGTTGAGAGGTGGAGGAGGAGAAAACGCAAAAAAATTTCCACCCTAGGGGAAGAAGCACCTCACAAGGAGGGAGAGAGTGAGAAGAAGTCTCCCAAGAGTTATTGTGCAGAAACGTAAAAGAAACAGGGAGAAGAGGAGAGAGGCAGCCCGAGAGAGGCCACAGGCCCCCCCCCCCCAAACAGCAGCCCCAAATGGAAACCCTAGGAGAAAAAGCTAGAGAGAGAAACTGTTGGAAGGGTATACTGGAGTTGGCTGCTTCCAAAAGATCATTATTGTTAACACATGTTGATAGACAATTCTTCATGCAATGGAAAATTGATAACTGAGATCGACAATAGTGCACCTCTGTTCGAAATGTTCTACTTCCTTGATTTGGACAAGTGTTCAAGTATGAATCAAATATCTCTTGCGCATTTTTCCCCTGGTAAACAAAAGTAACACGTGATTTAAAAAAAAATGTGAGTTTTTAATTTTATTTTTTTTGGGTGATAAATGTGAGTTTTTAATCTTTTAATTTTTGGTTTTCTTTCCCTTTTTTTTTTTTTTTTTTGGGTTTTCGTCTTCCTTTTTCGGTATTCTGCTTTATTGGCTCATCTAGCACGTTTAAGTCACCACTTTAAACTTACCCAAAAAATTTTTACTTACCCCAAAAAAAAGGTCACCACTTTAATAAAGCAACTTTAAAGATGCCTTTAAGTATGACATTAAAGTTGACGAGCTGTAACAATTATTGATGATGATTAGATTATATTTTTTTTAAAAAAAAATTGTAATTGATTTTTTTGTGATGTGATTGTATTTTTAACTACCAATTGATTTAATTTGTGATTGGGTTTCAATTCATTGTATTTTTAACTACCGATTGTATATTAAAAAAATATCTAAAATAAATATAAATTCTTATTAAAAAATAACAGGTTGTAATTGTAAAAAAAAAAATTACACTATAAAAAATAATTTGTATATTAAAAAAATATCTAAAACAAATATAAATTTTTATTAAAAAATAACAAGTTACAATTGTAAAAAAAAAAAAAAAGAGAAAAAAATTACACTGTAATTAGGAAATTACACACCCTTTTCAAGTCTTCCATTGTAATTTTATTAAAAAATTACACTGTTATCAAAAAGTTGACTATCATTATGATCATATTATTTGGCGTCACTGCATACATTTTGATATTGATATTATAACGAGGTAATTTTCTTTAGGTAAATAATTGATATGTAATAATTCAAACTTAACAAGTATTTTAATTTTTTATTAGGTACAATATTTCCTTTTAACAAATTTTTTTTTTTTTTTTTGGTTTTTTGTTTTTTGATTAAATATAATGTTAACATTGTGGTCAAAGATAGTACTGGTTCAATAAATTTTACTGTTCAAGATAAACGGACAGAGTTTATCTTGCGATGTCAACCCTCATATTTGAGGAATATGATATCAAAGGTAGGAAATTATAAAATTTATTATAAATAACTTATTCTTACCTTTTCAAACAAAATGTTATAATTCCAAATTTTTATAGGATAATGGAGTTAGAATGATTAAAGATTATATTGTGTCATGCTAAGACTATGCTTTTGCATTTATCATACCTGTACCAATAATGTTACGTCAACTAGATTGTACATCGTGCGTGAATTTTGTTTTAAATATAGATTGGTCTGAAAAATGTCTAAACATTTTATAAGGTAAAAAATATATATATATATATAATATGTAAGTATAATATTTTTACTTTGTAATATTTTATAAGAACATAATATATGTGTTGTTTATCAATTATAATACTAACTATCATGTTGATAATGTAGGAATGTTGATAGAAGACCTTAATTATAATATATCTTATTTATTTAGTGAATTTCGAACAAATATAATAAATTTTCATTTTCGTTACTTCAATTATAAAACATCAATATTTTCTTTCAAAATTACGTATATTTTGTACTAATAATTTAAAAATATGTTTGATATAATCATAAATAATTTTTTAAAATCTAATCTCGTGCATAGCACGGGCGATATACTACTACACAAAAATTGCAAATCCTTATTCTACTCCTTTAGAATAGTTGTTGAAGATACATTCAATCCAATTTAAATTATGCTTATTACTTCTTGTTGCTCATTGGTGCGACTCGATTAGGGTTTAGATTGGTGTTTAGATAGACTATTTTTTTAGAATCTATTTGCTTGTTTTCATTTTTCAAAAAATACTTTTTAAAAAATTATACTTTTTTATTTTTCGTATATTTTTGTTTTTACTGAATTTTTTTAATATTTTAAATAATTTTTTTACTTTTTAAACACACCTAACATAAATACACCTAAAAAGTAAAAAAATTATAAAAAAAATCTTTTAAAAATTCAGTAAAAACCAAAAATACAAAAAAAAAAATACAAGAATTCAGTATTTTTTTTTTTGTATTTTTATTTATTTATTAATTTTTTAAAATATTTTTTTCACAAATTTTTTACTTTTTAGATACATCCAAGTAAGATACATCTAAAAAAGTAAAAAAAAATGTTTAAAATTTAAAAAATATTCACTAAAAACAAAAAACACGAAAACCCAAAAAGTCAGTTTTCAAAAAACTTGTTTGGGATGACCTAAATAAGTGCATTTTTTGTCTTTTTACAAAAAGATATACAGAAAAGTAGAGAGGTGATGTGATGGAAAAAAGATAAAAAAATAAAAAGATGGATTATTTTTGAGTTGTGAAACTTGACTTTAAACCAGAAAACTCAAACAAAACACACTGATTTATTTTTTTTATCTTACCGGTAAGATTATTTTTTTTTTTATTTTTTTTTTATTTCTCTTGATGTAAGAAGAGGAGAAAGAAAAATAGGTAGTCTTTGATTTATTTTTTAAATTTTGATTTAAAAGTGAAAATTTAAGGTAGTGTTTGATAACGTTTACGATTTTAGTTTATATTTACAAAAATTTTATTAATTAGTTTTTGTTTATTTTTAAAAAAACATAAACTACAACCGCGTTTGGTTCGAACAAAATGTTTGAAATTTTTTAAAAATATAAATTAAAAAATATATTTGTTCAGATCTAAAATATTTATATTTATTTTTTATTATTTATGACAATAGGATCATGCACATTATAATTAAAAAAAATATTTGAAAAAAAAATTAATTGAAAAAACAAATAATTGAAAAAATATACATTTGGAAAAAAAATTATTAGTCAAATTTTTAAATTTTTCTTTCAAAATCAACGTAAACTCATTTTTTAAGTTTACGTTTTTTCCTATCAAAAAAATTATCAAATAAATTTTTATGATAATTTTTTAAATTTTTATAAATATAAATTAAAAACGAAATGGTTACCGAACACTCCTAAGAGTTTGTTTGATATGGCTTTTAAAACTCTTTTCAAGATTTTTTTTAACTTTGGAAACAGTTTATCTCCTAAATGGAAGATCTCCGAGAGGCTTTCTTCATCCTAATAACAAGAAGTCAAAATTATTTGGATCGAGTGTTTCGTGAGGAATAAAAATGACGATCCGATCGAGCGAGCGAGAGAGAAAACAAGAAAGGGAGAGCAAGGGTAGCATCAGTGGAATGTGAAGCTTGTTGGAGAAGCTTTTTGCTACTTTGGCATACAAAATGTGATGCTGACATAAGCAGAATGGCGCCAAAACCAAAATTGGTATCTACGTGTGGTGGACATTCAATCGGGTTGGGTTCAAGCTAGATTGGTATATATATATACCATTATTAAATCATGCCGAACCCGACTCAAGATGGGGCATTTTTTAATTTTTTTTTACCATATGATAGCATACGAGGAGTTAATAATTTAAATTACAAAAAAAATGTTGTAATCATTCTATTGACTCTAGTCCTAAACATTTAATATTCTCACTCTACCAAAAAATATATGCATGAACCACTGGTCTAATCTTACTCACTTAACAATGGCCTCATTTGAGAAGTTGTTTATTTTAGTAGGTTATTTTAGTTTTTGACTATTTTAGGAGGCTAAAAATTTTATGTATTGAGAACATGGTTGGATTTGTTTGTAGTTAGATATGATATTTGTGAGAGAAAATATGAAAAGATTATAGATTTAATGTGACATTTTGTCTTATTGACTATTTTAGCCTATTTTGTCTTTTTATGAATTTTAAGTCTCCTTTGTCAACTATATATTTTAGTCAAAAAGTCATTATAAGTTATCACATCACTCTTTCTATTTTTCTGTACATCTTTTTGTGAAAAGTCAAAAAATTACTAAAATAATATGTTCCCAAACGAGCTCCCAAACAGGGCCATTGTATACAATAATTCTTTTTTAAGATTCAAGGTTATTAAGGCCAAGTTTGGGAAATTGTTAAAAACTCAAAAAGTTAAAAAGTTATCACTATTCATCAAAAGTCAAAAATTACGGCTGCACAACTCCTAATCCTAATTTTCCCCTACACACTAATTTATATAATTTTTTAATACACATTTTTTCATAAAAAGTCAAAAAGTTAACCCAAACAACTATATTTTTTCCTCAACTTTTTAGTCTAAAAAGACAAAAAGTACACACCCCAAACAACCCTTGAGTTTTGGATTGAAAAAATAGTTCTTTTATTAATTATGTGACCTACAAACTGTATGGATGTTTGAAAAAGTTACATTTTTTTTTGACACTGAAGACTAATGGTTTCATTTTTTTAAAAACATTTTTCAAAAAATTTTACTTTCTTGTTTTCCGTATTTTTTTGTTTTTGCTGAATTTTTTTAATATTTTAAGCAATTTTTTTTACTTTTTAGACATACTTAACATAAATATACCTAAAAAATAAAAAATTTGTGAAAAAAACCCTTTTAAAAATTCACTAAATATAAAAAATATAAATAAAAAAAATGAGAATTCAGTATATTTTTTGTATTTTTATATATTTATTAATTTTTAAAATATTTTCTCATAAATTTTTTACTTTTTAGATACATATAAGTAAGGTGTATCTAAAAAAGTAAAAAAAATATTTAAAATTTTAAAAATTTAAAAATATTCGCTAAAAACAAAAAAATACGAAAATCAAAAAATCTAATTCAAAAAATTCAAACCAAACACACTTATAATATAATAAAATTTGTACAAATATTTATTATTGCTCAAATATATGTGCCATGGCCGACAACAGTGATTGAGCAAAAAAATATTTTGAAAATTGAATTTGACCGATTGACCCATCTAGATTTCGGTTTTAATATCCCCTCCAATTCATTGTAGTCTGAAAATTTACCTTTATCAATTCAACCGGCAAAACTCACGGTTGAACTGAAAAATTGAAAAAGAATCAACTAGACTTTACACGCGTGATCAAACGTTGAAGAAAACAATCTGGAAAGTTCAAACTCATGACTTTTAGCCTGAGATTGTTGTTGCTTACCACTAACAACAGTACTCGTTGTTGATAAATTAGTAGATATATTTTATTTATCATATTTCAATCATTTTCTCTCATACACTAGTATAATTAACATTTTTATAAATAATATCAACATAAAAATAAACATATAAATATATATAATTCATAAATATATTTATAAAAATGTCATATATGTTTAATACCTATTTTCTATTTAAGTATAATTTTTAATATATTTAGTAAGTGATTAAGACATTACGATCCAATCCGATTTAACCCAACGATTGAACTAGCAACTTGTCCATCCAATTTCTTTTTCGCTCCCTAATTTAATTTTTAAAACATTAGAGTGAAGTACTAGAATTAGTGGTGGTTTTGGCTCGAAATCGTGATTCTTTTGTTGAAACATTGTTCCCTCCAAAATAACCTTAACATGAGAGGCAAACCTTTGAATTTTGGGATGAAACTTTTGCCATAACTATTTAAGGCCACATTTGTTTGGCCGACTAGGATAGAGGAGATTACTAGTATGATAGGACTGAGTGAGAAAATTATTAATATGGTAGTATTAGGTTGAAGATGTAAAATAAAGAATGTTTATTTGTACACTACCGGATTATAGTATTAATACGTGAAATTAATATTTGTAAATTTTTAATATTATAATCTTGGTGCAGCAGCCAAAGTAGTTTCACATTTCAAAATATATATATATATATATATATTGTTGCAGCAGCTAGTTGTCCTCTAAGTCCACGGATTGATTTTTCAATCCTACCTTCAGAGAGAGAAAACTAATCCGATGGTAGTGTCGGATTAGTAATGAAGCTGGAGTAACAATCCCGTCCAATAATGAAGCTACCCAACAAGTTGTTGTGAGACCCACATCATTAGCAATTCAATCCTATCTTCCAGTCAGCCAAACAAACATGTCCTAAGAGGTCATAGTTAACTGTTCATTAAATTGCTCTAGATTATTATATAACATTATTTTCATAGTATTTTCGACATATGAAAAACATCAAAAACATATTAGGTGGGACATTTTTTGTCTCTCCCTACCCTAACAAAGATGCAACAATATTATCTTATCCATAAGGTGTTTCATTGCATCATTAGTTGGAGTCTGATAGTTTGTAAACAACACACACATTTTAATTGGTAGAGAATAGTGAAACTTATCATTTTGATGGAGTCATTACACTTTTTAAATTATCATATTTTACCCACTTTGCTAGAATTGTAAGTTAGTATAATATTTACTTGTGGGCAGCAACTCCGACAACTCCAACAAGCTATATTGTGTCTGTTAGGCATTTTACCTAACTAGAGGTTGTTTGGGATGGCCTAAATAAGTGTACTTTTTGTCTTTTAATGAAAAGATGTGCAGAAAAGTAGAGAGGTGATATGATGGAAAAAAGATAAAAAAAAATGGATTATATTGGGGTTGCCAAACTTGACCTAAATTGCTATTTGAGAATTTTCAAATAAGTCACATTTTTTTTTTTGTCATTAATGATATTGTTTTTTTTTATTTATTTATAAATTAAAGTTCCATTTGTTTCGATATAAAATAATTTTAATAGTCTTATTTTGAACGGTGAGGTTAGACCTGTGGGGTCCATCATGGGTCATGTTTCGATCATCTGAATTAGGGGGTGTGCAAAAATCCGAATTGCCTGTGAACCTGCCTGGACCTACCCAACCCGTTATTCATACAGAAGGTCTCAACCACTTTAACGGTCGGCTGCGGTTTCATTTTGAAAAATTTTATCAATTTTCTGTCGGTGGTCAAATTTAAACAAAAAAATATAAATATTATAACCGACCGACTGAATTATATACAATGATTGTATTTTATTTGAATAATACTATATGTATTAATTGATATATTAATTAGTGTATTAATGGATAGTGTGGATATAATTTTAGAAATTTTAAGTCTTTATAATTTATATAATAGGTGGAATCATAACTTTAAAATGATAATATTATATGTTGATACATTAATTAATATACCAATTCATACATTTGCAGGTTCAATGTTAATGTTGGTGACTATGACGAAAATAAATGAATTTTTTTATAGCTTATGAAACTCTAAACGTTGAATTAAATACCACATAAATATATATAATTATGGTTGTCTGTGATAATAATAATTATAATAATAATAATAATAATAATAATAATAATAATAATAATAAATGGTATATAATTATTTTAAGATTTGGACCAAAGTAAAATGACACCAAAAAGTTAGCCAACGCATTCCCACATAATTTATTGCAATTCCTTCCTTACCTGCATCGTTCTCCTCACAATTTTACCTGATACATCTCTTCTAAACGACATGGGCACAACTAGTCGACCCCACTAATCTGAAGCACTATGGTCAATTTTAGAGCTCTTCATGTGATCTATTGAAGGCTGCACAGATCTTCGAGAGTGTCTCGAGCAATGAGTTGCTAGCAAGTAGGTCAGCTCCATGCAAACCTGTGCAAGCAACCTCACCAGCCACGTATAAATCGTGCACATTTGTCTCACCTTGTAGCCCTGTACGAACTCCTCCACATATGTAATGAGTAGCGGGAACCACTGGAATTGGTTGATGGTAGGGCTGTACAAAAAATTGATTGACCCAGTCAAATCGTCTAATCTGAACCGAACCGTTGAACAACGGTCGGCTTCATTAGGTGCAGCGGTCAGTTCTCGGTTGAAAACATTGAAAAAATATTAATTACCGGTCGGCCACAATTGCATTAAAAAAATAATGGTTTCTTAAATTTTTCAAAAAAATATTTAGGTGGTGACTCTAAAATCTGGCAAAACAATATATTTTTGGCATTTTATTCAAAACATCGATTTTCAAAAAAGAATTACCGGATTTAGACTTTTTGGTGTTTATCTATTTCACATTGCACTTGTGAGATCAGATTCAAAACCACAGGTAGAGTCCGAATTGTAGGGCACGTCGTCTTCCGAAAAGAGCGCGAAAAGACGAGCTACAGAAGGTCATATACAATTCATCAATCTCTCTCCATATGTGTGTTTGTTCATAATTCAATATTCATAGTGAAAGATAGTTCGATTTCTCTAAAAATGGAGTTATTTGATTTAGGCTTTAGTTTTTTTGTAATATTGTTTGATGTTGTATAGAGTACGAAATGATTTTGTAATAGTATAAGGAATTGAATAGAACATATAAAATATATACCAGGAGATATAGAGACAATATAATGAATTTATATATATTAAAAATAACCTTCTACGGCATGCAAAATTATGCCATGAAAAGTGTAGTGATTTATGGCAAGTAAAAAAAATCGTAAAAGATTATACATGGAATACAAAGTGTGTCATAAATATATTATAAATAACCTTTTACGGCATGCAAAATTATGTCATGAAAATTACTTTTTAATTTCAATTGTAAAATGGATGATGATTTTACTGTGGCACGAATGATTTTATCTAGAACTCCTCTGAATGAACCATACATACAATATCGTCTGTCTTTGTGGGCAAAGAAAGAAAGGGGCTTAATGGAGGAAAGCTTCCTATTAGTGAAAGGTTTTATTTAATGGGCACAGCAAATCCAACTAAAGAGTTACATAGTGATGAAGTTTGTGTTATCATGTATGTATATTCATTACCAAGATGTTTATAATATCTAACTGTTACTTAGTTGAGCAAATTATTTGATGGTGATAAGAAGCTCAAAAAGTAAAAATTGAATGTCATGATATCCACTTTCCAAAGGCTGTCACGTATCAAATAGTTTTGAACCAAAATTTCTGCGGAGACAGACAAGTTGATAAATGAACTGTATTCATACAGGAATTTAGTTTCTTATGTAAGTAATTACAATTGAAACTTGTGTGATTATTTATGCAATTACATAAGAATTAAGAACAAATGAAGAAGGTAATCATTTTATCTTTCCTATTCTAATGAGATATGCAGAGAAAATGGTCAAATTTCAAGGCAAGTGTTAGTGTATAGGTACCCTGGTCTTCACTTTGGGGATATTCATGTTTTGAAAAGTTGTCTATGTAAAAGCCTTGGAAGACTTTGTCAGAAATGCTAAATATGCTATATTTTTCTCAACTAAGGGCCGAAGATCGGTAGGCAGTGAAATTGCAAATGCTGATTTTGATGGGGATATGTATTGGGTCTCCAGGAACCTAGAGGTTGATATTTATACTCTATCCTCTTTTTCCTTCTCATTACTTGTATGTTTTTTTTCTTTCTTCTGATATCTTGTTTTAATTGAAATTTTTTATTGAGAATGCTGACCCCTAAACATCATCAACTAGTGGGGGGCACGCATGAGTATGCGGTTTGTTTATAATTTGATAGAGCATTAGGGATAGATGGAACAGGTAGTTCCTTGTGCATACAGTCTGTATTTATCTGGGTTTCTCAAAAATTGCATGTATATGTGTTGTTATTAGTTGGTATATTGAATAGTTCGATATAAATTGTTGGACTCATAAAAGCATAAGTTTTGGGACTAATGGTGATCTCGTGTTGGTGGAGGTCTTGAGTTATAGTCTTTCTATTTGCATTTTTTTCCCATTTACTCTTCTTGTTTGATGTTGCTAATGCTAAATTTGTATTTGTGTATTTTCAAGATTTCTTATTTGCCAAGCCCTGTTTGAAGATTTGATTTTCAGTTCTAGTGACAATGGTGTTGATAGTATTGATCGAAAGAGCATTGGGAATGGTCAGTTTTTTGTCAATTCCCTCTGTAAGCGATAATTGTTGTTCTATTTGCCCCTTTTGTGTTATTGTCTAATTGCCTCTGTAAGTTCTAGAGAAATTGTGTGTTAGTCTTTTTAAGTCATCTAAGTTCTCTGCAATGCTGTTGTTGAATGAAGAAGTGAGCAAGTAATCATCATAATGTGGCTTGTTCAGAACAAAGTAAATAGGTTGAAACTAATAAAATTAAATGTTTAGCTTATAGGTCCAAATTTATGGATACCTGAACACTTTTTTTTTTTCTTTTTTTTAAATGAGAGAGAGAAGAGAAAAAATGGTAACCTTGTGAGGGCTCACTCGGAGTGGCAGCAATGAGATGCTATTAAAGCTGAGATTGAGACCATGCACCAAGAAATTCAAAGAGAAAGGTCATATACAATTCATCAATCTCTCTCTATATATGTGTTTGTTCATAATTCAATATTCATAGTGAGAGATAGTTCGATTTATTTGAAAACGGAGTTATTCGATTTAGGCTTTTGTTTTTTTGTAATATTGTTTAATGTTGTATAGAGTACAAAATGATTTTGTAATGATATAAGGAATTGAATAGAACAGGTAAAATATACCAGAAGATATAGAAACAATATAATGAATCTATATACATTAAAAATAACCTTCTACGATATGCAAAATTATGCCATGAAAAGTGTAGTGATTTATGGCAAGCAAAAAAATATTGTAAAAGATTATATACGACATACAAAGTATGTCATAAATATAGTATAAACAATCTTTTACAGCATGCAAAATTATATCGTGAAAATTACTTTGTAATTTCAATTGTAAAATGGATGATGATTTTACCATGGCACGAATGATTTTATCTAGAACTCCTCTAAATGAACCGTACATACAATATCGTTTGTCTATGTTGGAAAAGAAAAAAAGAAAGGGGCTTAATGAAGGAAAGCTTCCTATTAGTGAAAGCTTTTACTTAATGGGCACAGCTGATCCAACTGAAGAGTTAAATAGTGATGAAATTTATGTTATCCTGTATGTATATTTATTGCCAAGATGTTTATAATAACTAACTGTTACTTAGTTGAGCAGATTATTTGATGGTGATAAGAAGCTCAAAAAGTAAAAATTGAATGTCATGATATCCACTTTCCAAAGGCTGTCACGTATCAAATAGTCTTGAACCAAAATTTCTGTGGAGACAGACAAGTTGATAAATGAACTGTATTCATACAAGAATTTAGTTGCTTATGTAAATAATTACAATTGAAACTTGTGTGATTATTTATGCAATTACATAAGAATTCAGAACAAATGAAAAAGGTAATCATTTTATCTTTTCCTGTTCTAATGAGATATGCAGAGAAAACGGTCAAATTTTAGGGCAAGTATTAGTGTACAAGAACCCTAGTCTTCATTTTGGGGATATTTATGTTTTGAAAGCTGTCTATGTAAAGGCCTTGGAAGACTTTGTCAGAAATGCTAAATATGCTATATTTTTCTCAACTACGGGCCTGAGATCGGTAGGCAGTGAAATTGTAAACGGTGATTTTGATGGGGATATGTATTGGGTCTCTAGGAACCTAGAGGTTGACATTTATACTCCATTCTCTTTTTCCTTCTTATTACTTGTATGTTTTTTTCTTTTTTCAGATGTCTTGTTTTTAATTGAAATTTTTTATATTGAGAATGTTGGTCCATAAACATCATCAGCTAGTGGGTGGCACGCATGAGCATGCAATCTGTTTATAATTCGAGAGAGCATTAGGGACAGATGGAACAGGTAGTTCATTGAGTATGAGTCCGTATTTATCTTGGTTTCTCAAAAATTGCATGTATGTGGGTTGTTATTAGTTAGTATATTGAATAGCTTGATATAGATTGTTAGACTTATAAAAGCATAAGTTTTGGGACTAATGGTGATCTTATGTTGGTGGAGGTCTTGAGTTCTAGTCTTTTTGTTTGCATTTGTTTCCCATTTGCTCTTCTCGTTTGATGTTGCTAATGCTAAGTTTGTGTTTGTGTATTTTCCAGATTCCTCCTTTGCCGAGCCCTATTTGGAGATTTGATTTTCAGTTCTGGCGACATTGGTGCTGATAGTGTTGATCGAGAGA
The DNA here is from genome assembly GCA_036172215.1 of Camellia granthamiana. NCBI lineage: Eukaryota > Viridiplantae > Streptophyta > Magnoliopsida > Ericales > Theaceae > Camellia > Camellia granthamiana. The sequence goes on along the minus strand of JAXFYN010000089.1, from coordinate 304,668 downwards.
GCATTGGGAATGGTCGGCTTTTGCCAATTCCCTCTATAGGTGATAATTGTTGTTCTATTTGCCACTTTTGTATTATTGTGTGCAATTTGATAGTTGAGGAAATTTTCAAAGAAAGTATAGTCACAAATGGTCAACCTCAATTGTCAAATCTAGGTTGGTTTCTAGACTTTAAATATATTGTGTCATGCATGATTAAGGTGCTTTCAAACAACCCATGACAGGGATGTCATACTTAGCATTGTGATTGTAATTTTGCCTTTTGAATTAAATGAGCTCTTATGTATATGGATCATCCAAGAGTTCAAATGCTGACATCACCTACACCTAAATGTTGTTTTCTGTGGCAACCATAAGTTTTTGACAATGGATTAGTTTTTTATTAATAATGAGCAGTGGTTCGGCCTGAAAAGTAAATATTCCCCTCATACCTATGGAAAACATATCAAATCGATTTTCATCCTTAGGCATTCCAACAAGTTAGTAATAATCATCACCTCATAATCATTTTAATACCTCTAACAAACTAGTTTTAACAAGGTTCATTAGATGGGTTACCACTCTAGATTCTAAAGTTAATATTTTACAAAAAATTATCAAACTGTAATGCCCCAACTTCCAGGCCGTTAAATACGTACAATTATACAACACAAGTAGGATAGATAACCAAAACATCTTAATATACATATATAACCAGAGTTAATATCACAGATAATTCGTTTATGTTTTCATTGCAGGATTACCAAAACATTGTCAAACCAAAAGTCAAAAGGAAAAAAAAAACTACTAGTCTAAGTCTTCATATGAACCACAGCTCCAACACTTCATCTTATTTGCCTTCGAAATAACCTTTACCATTGTAAACTGCTTCATCACCTGGCATGACACACCATGAGCTTGCAATGCCCAGTAAAAACACACACACCCCCATTTCTTTTATCAACCAATCAACCATACATAGAACAAATTGAGTAACATAACATACAATATTACAACAAGGTTCTATGAATTAGTAGTTAGACTAGACATCTAGAATCCCCCAAAGAGATCCTTCTACCCAACCACAAGGATTGAACACCGGACTATTCAGAACTCCTCCTTTTGTTGCTTTGCAGACCTTACCACCTATGCCCACCTCTCGGTTATTTACTGGTTAATGACATTGATGGACTTCAAAAGGGATGGCCAAACAAGTGGGCTTGCTTATACCCAAATCGTGCCTAGGGCTTGCTTACACCCTGCACATACCATACCAAATTGTGCCTAGGGCTCGCTTACACCCTGCACATACCATACCAAAGGGCTCGCTTACACCTTGAAACCACCACATAAAGTCTAAATACATCCGTGTCAACCTAGGGGCTCGCTTAGACCGTTTGCGCAAAACTTAACTCATTTGGTTTTAATCCCATCATAATTCATCCCATGGACATGTATATTACATACATCATTCTGAAACACAAGGGTGAACGTCACCCAGTACCAACCCCTTTCCATTTCCCGTTTATTAGATCTTTTGCTAAGCAAGTTAGTCATATTCTGTAATTCAGTAATATAAAAGAACATGAGACAAACATAAAAGAGGAAATATAGCCCATGATAGTCATGCATAAGTATGGTAAGGCAAGCAAATAACATTAGGCATGCTTTTTCTTTTTCTTGTGTTTTCTTAGTAATTTAATAACCTTGAATCTTAAAAAAGTATTATTGTATACAATGGCCCAGTTTGGGAACTCGTTTAAGTTTGTTTAAAACTAATATTTTCCGCCTAAATTACAGTTTAGTGCCTCTTATCTCTTGGATGAAATCTTTATATATTTTGAAGGCTCTAAAGCCAATTTGTTCTAAAATCACTTTCAGTACTGTTGAATCTGACAATATGTTAATGAAGCATATATGCTAGTCTAAATAGATTATTGAGGCCTTCCTTGCTTACTGTTGAGCTTTATTTGATTTAGTTACATTATCTAAGTCGTGTGTACTGAAGAACCTGATAGAATTCGAGAATTGATTGCTATAGGTGCATCATTTGATCATGGGGGGATGGAAACTTGCATCTTGCAAGGGAAGAGGGTCACTCACATCACAAAATAGTTCACGCTACTGATATGACAGGGAGGGAAATTGAGAGGGCACTCTTGGAAACAGTTGTCAATGATCCTAATATATTTATGTTTCAACACCATTTTGCAATAGACTTGTTGACTTCTCAGGTTTGCTTTGTATATAAACAGACTGTATGCTCATGCGTGCCAGCCACTAGTTGATGATGTTTAGGGATCAACATTCTCATATAAAAATTTCAATTAAAAACAAGACATCCAAAGAAAGAAAAAAACATACAAGTAATAAGAAGGAAAAAAGAGAATGAAGTATAAATGTCAACCTCTAGATTCCTGCAGACCCAATACATATCCCCATCAAAATCACCATTTGCAATTTCACTACCTACTAATCTCTGAACCTTAGTTGAGAAAAATATAGCATATTTAGCATTTTTGACAAAGTCTTCCAAGGCCTTTACATAGACAGCTTTCAAAACATGAATATCCCCAAAGTGAAGACCAGGTTCCTATACACTAATACTTGCACTGAAATTTGACCGTTTTCCTCTGCATATCTCATTAGAACAGGAAAAGATAAAATGATTACTTCTTCATTTGTTTTGAATTCTTATATAATTGAATAAATAATCACACAAGTTTCAATTGTAATTACTTACATAAGAAACTAAATTCCTGTATGAATACAGTTCATTTATCAACTTGTCTGTCTCCATGGAAATTTTGGTTCAAAACTATCTGATACGTGACAGCCTTTGGAAAGTGGATATCATGACATTCAATTTTTACTTTTTGAGCTTCTTATTACCATCAAATAATTTGCTCAACTAAGTAACAATTAGATATTATAAGCATCTTGGCAACGAATATGCATACAGGATAACACAAACTTCATCACTGTTTAACTCTTTAGTTGGATCAGCTGTGCCCATTAAGTAAAAGCTTTCACTAATAGGAAGCTTTCCTCTTTTAAGCCCCTTTCTTTATTCCTTTACCAACATGGACAAACGATATTGTATGTACGGTTCATTCAGAGGAGTTCTAGATAAAATCATTCGTCCCACAGTAAAATCATCATCCAATTTACAATTGAAATTAAAAAATAATTTTCACGACATAATTTTGCATGCCGTAAAAGGTTGTTTATAATATATTTATGACATACTTTGTATGCCATATATAATCCTTTACGATATTTTTTTGCTTGCCATAAATCACTACACTTTTCATGGCATGATTTTGCATGTCGTAGAAGGTTATTTTTAATATATATAGATTCATTATATTGGTTCTATATCTCCTGGTATATTTTACCTGTTCCGTTCAATTCCTTATATCATTACAAAATCAATTTGTACTCTATACAACAAATAATATTACAAAAAAACCAAAGCCTAAATCGAATGACTCAATTTTCAGAGAAATTGAACTATCTTTCGCTATGAATATTAAATTATGAACAAACACACATATAGAGAGAGATTGATGAATTGTATATGAACTTTTTCTTTGAATTTCATGGTGCATGGTCTCAATTTCAGCTTTAATAGCATCCTATTGCAGCAACTCCGGGTGAGCCCTCACAAGGTCACCATTTTTTTTCTTCTCTCTCTCACTTAAAAAAGAAAAAGAAAAAAAAAAGTCTTCAGGTATCCATAAATTTCGACCTATAAGCTAAATATTTAATTTTATTAGTTTCAACCTATTTACTTTGTTTTGAACAATCCACATTATGATGATTGCTTGTTCACATCTTCATTCAACGACAGCATAGCAGAGAACATAGAGGACTTAAAAAGACTAATACACAATTATTTCTCTTAAACTTACCGAGGCAATAACACAATGACACGAGCAAATAAAACAACAATTATCACTTACAGAGGGAATAGGCAAAAAGCTAGCCATTCCAAGTGCCCTCTCGATCAACACTATCAGCACCAATGTCGCTGGAACTGAAAATCAAATCTCCAAACAAGGCTCGGCAAAGGAGGAATCTGGAAAATACACAAACACAAACTTAGCATTAGCAACATTAAACGAGAAGAGCAAATGGGAAACAAATTTAAACAGAAAGACTAGAACACAAGACCTCCATCAACATGAGATCACCATTAGTCCCAAAACTTATGCTTTTATGAGTCCAACAATCTATATCAAGCTATTCAATGTACCAACTAATAACAACCCACACAAATGCAATTTTTGAGAAATGAAGATAAATATGGACTGCATGCTCAAGGAATTACCTGTTCCATATGTCCCTAATGCTCTCTAGAATTACAAACATACTACATACTCATGCGTACCACCCACTAGTTGATGATGTGTAGGGATCAACATTCTCAATATAAAAAATTTCAATTAAAAACAAGACATCCAGAGAAAGAAAAAAACATACAAGTAATAAGAAGGAAAAAAGAGAATGAAGTATAAATGTCAACCTCTGGATTCCTGGAGACCCAATACATATCCCCATCAAAATCACCATTTGCAATTTCACTTCCTACTAATCTCCGAACCTTAGTTGAGAAAAATGAATTCATAGTTCTTGCTGGTGAATCCCAAGATCCTACTGACAATGATCCAAATTTTGGAGATTTTTGGGACTCCTTAACCAGTCTCGTCTCAGAAAAAATTGATAAAGATAGGAAAGGAAAAGGAAAAGAAGAATGATTCTTTGTCCTCCACTTTAGCTACTTTACAGTAGCGTCGGCACATGACGACAAATACAGGACATTACTTTCGGCCAAATAAGCTACTTTGCTGGCCATCCTGCTTTAATCATACAGTTGTCCAGCCAGCTGTCCCTTACCAACATTTGAAGATAAGAAGCAATCTAATGAGGGTAAGGACGGTCGACTCCACCAATCTAGGACACGCCACTTGTCCTCTCCCTTATCTTTTCATTCTGTATTTAAGGGATGCCTCACCCTTGTTGAGGGCAAGTTATTGTTTAGATTTTAACGAGTTATTTTTAGTTTTTCTTTGATATTCAAAGTGTGTACTCCCTCCTCTCTCTCTTCAAGTGTGTAAGGCTTATATGCAATAAAGTTTTGAAGTATTGATTGTAAGTATTTCTTATGTATGCTCTCTATAAATTTACTTGTTGATCTTTTACATGTTTTAGAATATTATATTATTAGTCGTAATCAGCATTTACATTTTCTAACCATCTTTCCAGCAGACCCTTGGAGTAACCAATGCACCGGTTTCGTTTGTGGATTTGATGAACCGAATCTTCTATGAGTTCTTAGACCATTTCGTGGTCGTCTTTGTTGACGACATTTTAATCTATTCACCCTCCAAGGAGGAACATGAGAAACACTTGCAGATTGTACTTGAATTACTTAAAGTACACTGTCTATATGCTAAGTTCGAAAAGTTTAAAGAAAGTTAAGTTCTTAGGCCATGTGGTATCCGAAAAAGGGGTGACTGTAGACTTTTCTTAGATAGAGGCAGTGCAAGATCGAGAACAGTCTAAGAATGCCTTTGAGATTCGGAGTTTCTTGGGCTTAGCCGGGTATTCCTGACGTTTTGTGAAAAATTTCTCTAAATTGACCTCACCATTGACTAGATTGACGAGAAAGAGGATTAAATTTTTGTAGAGTGAGACTTGTGGAGAGGTTAAATTTAGTTTTTTACTAAATTATTTTGTAATTTGAGAAAAAAAATGAAAAAAAAAATTTAAAAATCAAACTAAAAGGGAGCCATGCCTTTTAGGAAGATGTCATTACATCCGATAGTGGAGTTTGTTGATTGCAGATAGACACAACCCCCCCCCCAACCGCCCCCCCCCCCCCCCCCCCCCCCCCACTTTAAATAATAATACTAATAAAAAAAAAAAAAAAAAAAGTAGATCTTTTTCAATTGGGGCGGTTTGTATAATAGACTACTAAAATGAGTCAATATAATATGTGGCTTAACGGTAATAACACCTTATTAGTGACATAAAACATCATTATCAATAATAAAAGTAAGTAGATATAATATGATAAAACTCACTTTTAAAATGTAATTATTTGTTACATAATAATTTAATAATTATAGCGTATACATAGTGGTCTACACAATAGTATATTATTATGGATCACAAATATAATAATTCAATCGCTTTAACTCGAAAAATAAATAAATAAATAAATTTGACGAGTTATATGTCTAAGCATTATTTGAAGTATGATCAAAATAATAAATTATAATTAATATCACAATGGGTTATAATCAAGTTAAACTTAATATTTTATCACTATTCCACTGATTTACATTTTTTTTAAAAAAATTTCATTGTTAAACTATTTGGTGTAACAATTAAAATTGGAACTCTTAACTTATGTTGTGTTTGATTAGAGGATACAATGAGAGAAATGAAAAGAAGAAAGAAATACAATTCCATTTTTTGTTTTATTATAATAGAAAACATAAAGGGAAAAAAAAATGTGAGAGAAAAATGCAATCTACTTTCTATCTTTTAGGTTCAAGTATTTTTTTTTTTTTTTTTTTTTTTTAAATTTGTTTTTTTATATTTCTCAACTCAACCAAACATAGATTGAAATTTGAATATTATCAATTCTTTCTCCTTTTCTTTCTATTTTCTTTCCATATCCCCCTCATTAAATTCTCCAATCAAACATAGCCTTAAGGTTGATTTGGACAGTGACCCTTTTAGTGATTTTTTAACTAAAATATGAAGTGAAAAATATAAAAATATTTTTTGACTTTTAAATATATATATATATAAAGTAGAGAGAATGAAAAGAAATTTCAATTTTTTATATAACTTTTTAACTTTTTGATTTTTTTAGTTTTTTTTTTTTTTGTAAATTTTATTCTCTTCCTTTAATGCACAAAATATAACAAGTTCAAACCAATAGAATTTAGAGTTGTTTTGAAAAGTTGATTTAAATTTGACTTTTTAATTTTTTCTTAAAAAATATATAAAAAAATAAAAAAAATAATATGACCTAAAATAAATTAAAAATTAATTTTTAACTTTTAATCATTTTCGCAAACGAGGGCACCATCTCACGAGCTGAACTGTCCTCGGCGGCACATAATCACAACTATGACCACTTGTTCATATTTTATTGGCCGCTTAACCTTTCAAAGTCTTCGTTGAATTGGACACTTTCTTTTCTTTGCGATTTCGATTTTTTTTTCTTTTGCAACGCCGGTTTCGTTTGGGTTTGGAAGAATGCTTTCCAGGTCTTCGTCGACACCTTAAGAGCACGTTTGGCACTATAAAATAAAATGAAGCACATGGTAGAATGAAATGGACACTCATTCTTATTTCATTATTCGGTTAACATAGTAAAATAATGTGATAATGAAATGATCATTTCCATTTCTATGTTTGATTTGTTAAGTAAATTGAATGGAATATAATGGTTACCAAACTAATAACTACTGAATTAAATACTGTATAATCAGTAGCGGAATCAGGAAATTAAGTTAGAGAGAACACTTATTAATTATAATTTTTTATTTAAAAAAAAAATCATTAGCAATATTAAGATAATAATAATTTTATAAGATAAATTTAAACAAAAAAAATTACATATTCATTTTAATAAGAACAAATTAAAATTCTATAATAGTGTGGAGTAGCTCGGTGTGGGATGATGATGTAAGTTTGTAATTTTAGCACAAAAAATTATGGATCAAAATTCCTAATTTTAAAAAATAAGAACACATTATTTATAACACAGATTATTATAAAATCTACTTAATTTTTATTTGACAGAAAAATATTAAAGAGATGACATTACCTATAAATGATGTGTTTTGAATTAAAATTATAAAATAGTCTTAGAGTACCATATGGCGTTGCTTATGTGATACTCAAAGCACAGAAAATCACAAATTACACTAAGTGGTATGTCAACTTTTTGAAAATAATGAATTCATTACATCCAATCTATAATATTTTCCGCTACACTATTGATTTAAACTACTACATAAACAATATCACATAGTGTTCCCAAAGTATCAAATAACTACTTGTTGTGAACAATACAATAAACCCTTAGCCAAAGAACATGTTAAGAAAAAAAGAGAATACATTTTATACATGACAATAACAAAAAAAAAAAAAAAAGTTTTCAAAACTAAGGGGGGCACGTGACCCCCTAACCCTGTTGTGCCTCCGCCCTTGTGTATAATCATATTAAATTTAAAAAATGAATAAAAAATATAGAGATTTCATTAATATAAACAAAATAATAAATTTTAAAATCACACAATATCCACAATCATAATAAAAATATTCATTAATCTTGAAATAAAATTCTGCACTAGAAATATATAACACTAAAGTACTAAAACATCCACAACCATATATGTCTACTTTATGAGCTAATAAAATCTAATCTCAATCAAGAAATAATTGTTTTCATCCACTCTTCTTCCTCTTCATCATCAATTATGAAAAATATTTGAGTCAAATCACGATCACAACCAATTTTAACTGTTGCTTTATGTCGCTCAACCACATGCAAACCTTGTAGTTTCATCACTGTTTGTTAAGTTGAAGCTTCAAATCGTTAATTGATACATCTTCAATTGCATTACTAAGTAGATTAGCAGTTGTTTCCATAGTTGAGCTAATAACCGTTGTTGATTTTTCCATCACTTCATACATCATGCTCTCAAAACTTTGACTTTGACTTTTCCTTTTTCTTTTATTTTTTGAACTTCCTTCAGTAGTATTTCCAGCATGAGGAGGTGATTAACCAAATGATGTAAAAATATCTATACCATCTAAACCATCTCCCACATCAACAGTGGCGTAGTCAAGAATTCCACTCAGTGGGGTCACTCAGAGAGAGAGAGAGAACAAATGAAGGAATGTATCAATGGCAATGCAACAATGGTTGTTAGAGATTGAAGTGCTGATGGAGCGGATAAATGAATGAACATTGAGCTAAAATTGACACCACTAAATAATGAATGGCTCCAAATATATGTGATATTTATCTAGATTTATTAGCTTCATTTTGTTAAAATTGACACCACTAAACAATGAATAGCTCTAAACACTTGGGTCATTTTGTTAAAATCCAAAATTATTAGATAAAATTCCATATATATTTGAACAAAATTTGAAAGTTCAGTGGTGTCAATTGACACCACTGAACTATACATAGCCCCGCCCCTGTCTCAGAAGTCATTAACATTTTTTGACTAAGCATTTTTCTGTCCAACTCTTCAAGAACATCCATAGGTGTTTCAGCATCCTTACCCATTGCATGATCCTTTCCAAAAATTATGCAAAGCTTTCTATAGAATGGAAATGGTTTGTCCTTGAATGGTGCAGCTTTCTTGTGACACTTAAAATTTTTTTAAATAAATAAAACATTAATAAATCATTCAATTATTAAATTTTATTAACCATATCAAGTGATATATGAAGTACCTGTAAATATGCATCACATACAGATTTTTCAACAACTACACATTTTTTTCAGTTATCATAACCAAATCTACTGGTGTTATGCCCACATATCATGTCATAAACAATACCGAAATGTGTTTTTAGTGTTTTCATTTGTGATTTAATGTGTGGATCAGCCTTCAAACCTGCATTTGGTAAACTAATAGCAAGTAGTTTTTCTACCCCAGTATATACTCCAGATTTGAATCCGCCTTCAGCATTATATTTTCCCTGATTTTGCAAATCAATGAGAGCATCAATAAGTTTCCTATCTTCATCTTCTGTCCACATCCATTTATTTAAACCAGGGCCTCGACTATCTTGTGTTCCCAAATCCGTTCCTATCAAAAGAACATGAAATAAAAAATATATGTTTAAACAAATGTAAAAATATATGTTTTTAGAGTATAAAAAATAAAAATTTAATTAAGTACTCATCTTAAACTTTGGATAAATGTAAAACAGTGAAAACAAAATACTACTACAATTTAATAAACTAATAAATTTCATTCCAAACAAATGTATACTCTTTGCAATAAAATAAATAAATAAAGTTGTAAGTTGTAACAATAACTAAACATTTTAATGACCACACATTAAACACAACATCATCCCCTTCTCCTACTTGCTCTACACTCATTAAACATTTTAATGGCCAAATTCTCTCTCCAAGTAGTCCATTCATCAAATGTTTCAATCACTGTAATTTGATTGTTATGAGATTCATTGTGAGAATCATTTGAATTTTCTTCTATATCTTCATCAGAATCCTCCAATGGGTCTTTTGTCATTTCCTTTCTTATAAGATCATGAAGAAGGCAACATCCCATAACGATTCGACTGTGCGTTTTTTACTAGAAAATAAACAGGACTTCTTAGAATTGCCCAACGCATCTTCAGTAGTCCAAAGCATCTCTCTATCACATTTCTAGCTGATGAATGTTCCATATTAAAAAATTCACGTGGGCTACTTGGTTGATGTCCCTCTCTCTAATCATTCAAGTGATGTCGTTGTCGTCTATATGGTGCAAGAAAACATTCACAATTTGTATATCCAGCATCAACAAGGTAATAATAACCTAAACAGTAACAATATATGAGAGTTTTAGGATGAGATTTAGTGTAAATATTTATATTTGTTGAATATAATACTTACCGCGAGGTACTTTTAATCCATTTCTCCTACTTATTGCATCTCAAAGCACTCTCCCATGAGCACACTACAAGAAATTACACTTTTGGAGACTAAATTTTCAGTCGCCAAAAGATTTAATTCTTTTTTCGCTACTAACTTTTTAGTCACTAAAAATATTTAACTCCATTTTTGACTACCAATTGTTTTGTCGCCAAAAACATCATTTTATGTTTTCATTTTTTTTTTCATTTTAATATATTTTTCCACAACCTGTATGTATCCACTGAAACCTGTAATAGGTATACAAACAAAACGATATGTATATATTATCACCTATTTCATAACGCATATTTCACTTACAACCATCAAACAAAAAAGAATACCTTTTAATATAAACTTATATACAAACCAACTATATATATTCCAATTACAAATAATAACGTCATACATAACAAATACATTATCAAAACAATGTCCTCCGTACACAAAAAATATTTTTACTATACTATGCATTGTAATGACCATTTGGCATGGTACAAATTACCATGGTAATATGTACCACCACAAAAGGTAATCTATGTATACCACCGCAATAAAAACAAGTTCCATGTCAAAAGTATTATGTACCCCCCAAAAATTATATGTACGAATGCAAATTCCACACAAAAAGCAGAGGAAGACAAAAAACTTCCCAACTGTTCAAAAGTGTGAATTATCCTCCGTACAAAAAAATGGAAGACTCACATGTCAATGCCAAAAGCCATCTACAAAACAAAAATTACACCCATTAGTTTCATTGTAAACAAAAATTATAGCCATCTACAAAACAAAAATTGGAAGGATGTCAATTGTAATTGAAATTGTATTTAAATATAGTTTGAAATAAGGAAGTAATGGTTAAACATTTTTAACTTCTCAAACTAGGACACATAAAATGAATTTTAAAAAATGGGGAGTTGGAAACATAAAATAAGATGGAGAGAGTATTATAAAATTTTAATTATCACTTTAAATTCAACTCTAATATGGTGAGGTCCACATTTAACATGAATATGAATTACATATTATAATATTGAATGGACTTACATAGAATAGAACATATAGACAAAAGTTTAGTTAAATGCATTGGTACGGTTTCTCACAATCAAACGATACTCAATGCATAGATATATTATTTGAGACTTTGCATTCACACCTCAGAAAAGTAATCTGACCAAAGCACATAGTTTAGCTACACCATTGAAATACTCATTTACTCCCTAAATTAATAAGTACTTAACACACAAAATTGGGTGCTACTTTTATCATTTTTTGTCAGTTAATCCACAATTTTAGTTATTCCATTGTTAGACTTAGGAATGTCTCAAATAGGTTACAATTCAGATGGGTTCGATTGAGTTGAGAGTTTATTCAAGTTTAGTCTAAAGTGTAAAGAAATTTCCCAAGTCACGCATGAGCCCCAACCTCTGGGTCACCCAAGCTAGGTTACCCAAGCTTAATCCCGAGTTTAACTCAAAGAGTTTTGAATAAGCTCAGGATTGGTTGTCTCCACAGGTCCTATTTGACACGAGAAAGCTACCCGTGCCATCTATAGAGTGGTTCGGGGGCTGATTTTAATTGTCGACCCTTAAAGGCCTTTTTCGACTAAGTTTATGACGTTTTTCACTCCAACTCCCAACGTACGTGTGCTAAGTACGTCTCGTCTATCCCCACAGGTCCTATTTGACATGAGGAAGCTACCCGTGGCATCCATAGAGTGGTTCGGGGACTGCTTTGAATTTCCAGCCCCGAAAGGCCTTTTTCGACTAAGTTTATGGCGTTTTTCACGCCAACTCCCAACGTACGCGTGCTAATAACGTCCTGTCTGTCCCCACAGGTCCTATTTGACACGAGAAAGCTACCTGTGCCATCCATAGAGTGGTTCAGGGGCTGAATTTAATTTTCGACCCTCGAAGGCCTTTTTCGGCTAAGTTTATGGCGTTTTTCACGCCAACTCCCAACGTACCCGTGCTAAGTACGTCCCGTCTATCCCCACAGGTCCTATTTGACACGAGGAAGCTACCCGTGCCATCCATGGAGTGGTTTGGGGGCTGATTTGAATTTTAGGCCCTCGAAGGCCTTTTTCGGCTAAGTTTATGGTGTTTTTCACGCCAACTCCCAACGTCCGCGTGCTAAGTACGTCCCGTCTGTCCCCACAAGTCCTATTTGACACAAGAAATCTACCCGTGCCATCCATAGAATGGTTCGGGGGCTGATTTGAATTTTCAGCCCTTGAAGGCCTTTTTCGGCTAAGTTTATGGTGTTTTTCACGCCAACTCCCAACATACGCGTGCTAATTACATCCCGTCTGACCCCGCAGGTCCTATTTGATATGAGGAAGCTACCCGTGCCATCCATAGAGTGGTTCGGGGGTTGCTTTGAATTTCCGACCCCGAAAGGCCTTTTTCGGCTAAGTTTATGGCTTTTTTCACGCCAACTCCCAACATACACGTGCTAAGTACGTCCCGTCTATCCCCACAGGTCCTATTTGACACGATGAAGCTACCCGTGCCATCCATAGAGTGGTTTAGGGGCTGATTTGAATTTTCAGCCCTCAAAGGCCTTTTTCGGCTAAGTTTATGACTACTTTTAACTTTTTCACATTTTCCCCAACAGTCTTACATATCTTATTTTTCTGTAGTAAATAAAGAAAATGATTAGACATGCATTGATCAGATAACAATTTAATCTGTTTATAACCCTAGATGGAAACATTGTTTGCCCTTTATGAGAGGGGTTGACAATAGTTGGGTATTAGGTACTGTTGATGATAAAATTTTCATCCTTATTGATTAAATGCATCCTGATTTTTTGCCATTGCAAGGTCAATATAGGTCCACATTAGTGTGTCCTGTTTGCCGAAAGGTCTCTGTTACCTTCGATCCATTCATGTATCTCTCATTACCATTACCATCAACGATGATGCGAACAATGACTTTGACAGTCATGAGCACTGATGGAGATACTCCACCATCCCCAATAACTATTACTGTGCCCAAGCATGGAAAATTTGAAGATCTTATTCAGGCTTTAAGCACTGCTTGTTGTTTAGGGGTTGATGAGACCCTTTTGGTGGCTGAGGTATGTTGTAGTAATTGTAACTTCACTATGAACCAATAATGGCTTGCATGCTCATTAGATTAGTCCAGTTGTACTAGGTATATTGCAGTAATTGTAAATTCATTCCAACTTCACTTGGTTTATTCAATTAGTCTGAAAACTCAAATGACATTCAATTGGATGGGGCTTCTAATTTAGTAACTGCCCTCATATTCATAAGCTCATCATACTCAATTCCAGGAAACTTAATATTTCATTGAAATCACGTGGTTACCTTATGGAAATCAGAATGAAGTCCTTTGCGTAATGTATCGAAACACCAGGTCGTCTACTGCAAAGTCTACTCACATTATGCCTCAAAAAAAAAAAAAAAAAAAGACTTAGTGAAGAATTTTTACATATTAACGCATAAATTAATTTCAAGAATGGGGTTTCTAATTATTTTGTTACCAAGTGAGATTCATCTTTCCAAGCCACATCAATCAGATATTTCCAGTCCTCCAAGCTCACTCCATTAGGCGGATGACTATAGGGGTCATCAACACCCTTTTCCTCAAGTTCGAGGAACTCTTGCTTTAGGTTGTATCTCCAATCCTTGTATAGCAAATATGTCTTTCTATCGAGGATCTATTGAGCTTGTTCATCATTATCAAAATCCTCGCCAATAACAAAGTTATCCTACAAACATAATAAGAGAATTGTACATCAATTAATTTAAGCAATTACAAATAATATAACAAAGACATTATCGCAAGATGAATCTCATACTAGCACCGCTTGGACAACCGCATCTTTGGTACTTCGATCGATTTTTCTCCATGATTTCACGCTCTGAAGAGGGCATAATCGTCTAATTTGCAATCCCAACTCATTCGTTGTTGGGGTGGCATTCCCTCCTATGATTGCGTTTAACACCCGATTGACATAGACATGTAATTTCTCTCCTTTTTTTCCTAGCTATTTTTTTCTGCACTCCTTTGCCTAATGTAGGTCCTTGTACACGATTTGACCTTGTTCGCCCTGGTACAAAAGGGGAAGCAAGTCACAAATTACAAACATTGGTAATAACTATAAAAAAAAAAAAATGGTGCTGGTTCTGGGTCCTATTACTCCTGTTGCAGCCTGCTGTTGCTGGCTGCTACTGTTTGGCTGCGTAAAGTGTTGGTAAATTTTGCTATAGCTTGAATTTGGCTGCTATCGATGCAGCTGGCTGCTATCGATGATTAACTTTTGTTTTTGTTTTTCTTTGTCGTGTAAGTTTCCTTGTTTTGTGTAAAGCAATGTTTGTTTTTGTTTTTCTTTGTCTTTATGGGGTTTTCATTGTCTTACTTTATGAATTATGCATCAAAAAAAAAAAAAAGAGCCATAAACAATTAAGTTCAATGCTCTTACCCACGCCACCTGGCTGCGTCTCCTCGACAATTGTTTGTGTATCATCTAGTGGCTGCGTCTCATCAGAGAAAGTCAGCGGGGTACCAATCTCCTGTGGACATGCTTCAGAGGCTGATAATACGTTGCCACTTGTTGCTCTCTTACGCCGCCCCATCTTGATTTCAAGAACCATGCTACCTGCATTAAGCAACTAATTACATGAATAATAAACCTCACATACATCATTTACATACATTTACATAAACCTCACATACATGAATAATAGAGTAAGGAGATTTAATCATTCAAAAGGATATATTGGTGATACCCTCAAACATAGGGTTGCTAGAACTAATGTGAAACAATGGTTTTTGACTATTTACGGATTTGAAGGACAAAATCAATTATACAGATGTAGTCAATATAAGAATAAAATTTAACAATGGCAAGTAATAATAGAGGATGATGATTGAACCACCTATGCAGTTAGAGATCAGAGACACAAAATTTAATGTGTTTGTGTGTGGACCAGTTGTTTTTGGAGAAAATTAGTGAAACATCTCTCTAATTTTGGGTAGTAGGAGAGATCTAATATGTTTTTTCTTATTAGTTAATGTCTCTCAATTATATTATTAGAGAAATTTCAACTTGTTACAGAAAAATTTCAGAAATTGCAGAGAAACGAGTTGAAATTTCTCTATGAAGCTTTCACGGAGAAATTTCTCTATGAATATATTAAGGAACTCTAACCATTTTGAAAATATTAAATGTCATTTATCTTATAAAATCTTAATACCAATGACCTTAAACTAAAACCCCTTGTTTTTGCTCTATTCTAATGTGATCTCCCAGAGTTACTGGTCAATGCTGTCTATTAAAATCCCTTAAAAGGAATAAGGCAAGATATACAGAATTCCTACTCATTCATGGCTGTTTTATTTGTTTCTACTATTCTTCTATCTAGCCAAACTTCACTGATATTAGAAATCTTTTTTGTGAAAAATTCTTCCACATTTGCTACGTTACCTAAATGAGTCAATCATATGGCATAATGGCATTGGTATTGCAAGTGTTCGGCAAAATTTGGTACATTACCATTTGAGTCAATCATATGGCATAATGGCGTTGGTTTTACAAGTGTTCGGCAAGATAAGTGTGGAATGTTTCTTTTTGCATTGCCCTTTTGCTGTTATGTTATGAATCATTCTAATTAATTCGTAGTGTTTGTTGACATTATCCATGCATATCCATAAATTGTCTTTTGAACCTGAGTTGAAGTTAATGGAAATCTATTTGAGTTGATTTGACATTACTGTGTTATAGAAAGCTTTTCATTTAGTTGAAAAGAAATAGAGGTTTAAGAAGCCAAATAACATCTTACTGTCGCGATGATAACTTGACAGGTTCACAAAATTAAGGAAGTACATAAACCAAGATTAGGCATGAAATTCAAATTAACAGGTTCATGAATTTAAGAGGTTGAACAAAAACAATATTCTTAATTTCCCCCATTACATCAACAAAACAAGCTGGACAAAGAAACAAAATTCATCATTAATCTACTTAGAGAACACATATTGGAATTTTGAACTCGTACGTTAAAACTCTATGTCCGTATCTGTATCAAAATCACTTTCTATCTCAACCTAATTTTTTTAATGATAAACTGTTCAAATTATTAAAATAGAATCCATGATAGGCCCTACGGGACTAGACAACACCAGTCAATCCATTGCTATCAAAATCTCAATTAAAAAAGAGTAAAATCAAAATCAGTATAAAAAAAAAGTCATTCTTTGGTACATACGTATGCAAATTATAATATTTGTGATGTTGACTATCAAATTTATCATAACTAAATTTTTTTCAATCATAATTAAAAAATAAAAATGAGTCATAACCAAGGGTAATGCTATGGTCGGCTGGTGGGCTGGTGACAATTTGAGATTACCTTGTAGTGATCCAAGGTAATCTCTACTGCTTTCATAACTTAGTTTGTAGTTGAAAAGATGCTACCTTACAAATGTCACAAACAATGAGCCAAATGGAAAAGATTGAAGAATTAGAAGTATAGGTTCAATTAAACAAAAGGCAATGACAAAAACTAACAACAAAAATAAAAATAAAAATAAAAATTTAAATACCATTCGATAAGATAAAAGCATATTTTCAATTTAGCATAGGCCATGGTTCGTATCAGAGCCTCAAGCTATATTCTAATTGAATTTCCTCCCATACTTGTAGTGCTATGAATAAAATCAATCAATCCAGACTAGTGCAATCAGTCTTTCCACACATGGCTAAATTATCTTTTCGCATCTTAACATCAACTGGTGCTTGAATGATCCATCCCCTTATCTCATATTATGTTGTTAACATCACCCATTTCAACATTGTCATTTCAATTAAACCCACTTCACTTGTAAGTTCTCAGTTGATAATTCAGTACTCTAAAAAAGCATGGTTAACCTCATAAAACTCCATTCATCGCACTCTAAGCTTGGAACTTATAACCAATAGGGATGGCAATTTAAACCCGGCCCGATGGGGACCCGATCCCCCGACCCCGATTGGAACGGTTTTTCCCCGAAAATTATCCCCATAGGGCCGGGGATGGTATTAAAAATAAAATCCCCGATGACTTTCGGGCCGGGGACGGGGATAGGTCTCCAACCCCGGCCCCGGCCCGGCCCCGCCCCGACTGATCCCCGATGATCCCCGTATAGTTATTATCATATATATATTATATTATTTGTTTAGGGTAATTATAATATATATATATATTATATTATATGTTTAGGTCTCTCACTCACATCACACTCTCTCAGACTCAGCCTCTCTCCCTCTCTCTCTCCTGTGGAGATCTTGTGATGAAGATCAATGGCAGACGACGATGTTTCCTCCTCACACTCTCTCAGACGACGACGTTCCCTCCTCCTCATCCTCCTCCTCCTCCGACGTTCCACCGAATCAGACCCTCCGACGACGAGGGCCACCTCCTTCTCCTCCGAGACCTCCGACGACGACGACGTTCCCTCTGCCGCATGCTCCTCCTCTCGTCTCCACCACGGCAAATCTCTCTCTCAAACCTCTCTCTCTCTCTACTCAGATCTCTCTGTTGATTTTTTTTTTGATGTTGATGATGTTGTATTTGAAGATCTGTTGTTGATGTGTTGTGATCTGTTTTTTTTTTTTTTTTTTTTTTTTTTTTTCTAGGGTTAATTTTTTTTGAAGATCTGTTGTTGATGATGTTGTATTTGAGCTCAGGTGTGTTGTTGATGGCCGGGGATTTTCGGGGTCGGGGAAACCCGATCCCCGTTAGGGGCGGGGGTGGGGGCGGTAGAGGGATCCCCGTCGGGGATCGGGGCCGGGGACGGGGAAAGTTCTGCGATCGGGGATCGGGGACGGGGAGGGTGATCCCCGGCCCCGCCCCGCCCCGTTGCCATTCCTAATAACCAACAATGCAACACATTCCTCAATCTCTCTGTCCTTATAAATAACCGGATAATCAAAACATCAACTTTCAACTATCTGTCAGTCAACAAATTTCACAAATCCCCTCCATCATAGTTTAGCTAGTTATCTTTTCGCTTATCAAGGGACCCTAAACTCTAAAGCAACGTTGGGTGGTTTTCATCATCATACAGTTCACTCAACCCCAATTCAAGTGCATATCAAACAAATACACTTGGAACTTCATCCTAAATATGCCAATCCTTTTAATGCCTTGCCAGGATATGATGGAACTACTGCTGAAAGTAAGCCTACTACTATTACTATGGAAAAGCCTCTGATACCATAACCTTATGGTTCTCACATTAGCTACTGCACACCAAACTTTATAAGAATTTCCTTTTAATAACCCACTCCACTTCTTCAACAAACTGATAAAATGATTTTGGCGAGCCAAAACATCACATAAGAAAAGAAAAAGGAAAAAAAAAAAAAAAAGGGGGGGGGGGGAAATAAACATACAATCGAGGATTAGGGCAGCGCCATACCATCAAATTCCAATTCAAATATTCAGCCATGGTCAATAAACATACAATCGCATATTACCAGCCATACTGTCACGATCCCAACCCGCCCCTAGTAGGATGGTGCCGCGATGGCCAGTAATCTGGGATTACCGAAGGCCAACTTTCAAATTCACACACAATCAGAGTATAATATATGGGGCTTACATGTGCGGAAGCAATATATACAGATCTAATTAGTCCATAAGAGCTGTGCGTAAGTCACATGGAATGGCATACATTATTACATAGCTTTACAACTTGAATATACAAACAAGACATAATACATGTTACATCTTAACAGAAGGGCTTCACAAGCCGACATAATTAAAATATAAGGAATACAAGTCAAGAAACGTCATCTTCAAAACTGCCGATGTAAATACAAGGTTGTCGACTTAAACACAAAATGCCGACATAAGTATTGCCGACGTAACATGCATACAAAACATCGGGCACAAAACACACATCTCGGCGTAGCCGACTTCTCGCTTGAAACCTACATATATACATAGAGAGGGTGAGCTTGGATACTCAGTGAATGGTACAAGTAATAAAGGGGTTAAATGAATGATTCCCGAAATCTTGTCAAAACAATACATATATCATAGCTTCTTCAAAACATGTACATATAACATAACTTGTTCAAAACATATACTTAGCATAATTTGTATCAAAACATGTACTTGGGGTGATGACATTTCGGACAGAACAGACAAAGATCCAAACACCTCGGAAACGAGCACACCCGTTCATAGACCGTCGGTGGCCGATGTCTCAACAAGGGTGCTACTTAGGCTTAACGTCCCCTAGCATGGAAAGGACGATGCTACTTAGGCTTTAAGTCCCCTAGCACAGAAGGACTTGTGCCATCAATGCTTAAAGTCCCTTGGCACGTACGGACTTGTGCCACCTATGCTTAAAGTCCCCTGGCACGTACGGACTTGTGCTACCTATACTTAAAGTCCCCTGGCACGTACGGACTTGTGCCACCTATGCTTAAAGTCCCTTGGCACGTACGGACTTCCCGAGAATGTCATCCGAAACAAAACTTATACTTGGTAAGCAAAACTTATACTTGATACATAAAATAGGGGTATTCATTCATGCTTAACAAATCCTTTTCAAAACAAAGCAAAGCAAAGCTTATCAAAACATTTACAACATAGCTTTATTAAAAATACCACTCATATAGTTCTCGGGACGTCAGAATCAAAGCAAAAGTCCAAGTCCTACAAACACATGGCAAGGTCCATTGAAAACACATCTCAAAACAAGTCTTACATACATGCAAATGATCTCGGGAAAACATGCTGGAAGTCAAAACACTGTTTTACACGTCAGGAAGACATGCTGGGTACCAACTAGGTCTAAGTCGAGGTCCCACACCACCTGGCCGAGGTGTGGTTACCAAGGCTTCGGCGTGCGGCTGCATGCCGAGGTGTTCATGCAAGACGGACTAAAGGTGCAAGTGATCATGCAAGGTAGGCCAAGGTGAGATACGATGGTTGGCCTAAGTGTGAGGTCTAGGTGAGAGTGATCTCGACGACTACACTTCGGGGAGTGAAGTCTGGAAATCTGGGTTGAAGAACATGAAGAACATGAACATGAACATGAAGAACATGGATGCTAAAAATCATAACTTGTTCATTACAAAATCTGGGATTTCATGCCATGAGTTCGAAACATGGACCTGGGTACCCATACTTGAAGATCATACGAAAACAAACATGAAAACATGCATCTTGGCATGAGCTTTCGGATCAAAACATGACTTTTCTTGAAGAACACATGAATGCTATTTTCTCTTTCCAAAACCGAACTTCAAAGCAATGCATGGCTTACAAATCATATTCAATCATGCAATGCAATAACATGATCATGAAGAACGACATGAGCAGATCAAGAATCTAACCTTAGAACACGAATCTAACGGTTCGATCTCTAGGGATCAAGCTTGGGAATCTACTCTCCTTCAAGAACTCCTCCTTCTCTCCTCTAGAGCTTCTCTCTCCTCTTCAAAACAAGGATATAACAAATGATAGGTTTCTCTCTCTGCCGGCTGATTCAACACTCAGCTCGGACACGTGGCAACAGCTGGTTGGTTCTCTTCAAAAAGGTGATAGATTGACAAGACAGGTGTAAGACAAAGCGTATTCAACAAGCTTGGTGGCAAGGGCACTCCGGCAAGTGATGACATCGGCTAAGGACAAAGCTTCGGCAAGTCAGGGAACAATGATCTCGGCTAGAAAGGACAACACTTGGCCTAGCTGTGCCACACCTCGGCCTAGATGTGCCACACCTCGGTCTAGGTCATACCTGTCCAGGAACAAGATCACTTGGGTTCAGGATAACATCTCGGCCTAGATAATACACATCTCGGCCTTGGTGATACACACCTCGGCCTAGATGATAATCATCTCGGCCAATATGCCCGGATGGAAATGGAGGTCAATCAAAGTGGTTCCAAGATAGTTTTAGGCTTATGGATGACCTCGGCTTGGATCAACCTAGGCTTCACATGACCTAGGCTTGACATAACCTCGGCTTAACAGCAACGAGGGAACAAAACATGCAATCAACACTTAAACAAAACAAGGAAAGACTTGTAATGCAATTTAACATGGCAAAACACATAAATGCATGCAAGCATGACTAAGATATGAATGTGGGTCTTTACACATACATGCAAATAAATACACATCAGCGGATTAGGGCTTTCAAACTACTAAGAGAGAAAAGGAAAAAGAGGGGGAAATCAAACCACCCAATTTCAGAAATTACAAACTAATTTCAGAATTTAAACCAGTTGAACCCATAAAACCAGTTGAACCCAATTTCGGAAATGGATTAGGGCTAACTATTTTGGCCATCAAACCCTTAAAACTAAAGAAAACAAACGTGCTTTGAACAAAACCAGTCGCAGAAATCAACACAAAATTATTTTCAAAAAATCATATTAAACCCTAGAGTATTGTGTGAGAAATGGAGAAATAGATTAAGTGAGAGAGAGAGAGAGAGAGAGAGAGAGAGACCGAGATCGACAGAGAGGGATAGACACCGAGAGAGAGAGAGAGAGACCTGTGATTCACCGCAGTGGGGGAGGTGATTTGCGGCGGTGGCGGTGGCGGTAGCGGTGGTGGTGGCGACGTGCGACGGTGGCCAGTGACGGTGGTACGTGACGGTTGTGATCGTCAGTGGTGATCGGGGGTGAGGTTTGGTGCAGACTATTTTCTGTGTGTGTGACACAAAACAGACCAAGCTGTATAAGTGAGGAGACGTGGGCGCCAAAATTAATTTGTTTCCCTCTAAAAAAAAATTCAAGCTTTAGCAACCAAAAAACATTTTGTAGCCAAAAGATAAGTTATTGGTGACCAAAACTTTCGTAGCCAGAAGTGCCATTTCGCTACTATTGACGACTAAATTTTTTTAGTCAGCAAAATCTAAGTATTGGCGACCAAAATCTTGTCAGCAAAAAGAATTAAAAAAAAGTAGCTAACTGTTTGGCGACTAAACTTTATTTTGTCGGTAAATAATAATATTTTCCGACGAAATTAAATCTTTAGTAGCCTAAAGTTCAGACTATCGCCGACTAATAATTTTTAGTCGCCTATTTAGTAAATATTTAGCGACTAAAAATTTTCTTTAGTTGCCAATAAACAAGATATCTCGACTAAAATAATATAGTAGCTGAAACTTGAATCATCGTCGACTATTATTTTTTTTTAGTCACAAAAACTGTAACTTTTGGCGACTAATTTTATTTTGGTCGCCAATTTTAATCACCAATTGTGTAAATTGTTGTAGTGATAGTAATGTTCGATGAAACTGATTGTTTGTACAACTCTTCTGTACTACTAAGCCTACAAGATTAATGATTTTCGTATTGTTGTGGGTGTAGAATGGGACCCATAAAATAAAATATGAAGGAATATAGTGGGTGGTCAATCACCAAACAAATTGTATTTTACGAGAAATTTGGGCAAAGATAATCTCTAAAGTCTTTCACTTTATATTTTTTTATTGTAAAAAAAAAATAACATTTTTATCCATAAATCCTCATTATCTGCTATTAGGGATACTAGTGGATCGATTGGATCAAATGGCCTCTCATCTGCCATCCGTTCGAACTTAGATGGATTCAAAAAAATTATTTCACATCCATCCGATTAGTTAGCGGATGTGGATTGAGCGGGCGGTGCGGGTTGACAAGTGGATACGGATCGATTTAGCGATTTAGTTTTACTATTTTTTTTTTCAAAAAAAAAAAACTATTTTAGAGTTTTTCTTTTTACTATTTTAGCCTTGTTTGAGTCCAAAATTTTTTATTCTTCATTTTATATAATTAAAATCAATGCTAAACTTTTATATTTATAAGTAGTTAATATCATTAGTAAATAAAATGTCGTTTTTTAATATACAAAGCATAAAATCATAACACTAGTTTTCTAAAGAGAAGTGGTGAATTGAATTGGGTCGGGTGGCCTCTCATCTACTATCCATCTAAACATAGGTAGATTTCAAAAACCTCCATTTACATCCATCCGTTCATTCTATTGAAATCGCTTAAAAGAGAATGGATTAAATCAGATCGATTTTGCCAGATCAGTCAAGTCCGTGAGCATCCCTATCTTCTACAACTCTTTCTCTAACACATATAATATCTAGTGGTTCATTATCCACCGCTCTCCGCCAGTCCTCATCATCTCCACCATCAGGTACCATCTCAAATCTACCACATTCATATACAATTAGACCTTTATTTACATATATAAATTAATACCAACTTTCAGTAATATTTATTAAAAGACTATATTTATTTTACAATTTAATTTTGTTAAAATTCAAATAATTAGAAGTCTAAATAATTTAATAGTTCCTCAAGACTAAAAAATTGAAATTAATAGATTATATCTATTCAGTTAGGCAGGTGGGCTTGGGATTTTGAAATTTTTATAGGACTAGACTTTAAATGGCTAGTGTAGACACTTAAATTTTCACGTGTCTTGATCATCGTCTGATTAATCAAGACAAATAAATTTTCTTGATTGGGCAAAATTAAGATGGTCTTTAAATGGATGTGGGTCATTATGGATTGCAACCCATTTTAAATTATGGGTCATGCCAAAAGAAAAGTGAACCTATTTTGACAATTTAGTCAACCCAAATGTACGGGCCCATGAAAATATCTTATCAAAATTTTAGTGGAATATTTTAAATTTGAATGCAAATCATGTCCATAAAATAAGAGATAAATTGCTTGTTTCTTGGAAATTAGAGCCAATTTTAGAGTTTCCAAAATTAACCCTCCCCTCCTAAACCTATAAATAAAGGCTCTCATTAGGGGAAAGGGGAAGACGGATTTTTTGGCTAATGGTCTTCCAAGCTTTTAAGCAATCTCAAGACTCTGCCAAATTCTCTTCTTAAAAATTCTCTCTAAAGTTCCTCAAAATTAAAAGAAAGGGTTGTCAAGCACTCCAAACTTGTGCCAATCCTTTCAAGTTACAAATACAAATTTGGTCTCTCTTTTCAAAGTGATCATTTCAAGACTCATTCGAGATCAAGCCGTTCAAGCCCTCTATCAAGCCTTTCTTCTCCAAGTTTCTCCATTCGAAGACTTGAAGAAATCCATCAACTTGCTCAATTCAACAACAAGCTTCTATTGCAACCCATTTTAGAGATCGAATCAGAGGATTTGTTCTTTTGAATAGAGCAAACTACAAAGGATTGTATCCATTTATTATAAAAATTAATTATTTGTGCATTTATTTCGCGTCTTAATTGCAAGATTCGAAATTTGTGTTTACAAATTTTGGCATGCCCAGTGGGACCTCTCTGCCTCTCATCTCTCTCTCTTAAAGCATCTTCATGGAGTCTTGTTTAATCAAGCATAATGGCTTCAAAGAAAGTTCAAATTGCTTTGATCAATAAGAACACCAGCAAGAATGCCATTGTCATGGTTAGCAACAACAACACTTCTACGGGTTCGATCACCTATAACAAGACCGAGGCTACCATTGCTCTCGTCACTCATGGGGTCATGCCGACTGCCAATGCAACAGAGCAAGCACAAGGCAAGTCTCACAAATCTATCACGGTATCCACGTCTAGGGCTAAGCAAAAGGAAGTGGGGGAATGGAAGAAGTCCACTTCTATCTCAAAGGATTCTCTGCCAGAAGATTTCTCTCCACATCCAACACCCGTAGCTTCTGATGCAAACTCAAGTATAGGCTCACACTCAAGATCATCTCCTAGTAGTCCTCAACGTTCAATTTCATCGAATCACTCAGATTTGTCCCGCTCGGTGGCTATGCAAGTCATGACCACTAGCACCACTTCAGTGAAAGAACAATTGGCAACCATGGCTCATGCCATTGACAAGCTCACCAAAACCGTGGAAGAGAAAGATCTTCAGATTGCCACCTTGATAAACATGTTAGAAGCACGAAATGCTGACGAGGCAAGTCAAAACAATTCTCATCCACCTGGCTTTACACCACAAGGCACGTTTGTTGACAAGGTGAACCCGGCATATAAGTCCAAGCAAGTTATTAGTGAGGAAACTTGCCATACATCTGTTGCGAGGCAAGCGATTGGCACAAGTGTTCAACTAGCATCCATTGCTTCTTTGTTCATTCAACAACTCCAAGACATGATTGCAAATACTATCTGAGCACAATACGATGGGCCCTCGCAAAGCACTTTCATGTACTCCAAGCCTTACACAAAGAGGATAGACATTCTTAGAATGCCTAGTGGATACCAACCTCCCAAGTTCCAACAGTTCGACGGAAAAGGTAATCCTAAACAACATGTCGCTCACTTTGTTGAAACTTGCAACAATGACAGGACAGATAAAGATCTACTTGTCAAACAATTTGTTCTGTCACTCAAAGGAAATGCCTTTGATTAGTACACTAATTTGGAGGCTAAGTCAATCGATAGTTGGGAGCAAATAGAACGTGAATTCCTTAATCGTTTCTATAGCACCCGTCGTATGGTAAGTATGATGGAATTAACCAATACCAAGCAATAGAAGGACGAGCCTGTGGTAGACTACATCAACGGTTGGAGTGCTCTAAGTCTGGATTGCAAAGACTGACTCTCTGAGATCTCAGCTATGAAGATGTGCATGCAAGGCATGCACTGGGGACTCCTTTACATCCTTCAAGGGATAAAACCACGAACATTTGAAGAGTTGGCTACACGTTCACATGACATGGAAATTAGCATAGCCAACCACGGTGGAAAGAACCCTCCTACCCTCGAGCAATGAAAATATATGGATGACAAGAAAGGAGATAAGTCTTTTGGCCACTTAGTTGAGGAGTCAATGGTCATCACAATGTCTCCTAACAAGGCATCCTACAAAGATAAGAAGAAGGATGTCAAGAAGGAAGATCATTCCCAAATGAAAGAACAGCTGAGTCTTAAGGAGCTACAAGAAAAGAAATACCCTTTCCCAGACTCTGATGTGCCTGATATGTTGGAAGATCTACTTGAGAAAAAGGTCATCAAATTACCAAAATGCAAGCATCCAAAAGAAATGGGTCATATCAACTACCCAAAGTATTGTCATTACCATCAGATTGTTAGTCATCCCACTGAGAAGTGCTTTGTGTTAAAGGAGCCAATATTGGATTTAGCAAAAAAGAACAAAATCCAACTAGACCTAGAAGAAGTTGCACAGTCCAACCATACAGCCATTATTATTGGGTCCCAAAGTTCAACAACTTCAAACTCTAAGGTAGAAATACTTTAACTATGGTACTGGGGACAATCTCCAAAACCATTCAGTTTGGATTATTTGAACCTGTCACAATACAAGTCCCAAGTTAAGATCTACATGTTTGCGTTAGCATTGAAGAAGATCCTACTACGAAAAGTGATGAGGATTGGATTTTCGTGGCACCAAATAAGTCAAGAAAAGATAAATCTAATACTCAGTCTCCCCAAATGAAGAAGGAGAATTCTCATTAGCAACCCAAATGGAATATGGCAAAAAGAAAGGGCAAGGGAATGCTTCAAGTAAACAAGGTGCATGAACAAAGTTTGCCTGCACCAATCATCCTACTTGACTTCTTTCCAAAAGGGTACTTTAATGATGACTTCGTTGAGACAGTATACATGGTTTCAACTGATGAAGAGATAAAGAGCGACCAAAGTCAAAATCCCATCTCTCAAGTTTCAGTCTTTGATCGTATTGAACCTCCCCTACCTCGTACGTTAATTTTCAACAGGTTAAGCATTGATAACCAAGAAGATGAAAAAACAACCTCTCCACCACAAAGGTCAGTCTTTTCTCGATTGGAGAACAAAAGCACAAAGTCCAAAATAGAAGAGCAGAAAACAAAGGCCAAGAAAGTCAAAGCCATTTCATCAGAAAAAAATCAAGGGGTGCGAAGTCTAATTCCTTCTCGAATGAAGCGTGTGACAACAATTGAAGTTAGTCATGTGGGCCATCTCAAAGCCAAACGACGCACCATTGTGTTAACTAGACAAGGCGAAGACCAAGTGAAAAATAACAAGGATGAAAGTGAACATGTCATCTCCTAAACGCAACAAAAGTTCAAGACACTCCTTGACATGAGTTTAAACTGTCTCACAAAATGAGTTTAAACTGTCCCACAAATCAAGACACTCCTTGACATAAGTCTAAACTGTCCCACAAATCAAGACACTCCTTGACACGAGTCTAAATTGTCTCAAAAAATAAATAAATAAATAAATAAATAAAGACACTCCTTGATACAAGTTTAAACTATCTCTCAAACACTAAACTCTTGGACATGAGTCTAAACTATCTTAGAAGAAGGGGAAAAAAAAATTTGAACTGCGTTTTGACTTGATCCTTTGTGGGGTACGTAGGCAGCTTGGGTTGTCCTCTAAGTTCAGTCAACAAACAAAAAAAAAATGTGTCCTTTGACCATTACTTTATGCTACTTCTCTTGGGGATATGTATGCTCAAGCATATTGTATGAATGCATCGTGACAAGTTACATCAATTAGAAGTTGCAAACATATAATTAAATAAATTATGGTGAATGTGTGAATGACATGCTCATGGTGAAAAATTAATCTAACAACCTATGGTCATAGGATGGTGGTCGAAGTGTCTACTTCACTAGCCCAATATTCAGTCGGCTAGCTCAATAGGCGCATTCCACCACATAAGCCAAACTAATCACCTATGGTCGAATGGGTGGTGGTGGAAGTGTCTACTTCGCTAGCCCAACATCAAGGCGACTAGCTCGATAGGCGCATTCCCCCACATAAGTCAAATTAATCACCTATGGCCGAATGGGTGGTGGTGGAAGTGTCTACTTCTCTAGCCCAACATCAAGGCGACTAGCTCGATAGGCGCATTCCCCCACATAAGTCAAACTAATCACCTATGGCCGAATTGGTAGTGGTGGAAGTGTCTACTTCACTAGCCCAACATCAAGGCGACTAGCTCAATAGTCGCATTCCCCCACATAAGTCAAACTAATCACCTATGGTCGAATGGGTGGTGGTGAAAGTGTCTACTTCGCTTGCCCAACATCAAGTCAAACTAATCACCTATGGTCAAATGGGTGGTGGTGGAAGTGTCTACTTCACTAGCCCAACATCAAGGCAACTAGCTTGGTAGGCATATTCCCCCACATAAGTCAAACTAATCACCTATGGTCGAATGGGTGGTAGTGGAAGTGTCTACTTCGCTAGCCCAACATCAAGGCGACTAGCTCAATAGGCGCATTCCCCCACATAAGTCAAATTACCTATGGTCGAATGGGTGGTAGTGGAAGTGTCTAGTTTACTAGCCCAACATCAAGACGACTATCTCGATAGGCGCATTCTCCCACATAAGTCAAACTAATCACCTATGGCCAAATAGGTGGTGGTGGAAGTGTCTACTTCACTAGCCCAACATCAAGACAACTAGCTCGATAGGTGTATTCCCCTACATAATTCAAACTAATCACCTATGGTCGAATGGGTGGTGGTGGAAGTGTCTACCTCACTAGCCTAACATTTAGCTTGATAGGCGCATTCCCCCATATGAGTCAAACTAATCACCTACGGTCAAATGGGTGGTGGTGGAAGTGTCTACTTCATTAGCCCAATATCCAAGCAACTAGTTCGATAGATGCATTGCCCCACATGAGTCAAACTAATCACCTATGGTTAAATGGGTGGTGGTGGAAATGTCTACTTCACTAGCCCAATAGCCAAGCAGCTAGCTCGATAGGCACATTCCCCACATAAGTCCAAATAACCAATTATGGTGAAAGGATACTGGGATATATTACTCAATTATTCTTATAAAATCATTATTCTTATGGGCAAAAATAAAATACAATTTGTCAAAAAAAAAAAAAAAAAAGCCGTTTGCACATATTGATGATGCACACTTAAAGATATATATATAGAAAAGTCTGTACAAGGCACAAGAAAGGCACCATGAAAAAAAAAAAAAAAATCACCAGTACACGAACAAAGCACCATGACATATATATATGTATAAAAGTCTTACCTCTCGTTTGTCAAGCACAAGGCAGCTGCTGCAGTCTCCAACGTGGCTTGAGAGACAATGAGCAACACAGATGTAGCAAGGTGTAAAGGAACCATTATCAATAATTTAAACAAGTGAATAGGGAATGCATATAGGTGGCGGGACAAAAGCTACAACCCTAGCCCTGCTTCTTCACATTACCTTCCATATATAGGAGAAATCCAATCACGCTGTTTCCACACAAAAAAAAAATAAGGAGTAGATCTTTACAATTAAATTCTTACCTCATGAACATGACCAAGTTACTTCAAACATTGCCATTGATGCTAGCAAGCAAGCATCAAACTAGAATTTTGAAGTTGGAGCAATTTGTAGACACTTAAATTTTCACGTGTCTTGATCATTGTCTAATTAATCAAGACAAATAAATTTTCTTAATTGGTCAAAATTAAGATGGTCAAAATTTTCAAATAGATATGGGTCCTACTAAAATTATGGATCTCAATCCATTTTAAATTATGGGTAATGCCAAAAGAAAAGCGAACCTATTTTGACAATTGGGTCAACCCAAATGTGTGGGGCCCATGAAAATATTTTATCAAAATTTTAGTGGAATATTTCAAATTTAAATTAAATTTGAATGCAAATCATGTCCATAAAATAAGAAATAAATTGATTGTTTCTTCGAAATTAGAGCCAATTTTGGAGTTTTCAAAATTAACCCTCCCCTCCTAAGCCTATAAATAGAGGCTCTCATTAGGGGAAGGGGGAAACAGATTTTTTGGCTAATGGTCTTGCAAGCTTTTAAGCAATCTCGAGACTCTGCCAAATTCTCTTCTTAAAAATTCTCTCTAAAGTTCCTCAAACTTAAAAGAAAGTGTTATCAAGCACTCCAAATGTCATGATCCGAACCCGCCTCCAAGGGTTAAGGACATAACCGGCCAGTAATCATAAGATTACCTACGGCCTCAAACCAAGCCAAACGTATTTTAACAGAGCTAATGGAGGTCAAATGGAAGCAATTTAAAACTGTGTCCATAGAGCTGTGCTTACATGGCACATCATAACAAACCATACATATGCACATTAATAACTCACACCAAAGTATGTACTATACAAAGCTCTATACATACAAGATCATATAGGTCTAAGTTAGCCGAACAAAACTATATACAACACATTCAAAGACTTCTCCCATGTGAAAAAATAAAACAGAATGACAAGAAAGCGAAGACGGGTCTCGTGCGTGAGACGCAAGGGCTGACTCTTCAAAACCTTTGTTGTTCTTTACAAACTTCACTGGGGCTGGGTTTGGACTTCTCTTGGCTCACCTACAAACACATGAATGAGCGTGAGCGATAGCTCAGTGAATAATATCAAATAAAGAAGTTATACGAACGATATGTAGAGCAACATACTTCAAACGGCCTTGGGCCCAATTTACATTTCTATTCAACATATACGTGCACAATTTAATTCAAGTGGCTGTAGTTCCAAACATACTGGCCCTTGGCCCATTTATCTTTCATTTGTCAAACTGGCCTCTGGCCCATTTAGATTCATGTTAAACTGCCCTCTGGCCCATTCATTCATGTCAAACTGGCCTTTGGCCCATTCATTCATGTCAAACTGGCCTCTCGCCCATTTGTTCATTCATTTATTTCAGACTGGCCTTCAGCCCATTCAATTATTCATATCAAACATTTGTCCACAGTTCAAACTAGCAACTTATAAGACTTATAAGGAAATAAGCAATTGGACAAATGACAAGCTTCAAAATATTGATATTACTCACAATGATCGGTTGGTTGGTTTGCCCTAGAGCTTGACCCTACACATCACATAACACATATGGGTCACAAATAATTCAATCCGTTCCTTAATTCACATATTCCTCTTTAGGCTTCATTCTTATCTCCTTAACTCATTTACAATGCTCAATGCATGCCTAAGAGTGCTCACAAGTGAAAGAGCACGGAAAACAAAACACGGAACGCATAAACAAAATTTCAGAAAACAAGGTCCCCGCTCGAGCGGACCCATTAGGTCTGCAAAAGTGCTGGTTGTATCATTTTTACGCTCGAGCATGAACTCGGACGCTCGAGCGGAAGTTCATCCTACATAGCTCCCCGCTCGAGCGTGAACTTCTCTGCTCGAGCGGACACCATGCCTGCAAGAAAATACTGGGAGCTCGAAATCCCCGCTCGAGCAACGGTTCCCCCGCTCGAGCGGACATAAAAAATTCTAGGTTTTCCAGAATGGTTCTTGAGCTCAAATTCAACACTCTAACCAGCATTTCTTGCATGCCATGGCTCAAATTTCAAATACATTTATGCTATCATGATACAAACACCCAATTACATCAATATGGAGCTCAATTTCATGAATCAAACACATGCATGTCCCCAAATTGACACCAAACTCATTTCCATCATAACACATTTATGCATTCAAAGCTCCTATTCTCATAAATTGTGCATTCATGTGATGTATTACTCTCATTCTCAACTTAGATGATACAAATGGTGATTACAACATGAGCTTTAACCAAAACTCTACATGAATCATGTATTTCAAGCTCAAACATGCAAATTCAAAACAATTTCTTACATGCATGCACATATTGGTCCTCAATTCAACAAAACCAATTCAATTTCATCATGCTCAATTAAATTCATGTTCTTGACCATTATCCCAATTTGAATTCACAAAATTACAACTTAATATTCATGAATCCTCTTATCTAGAGGCTTTGCTCTTCCCAAATTATGGTCAAATCTAGAGTTTAATCCTCCACTCTTCACAAACTTGAGCCAAACATTCAACTCTCCTTCTTCCTCTCTCTAGCCGACCCCTTTCCTTTTTCTTAGAGTTTATGATCAGCCAAATGGAGCTAAGGAGAGAAATTGAGTGTATAAAGGCCCCTTATAAGTCCCCCACTCAACACATTATTTTATTATAAAACAATTGGGCACTTAATTCATTAATTTAATCTAATTAATTTGATCCAAATCAATTTTCAATTAAATTTCACCGTAGGCTCTAAAAATTATGTCAATCACAATGGCGTAATCAATTTTGAGTTCTGTGGCCGATAAGGCCTCCAATCAAATTTTCAAAGTAGATAATCAAACAGATATTCCTACAGTAAACAGATAGAAATTCAAAACCACATATTTTTACATAATTGGCACACAGAATCATACTAGACACATAATCGCATTCGCATTAAGGACCAATTAACATAATAAGGGACAGGGTTATCACACCAAACTTGCGCCAATCCTTTCAAGTTACAGATATAAATTTGGTCTCTCTTTTCAAAGAGATTATTTCAAGACTCGTTCGAGATCAAGCCGTTCAAGCCCGAGATCAAACCTTTCTTCTCCAAGTTTCTCCATTCGAAGACTTGAAGAAATCCATCAACTTGCCCGATTCAACAACAAGCTTCTACTGTCGTTGGATTACAACCCATTTTAGAGATCGAATTAGAGGATTTGTTTTTTTTTGTAATAGAGAAAACTACAGAGGATTGTACCCATTTATTATAATCAATAAAATTAATTATTTATACATTTATTTCTCGTCTTAATTACAAGATTTGAAATTTGTGTTACAGCTAGATTAAACTTGATGATAAGCCAGTTTAAACTTAAAATAACACATATGTTCTTACTATAATACAAGCCATATCCAAACCCAACTTGATCTCCATCATTTTTATTTTTTTTTATTTTTTTTAAGGCAAAATGTTTTTTTAATCTTTGGTTGTTTTTAAATAGACCTCGAAAACTTCCAGCCACGCCCACTTCCCCTGATAAAATGATTTAATGGTGGGTATGATAAGAATTATATATATATATATGTGTGTATATTTTATTTAGCAGGACTACAAAAGAACAAATTAGCATTCACTCCTTTCTCTTGCCTAATCTCAACTAGTAATAACACGAAGAGCAATGAAGGATCTGGGGGTAGGGGACAGCCGTACCCCTAAAAATTTGAAAAATATTATATATTATATTAAAAATTTTAAAATAATTCAAAATTATAAGTGTTTGCACTCTCAAATTTTTTGTGGATAATTTTAAAATTATATAGAGTAGCCCCCTAAATTTTTTGAACTATAAAGTAGCCCTCCAAAAACATAATCCTGGATCCGTCCCTGACAAAGAGTGTTACAAAGAATATTAACCTATTTTATTATACAAAGCACATAATAATTAGTATGAACGCTGTCATACTTTTTTTGTTTCAAAAATACCTTTCATGTCCAACCGCATCCAATATGTCCTTTACACTAATCAGCTTGTTTGTTTTTATTTTTCAAAAAATATTTTTCAGAAAATTTTACTTTCTTATTTTTCGTGTTTTTTTGTTTTTATTGATTTTTTTAATATTTTAAGCAATTCTTTTACTTTTTAGACACACCTAACATAAATACACCTAAAAAGTAAAAAATTTGTCAAAAAAATCTTTTAAAAATTCACTAAATACCAAAAATATAAAAAAAAAATACAAGAACTCAGTACATTTTTTGTATTTTTATGTATTTATTTATTTTTTCACAAATTTTTTACTTTTTAGATACATCTAAGTAAGGTGCATCTAAAAAAGTAAAAAAAAAAATGTTTAAAATTTTAAAAATATTCACTAAAAATAAAAAAACACGAAAACTAAAAAATTCAATTTTCAAAAAATTTAATCCAGAAAACTTAAACTAAACACACTGGATATGTTTTACTCATTTCTCACACGGTCTCTCAATCATTAAATAATCAAAACATTTAAATATAAATTGCAAATGCATTAGTTTTGGAAAAATGTTAACCATAGAATTCTTATAATGGGTGCTACTTAAGATTGGTGTATACATAAGTATATATAGAGATGTATTTAATGTATAAGAATATATAAAATATATATTGAAATTTTAATTTTTTAATATTATTTGAACTTTAACTAATATTCACTACGCGCAAATGGTGCGCCATGTATAAATAAGATTTTGCGCTCAAATAGTGCCCATTATAAAGTATATAAATAAGTGTGAGGGATTCAGACTTTTTTTATTGATTGTTTTTGTTTTTTTGTTTTTTTTTTTTGCAAAAAGCATAAATAGAAAAAGTTAAAGAATAGACAAAAGAATTAAGGGTTGTTTTGGGAATTGATTTTTTAGTAGCTTTTTAGTTTTTTTACAAAAAAGCATGTAAAAAAATAACGAGAAAAATTGAATTTTTTTATAGTGACTTTTTAATTTAGCTAAAATTTTGACTTCATAAAATATGTCTAAATAATATATGTATATGTTATTCTAAAGAGGTAAGGAAATTTACACACTTCTATATTACTAAAATAATTAGGTTTTAATAATAAAAGTTTGGAAAACTTAAAAATACATAATTTTAAATTTTTGTATATTTAAAAATAGTATAAGACATATGTTGGAACATATTCAATTTTTGTGTTAAACAAAATCGTATTGATAAGATTTTTAAACATTCAAAAATTACGAGTAAAAACTATTAGCCTCAACTTAATTAAAAAAGAAAAAGAAAAGAAAAGGAAGAACTCAAAAATTGGAGGTTTTATAGGTCAATTAAAAATAAAAATAAAAAATCATTCATTTACAACTCTATATAAAATCTCAGTTAAACTTTACATTTTTTAACAATTTTATGAAAACATCTAGGGCTTGTTTGGTTTGTATTTGAGAAACATGTTTTGAGATAAAAAGTACGAAAATTTGTTTGGTTTGGTTTTTTTTCAAAAGATATTTTGAAAAATTATTTTGAGAGAGAGTTTTGGAAAAAGTGATTGATTTGATGTGTATGAGAGAGAGATTTGTTTAGAAAACTTGTAAACCAAACAAGTTTTGAAAAAAAAATTTGGGAAAATTTGTTTGGTTTGATTACTTTTGAAAACTTATTTGTAGAGAGTTTTTCCCAAAATTTTTTGAGAAATACAAACGAAACAAGGCCCTAATCTTTGGGAGCGGTTACTAGGTGCCCCTCTAAAAGAATGTATATATTTTCCTAATTTTTTCACAAAATTTTATAATTTAAACCATAAAATGTCATAATTTTTCTACTCACAACTTTAAAATGCACACCACCATAAACTCAATATTTGTAACTTTATCACAAAGTGACATAACACACTATAAATAATCATAATTTTACTACAAAAAGTTAAAACTTTTTTTATAATATATGTCTTTTTTGGGATCCACCCTGTAAATTTATTTTTAATGTTTAGATCTTTTAGTCTTTTATTGATATGCCATAATAAAAAACAAATTAAAAATTTCTAATATTGACCCCATTTGTTGTAGACTTGTAGTTTATTGGATATGCTTATAACTTATGATATATGTGTGTGTCAATTTCCGACCACACTGCCCATTAAGCACTCAGCTGGAAAACACTGGCAGAATAAATTAAGCCCGAACGACTTGTCACGGAAAGATAAGAATCCCGCGGTGGTTCGTCCACCCGAGGGCACTCCGACGATCAAGTCAGTAAAATATCTCTCAAAGATAATCAATAGTGCTTAACTCACTAAACAAAGCATAAAAGACATACCTTAGACCCATGGGGGTGCCTCCTTTTTATAGCCAATACAATCCTAGTCCTAATAGAAACCTAGCTCTAATGGACTTAGGATTACTGCTAATCTTGGACTCCCAGTAGGATTAGGATAAATTCTCTAAGAGTCTTATCTTTACCCAAACTGAGGTCTTCTTTCATTCTAGGACTCTTGTCCCTTATCCGCTTATCCCGGATTCTGGTATTTTCGCAGATAACCTCGGCCTCGCCGAGATCATCTCGGCGTCATGACCAGGACACGTGGCACCCCGGCTGGCACTTCGGTGACACCTCGGCCACGTGTTGTCATTCAAAAATTATGTCCCCACAACTGCCCCCTAGGTTCTATTACCTCGGCATCCTAAGGTGATGGAATCTATATCATTTCTTCCATTTAGCACGTCGGCTAAGCTCGCTTCATCATCTATTGCCGAAGTCAAAACTCGTCAGCTCAATATGACCAAGACCTATAGTCTGCTTTCATCAATGCCTCAGAACCAACGACTAAGTTCGTTCAAGTTTCTCAGCCGAAACCGTCCTCCTAGCCGAGGTATTTGCTTCATTGAATTAAGAACTCCAAGAGTTCCAGCATGCGTATGAGCTGGCACGCACAGTATTTCAATCGTTTTTACCACGCGTCTTTCCCCTACTGGACCGTACCTGATACGTGCCATCAAGTCGCATCACTTTTGCGTGCGCTGTCTGACAAGCACGTCGTCCAAGGCACCATAATTGCCATTTTGCCGCCATTTCATGCTTTTGATCAAAATCAACTCTCTCTCCGTCTTTTCACTTCTGCATCTTCGTTCTTGTTCAAACTTTCTCTCTCAAATCCTCCATTACTGTTTTTTGCGAAGCTTTCTGCAACCAGTTTCACTCCCTCCCTCCGGTGAGGCTTTCGTTGCACTTCTTTGCTTACTACCACCGTCTGACACCGGCGTACTTCACACCGGCCTTTTTGTAATCTAAACAATCATTCTTCAATATTAGGCCGAAGTGCCTTCTTTGCTTTTCTGAATGCATTCTTTAATTTCTTCTTTCATTATGGTTGTATGTGTCTTCTTTTTACTCTCGTATAATTCTATACTTAAAATAATTTGAATGTCTTCAAAATACACCTTAACTGTGCAATCTCCTCGGGTGTAACACCTCGGTTGTACCCACTAATCAGTTTATCTCAGCCTCGGCTTAACACTTGAAAATATTTTTTACAATATTTTCACAAATGTTATGTACAACTCGATACTTCACTCTTAGCAAGACTTCTGTCTTCAAATTTCTTCCAAGTCTTGGCAACATGGTGGTCTCGGCAACATGGTAATCTCGGCAAGTACATAAGTACTTCTTTCAATACAACCTTGGCTTGACTTGTAAATTTTTCTCAAAATTTTAACAAGTGTTAAACCAATCTTCCTTTAACATAACCTCAGCTTAACTTCAACTTGTAAATTTTTCTCAAAATTTCAACAAGTGTTAAACCATCTTCCTTTAACATAACGTCGGCTTAATTTCAACTTGTAAATTTTTCTCAAAATTTCAACAAGTGTTAAACATGACCTCAGTTTAACTTCAACTTGTAAATTTAAATTTCACCAAGTGTTAAACATGACCTCGGTTTAACTTCAACTTGTAAACTTAAATTTCAACAAGCGTTAAACATGATCTCGGTTTAACTTCAGCTTGTAAATTTAAAATTTCAACAAGTGTTAAACATGACCTCGGTTTAACTTCAACTTGTAAACTTAAATTTCAACAAGCGTTAAACATGACCTCGGTTTAACTTCAGCTTGTAAATTTAAAATTTCAACAAGTGTTAAACATGACCTCGGTTTAACTTCAACTTGTAAACTTAAATTTCAACAAGCGTTAAACATGACATCGGTTTAACTTCAGCTTGTAAATTTAAAATTTCAACAAGTGTTAAACATGACCTCGGTTTAACTTCAACTTGTAAACTTAAATTTCAACAAGTGTTAAACTAATCTTAGCTTGTAAATTCCAACTCTCAAGCATCATTCTCCAGCCCTCTGCCCCCGTGTATCTTCCTTGGCTCTAGCATATTTCTCAATTCTGGCCATGAGTTCCTCCATACTTTTTGGCAATGTCTTTGCCAATGACTTTCGAAGCAGACAGTCATCTTTCAGGCCGTTCTTAAAGGACACGACCGCCACCTCTTGATTGCACGCGGGTATTCGGTTAAACACCTCGCAATACCTTTTGGCATAGGCTCTAAGGCTTTTATCCTCACTGATTCTCAGAGCCATTAAGGAGTCCATCCTCAACGACTGTAGTTTATTCATCACAAACCTGGCCACAAACATCTCAGCCAGGCTCTCCCAGGTTTTCACAGCTCATTTCGGCAACTTATACAACCAGTCTGATGCAATTTCCCTAAAGGACGAGGGGAACACCTTGCAGAGCAACGGCTCGTTCCCAGTGTATAATGCCATCGAGTTCAGGTACAAGCCAACGTAAAAGTTGGGGTCCAACTTACCGTCGTAGATCTAGAATCTCGGCATGCTAAACCTCTTCGGGGCTTCGAATTTGTCCAATTCTACCGAGAACGGCATTTTCGGCTTGACCGGGGAGGTTACCTCGGTATCTTGTTGCTTCCTCTGTAGGTGATTCGCCAGATCCTCTTTGGTCCGTCCAAGAGCTC
Organism: Camellia granthamiana; assembly: GCA_036172215.1. Taxonomy (NCBI): domain Eukaryota; kingdom Viridiplantae; phylum Streptophyta; class Magnoliopsida; order Ericales; family Theaceae; genus Camellia; species Camellia granthamiana. The sequence continues at coordinate 265,814 of JAXFYN010000089.1, read as the reverse complement.
GGCTATCTCCTGACTTTAGCCTTTTCGGTGCACTACTCCCAGTTTCATTATGGGTCCTTTTGGACTTCCCTCCATTGGTTGCGTCAAAGCACAACTCCTGCCCTTGAACATGCCGATGTTCTTTGGGGTCGGCTTCCTTGGTGCGATGCGTCCTCCTCGATTCTTTCCTTCTTGACTCTCCTCGTCCGACCTCCCTTGAAGGCCAGTGACAGTGTTTTTCAGTCCTGGTGTGCTGGGGGACTGTAGAGACTATTTTCTATCCCTCTTTTCGGGCATCCTCCTTTGCCGCTGGAATCGGCGTACCTTGTAGTGGGAACGGTGGCTGCATGACATTATTCTGCATCATGAAATTGACCACTGTTTGTAGGTCTACCAATTTGTTCACCATGGCCTTTACCTCATCGTCCCTCCGTAGGCATCTTTATTTCCATAGCTGGAGGTCGTCCTCATTGTAATACCCGCTCCGGTCCGATTTCTTCAGTACGCCGCTCTCCTGGCCGACGTCCTTTCCTCCGTGATTCTTATCACGAGTCTCTTCGTTGTAGTTGTCTTCTTCGACGTCAAGGTCAATATATTTCCTACTCTCAGTAGGGGTGTCGTCCCCAACCTTCTCTTTCTGTCCGTCGTTGGCCATCTATTCTCCTTTCTTTCCCACAGATGGCGCCAAATTGTGTGTATCAATTTCCAACCACATTGTCAATCAAGCACTCAGCTGGAGAACACTGGCAGAATAGATTAAGCCCGAAGGACCTGTCACAGAAAGATAAGAATCCCGCGGTGGTTCGTCCACTTGGGGGCACTCTGACGATCAAGTCAGTAAAATATCTCTCAAAGATAATCAATAGTGCTTAACTCACTAGACAAAGCATAAAAGACATACATTAGACCCATGGGGGTGCCTCCTTTTTATAGCCAATACAATCCTAGTCCCAGTAGAAGCCTAGCTCTAATGGACTTAGAATTACTGCTAATCTTGAACTCCTAGTAGGATTAGGATAAATTCTCTAAGAGTCTTATCTTTATCCAAACTGAAATCTTCTCTTATTCTAGGACTCTTGTCCCTTATCCGCTTATACCGGATTCTGGTATTTTCGCAGATAACCTCGGCCTCACCGAGATCATCTCGGCGTCATGACCAGGACACGTGGCACCCCGGCTGGCACTTCGGTGACACCTCGGCCACGTGTTATCATTCAAAAATTATGTCCCCACAATATAGATATAACTTAAATTACTTGAAAACATTTAAAAACTAATTATGTAGAAATTAGGGAGGAATACTATTAATTCCGATTTCTCATTACCTATTTTCAACTTAAGAAAAAAAACTGCACCCATTATCCAACCACAATATAAAATTTTATTTAAGGGACAAAAATGTTAAATCTGCTTTGTCTACTTGGAATAATAAGATTTCCATAATCTTATAATTATTGAAATTTACAATATATCTATGTGTATATATATCATACAAAAGTTGTTTTTACAAAAAATAGTTCTAAGAGTTTCAAATTTAAAAATAAAATTTGCAAATTTTTATATATGTTAAAAACATCAAACATACAAGTGGTAGATTTTCATTAGATCAGAATTTGCCTATAAATTTAAAAACATGTTGAAGATTAAATACTTATACTTACAAGTGTTACAATCTCATTGGGTCAAAATTTAACTATAAATTAAAAAAAAAAAATCTAAACACATTTTTTTTAAATATCAATTCTTTTATATAAAGGCTTAATGCAGCTGGACAAAAATTCATAACTTTTTTTTTTAAGAATAAAGTATAAATACATCCTCTGAGATTTATTTAAAATATACGTATTACTCATGTGGTTTGGAAATTACAAATACTCCATTGTTAGAATTTTTTATTTAACAGAATTAACTAAAAAAATAAAATTTCTAACTACTCTCTTATACAATAATAAAATTACCTGAATTATTAATTGAGATATATTTCTGTCATCATTAAAAATTATTAATTGACTTGACGATTTATTAATAAAAATGGTCATTTATTTTGAAATTAGAATTTAAGAGGTAAAATGTAATTTCTAGAGAAAAAATTAGTTATTAAATATCCATCCTCTATATAAAGGATGAATGCAGTTAGACAAAAAATTGTAACTTTTTATTGTATGATAGAGTTGTGTGTACCATAAATTTTCTCAAAACAAATACTGGAAATGGTAAAACAATGTAAACGAACCAAACTGATATAATATAAAACTATATAAGGTTATGTTTGTGTTTGTTTCAGGTGATTGCTCGAGCGGTAGTAGTTTGTTTTGCAAGCCTAGGGACCGCTCGAGCGAACAAGTGGTCGCTCGAGCGAAGATCATGAGCTTCCAGTATCTCGTTTTTGCAAACAGAGATACTGAGAGGTATCTTTCATTGCTCGAGCGGTGAAATGACCGCTCGAGCGATCTGAGCGAATTCAGCAATTTAAAACCACTTTTTAGATCCTTTTTTCGCTTTTCTTTTTCTCTCATCCTTCCTCTACCTCTCTGTCCAGAAACCCTAGCTTTCCCTCTCTACATATCTCTCATTTCACTAAGTTTCAAGCCAAAATCACTTGAAAAATGTGGAAATTTAATTCAATACTGCAATAAATAGAATTCTTTCTTATTAAATATATATATATAATAAATAAATAAAAATTAATCGCTTCAATTGTTAAGGAAATAAATTGTGACACACCACATGTTAAATATTTCAGTAAGTGGTAAGCGGTGTTTTATAGTTGGGTGGGGAGGTTTCAGACGCAAACCTAACTTATAATTATTCGTCATTTTAAAGATCATTGTAAATTACCAAGAGGGTAATAACCATAAAAATTGTGAGAAGCCACAGTCAGTTTTCTTGAGCCAAAAGTTACGTGACTCTTAGGAAATTCCAGGAGTTAAAATCAAAGGGATAAAACTTACAGGTGGCTCAACAAGGGTGCATAATACATTGAGTTAGCCACGTATAGAGAAGCTAGGACTTAAGGCACTTAAACATGCCACCTGAGAACATTTACTTGTGACACCTGTATAGTAAGGAAGAATTTTGTATATTGAGCAGGTATGTCAGCGAAGTATAAAAAGGGAGAAGGTGAAAACGTAGGAGCAAGAAAAAAAAGAGACAAACGGGAAAGAAAGTAAGAGCACAGAGTGAAACTCAGATAATCGAGTGGGATAAATAGTAAGAATTAACATTAAGGTGAGTTATATTATACCTTGAGTTACCATAATATGTTTTCTATATGTCTTGAGTCACCATAATATATTATACGAATGTTTTGAGTTACCACAATTTATTTTATATAATTTATGTTTTGTGGTTATATTAATGTTTCAATTATGTGGATTATTTTCTGGCCTCTATTCGCTTAAATTGAAACACATGGATTGTCACGGCCTCAAAATAATAACATTAAACCCATCCATATAGGGACATGCATTGATACATAAAAGGTCCACATTCATTTATTCATCAGAGTATTTCATTACAAAAGTATTACATGTTTACAACAAAAGTAAATGCCCTACGGGCTTACAGCTTTCCAAGTTAACACTTGGTTACAAGAGAGAGTGCTAACTCAATTACACATTAAGTCCTTGGCTTGAATCTATATGTAATATAATCAAGGAAAATAAGACAACAAAAGTATGTCTGCCTCTAGCCTCCCAAGCTATGTCCTTAGAGATGGCATGTTACCTGTACCTGAAAATGATGTTCCCATATAGGGTGAGCCACAGCCCAGTAGAAATATACTAAACCAACTATGAACAATGCCTAAAAGATTAGCAACTGATAGATGGTCAACACTTACACTTCCATTTACATCTTATTACAATTCCATGACAGTCAAGTCTATGTTACAATTCACTTTCCATTTCTTATTCAACTTTGAGTTTGAAAACAAGGCTCAGTACCCTGGCCAAAACATTTGATGAGATTATAGTTCATCACTAGAACACTTTCGGAATTCAAGGTGGATACGCATTTTGGTGTTGTATCAATAACACATAGACCACTTCCATACTTCACAAACGATGATGATATACATTTTAGTGCTATATCAAATCAAACAAACATTTCAATAGATAAGCATATGAGCCATATCACACTACAACAGATAAGCATATGAGCCATATCACACTACAACAGATAAGCATATGAGCTATATCAACACTTCGACAGATAAGCATATGAGCTATATCATCACTATAACAGATAAGCATATGAGCTATATCAACACTTCAACAGATAATCATATGAGCTATATCATCACTACAATGGATAAGCATATGAGCTATATCAACACTTCAACAGATAAGCATATGAGCTATATCATCACTACAATGGGAGAACATATGAGCTGCATCCCTGGGTCCATCCCCCATCTTCCCTTAACTATTAACCGGTTTAGAGGTACATCCCCCATCTTTCCCTAAACCGTGGAGTACATCCCCTATCTCCTCCCATACACAAGCAATGCATATAAACACAGAATCATATGGGCAATCAATCAATACATAAGTTAATGTATTCTATCAACCGTCTACACATAATGCTGTGGGAGCCGAATAAATAGAAGAGTTAGAAGGGATGTATTCCAGAAGTCAGAGACTGTTCGGCTCCGTGCTAATCAACTAAGATGCTGAATACATTGAGATCGCCGAATAAACGGGGAGATGTATGTGGGAATAAACAAAAGGATAATAAGTAAAAAGTGGGCTCTGGACCCGAGGTCCGGAGAATGAGTATAAATACAAGAGCTTCAGATTTAGAAAGGTATGTAAGAATCACTTCACTAAACTTAGTAAACAAGCTTTCTTGAGTATAAGAACTGACTTGCCCGTCGGAGTGCTAACCCCGGCACCCCCGACCGGAGTGTTAGCCTTTGCAGGTGACTAGCTGAGGATCAAGAGCGTCTCCCAGGATCTGAAGAGTATTTCCAGAATCACTTCCCCACAATTGGCACCGTCTGTGGGAATACTCGAGTACATCCATGGAAGGCGTGACTCAAGATCCTCCGATAGCCACCGACGCGATCACACAGAGAGTCGACCTCACTCCGGCAAATACGCTCGAGAAGGAAATCATCGCTGCAAGGCGTGCCTTGAATGTCGATTCACCAACGGCTTCAGCACAGGAGACGATGCTCGCCATCATGGAACGAGCCAAACAGACCAAACGCAGTTTAGACAACATCATCGCTGAGAACGAGCGCCTTCGCCGCGATCTGGCCTTGGAAATAACAAAGTCCAAACAAACAGCGCGCCAGGTTCCTGAGCGACCCCCAAGGGCAGGCGATCTATGGTCTCGGGCCCGACAGCAAAACACCGACGCTCGTTGTGCTTCAGCCGATTACTTTGAGGAGTTGACAAAAGATGAACGTCTCCAGCAGAGTGTTCCGCATGATAACATCCATATGATATACAGTCTGCCGAAAGCCCCGGCCGTACATGCAATCCAGTCCCTCCCAGGCCCCCAGCAGCAACTCACGCCAGCAAAGCGACCCCGAGAATCGCCAAGCATCACCTTCGACGACTCTGATTTGATCGGCGTAACACTCCCTCACATCGATCCATTGGTTGTCGCGCTACGCGTAAACCGGTTCACCGTCGAATGCGTTCTTATAGACCAGGGCAGCACTTCGGAGGTTATGTATTATAAAACCTTCATCAAACTCGGGTTCAACGAATCGGACCTGACTCCGGCCCCCTATCCACTATTCGGCTTCAATGCCAATCCCGAATACCCACTGGGAAAGATCAGCCTGCCCGTTCGGGCGGGTTCCAGAACGGTGGATGTAGAATTCCTGGTCGTCCGGTTGCCATCGCCGTACAATCTCATCATGGGGCGATCGTGGTTGCATACCTTGTAGGCCGTCCCAAGCACCTACCATCAATTGTTACGTTTCCCAACGGAACACGGCATTGAGCAGATCCGGGGCTCCCAAAAATCGGCACAGGCATGTTACCTCCTGGCCGCCAAAATGCCAAAGGAATTGCAAGTAAACTCCATTGAGGTACCCAATCGGGAAATCCTGAATGACGTCGGGCGGCAGCCAAGCGAAAAGGCCACAGAAGGTTTAGACCGAGTTGACATCGATGGAAGCCCGGAAAAGTTCTTCATGATCGGCACCTCTTTAAATCAAGCCGATAGACAGCAGCTGATCTCCTTTCTACTCGCCAACCTCGACGTCTTTGCGTGGTCTCCGTATGAGATGCCGGGTATAGACCCATCAGTTTCACAACACCACCTGAACGTCGACCCCACATGTAAGCCGATCATTCAGAAAGGCCGTCGGTCTGCCGCAGAGCACACTGCTGCCGTTATAGAAGAAGTCGACAGACTGCTTGACGCCGGGGCAATTAGAGAAGTCACCTACCCCACGTGGCTCTCCAACACAGTGGTTGTGAAGAAGAAAAATGGAACTTGGCGAGTGTGCGTTGACTTCACGGATCTGAACAAAGCTTGCCCCAAGGACTGCTTTCCCTTACCCAGAATCGACCAACTCGTCGATGCAACGGCGCGCCACCAACGCATGAGTTTCCTCGATGCTTACAGAGGCTACCATCAGATCGCCCTGCATCCAGATGACCAGGACAAAACTGCATTCCTCACCCCAAGAGGAACCTATTGCTACAAAGTTATGCCTTTTGGACTGAAGAATGCAGAGGCAACTTACCAAAGACTGGTCACCGCTATGTTCAAAGAACACCTCGGCCACACTATGGAAGTCTAGACGATATGGTGGTCAAGTCCAAACAAGAACAGGATCACATAGACGATCTAGAGAAGACATTCGGCATCTTGCGCAAATACAAAATGAAACCGAACGCCTCCAAGTGCGCGTTTGGAATCGGCTCCGGCAAATTCCTGGGATATATCGTCAACCACCGTGGAATCGAAGCCAAGCTGAGGCAAGTCACAGCGATCTTGGAACTTGGTTCCCCCCGATCAGTGAAAGAAGTCCAAAAGTTGATGGGGATGGCCGCTGCACTCAATAGATTCATCAGTCGATCAACAGACCGCTGCAGACAATTCTTCCAGAAGCTACGTCAAGGCAAAGCTTTTGAATGGTCCGCCGAGTGCGAAGCAGCTTTCACCGGGCTCAAGACTTACCTCCGGTCAGTACCTCTCTTGACAACACCCACTGCCGGTGGTCCCCTCATTCTGTATCTGGCAGTCTCCGATAGGGCCATTAGCGCCGTACTATTAAAAGAAGAGGAAGGGCAGCAACGGCCAGTGTATTACGTGAGCAAGGCAATGGTCGATGCCGAGACACGTTATCTTCCTCTGGAAAAACTCATCCTAGCCTTGGTCATGGCAGCAAGAAAACTGATGCACTACTTCCAGGGACATAGCATTGGAGTGATAACAGATTATCCCCTCCGATCAGTACTACGGAGTGCAGAAGCATCAGGACGTGTTTCAAAATGGGCTCTTGAACTCGGCCAATATGACATCCAGTTTTTACCCAAAACCGCAATCAAGGGACAGGTGCTGGCCGACTTTGTTGTCGAATTCACAGGCGGGCTTTCCGACCTTAAACCCGCCGACGTTCTTCCAAAGGCTGAAGTTCGATCAAAGCCGAACTGGAGAATTTATGTCTGGGATATTTGGCAGCTATACTGTGATGGATCGTCTAACCAACGGGGCTGCGGCGCAGGCGTAGTAATCATGTCTCCCGACGGCGCAGTAATAGAGCAGGGCGTCAAGCTTGGCTTCGAAGCATCAAATAACGAGGCCGAGTATGAAGCCCTCTTAGCCGGTCTACGAAATGCACATATTCTCGGCGCTCGGCGATTGCTAGTGTTTTGTGACTCAAAATTGGTAATCAACCAGCTAAAGGGGGAGTACGCCGCAAAAAACGACCGTATGGCGGCCTATATGAAAACGGCCAACTCTTTGCTAACGAAGTTTGACCATCACAAACTGAACCAAATAACACGTGATCCGAACACACACGTAGATGCCTTGGCATGCCTAGCCTCCGCCATCAATTCTGAGCTCAAACGGACCATTGAAGTAGGTTTCATCCCGGAGCCGAGTATTGGCCCTTCGGAGGAAGCCCGCGTCAACGTTATAGAATCCGCATCAAGCTGGATGGACCCCATTGCCGGATTCCTCTCTTCTGAACAACTCCTAGAGGACAAAAAAGAAGCACACAAGCTGCGCAATAAGGCCTTGCGATACTATCTGGATCCACAAGGAGGGCTTTATAAAAAGTCCCTCTCCGGTCCTTATTTGGAATGCGTACACCCAGATAAAGTGGAGGAGCTTCTAACTGAGATACATGAGGGCAGTTGTGGTGCCCACTCTGGCGGACGCACCCTGGCCCATCAAGCTATAACACAGGGGTATTATTGGCCGACAATGAGAGCCGACGCAGAAAATTATGTTAAAAGATGCGAACAATGCCAAAAGTTCTCCCCACTAACCCATTTGCCCGCCGAAGGGTTGAACTCTATCACCAGTCCCTGGCCATTTGCTCAATGGGGACTTGATATCGTAGGACCGTTGCCAAGGGCCCCAGGAAACAAGCGATTCTTAATCGCAGCAACAGATTACTTCACAAAATGGGTCAAAGCGGAGGCTTTAACACATATACGAGATGCCGACATAAAGCGCTTTGTATGGAGAAACATCATTACGCGATTCAGCATTCCAAGAGCTCTCATCTCAGACAATGGCACCCAGTTCGATTGTGGCGTATACCGAGAACTGTGCAGCAAATACGGTATCGTGCCTTACTTCTCTACGCCCGCGTACCCCCAGAGTAACAGTCAACCCGAAGCCTCCAACAAAACCATCTTGGACGGCATCAAAAAGAGGCTGGAAAGAGCTAAAGGCAAATGGGTCGAAGAATTGCCGAGTGTATTGTGGGCGCATCACATAACACCGAGGAGGTCCACCGGAGAAACGTCGTTTGCTCTATGCTTCGGAACCCAAGCAATCTTACCCCTGGAAATCGGCCTCCCGACTTTGAAATCGCAAGCCTTTGACACGGGTCAAAATGACATGATGCTCGCCCTGGACCTGGATCTAATTGAGGAACGAAGAGACCGCGCCCTTGCCTCCATGGCACGGTATCAGCAGCAGCTCGCTAAGTCGTACAATCAACGAGTTCAGTTGCGCCGTTACACTCCAAGAGAGCTGGTCCTGAAGAAAGTACTTCCAGCCGACCGAAGACCGGCCGACGGAAAGCTGGGTCCGAACTGGGACGGCCCCTATCAAGTAGACTCCATTGCAGGAACAGGGGCATATCGGCTCTCGGACATATCAGGAAGAAGCCTGCCACGGCCTTGGAATTCAACGCATCTACGAAAATTTTACCAATGACCCGATTTGTGGGCTTGGTACTTGTACATACTTTGTTGAAATGCAAAAGTTTCTCGTTTTTATGCCTCAGCTCATACGCTTCTTAAGGGCCGAATAAGTCTCCGGATTCGGAGCGCCCTTCGTGGATACCACGATTGGCCAAACAAGTCTCTGGATTCGGAGCGCCCTTTGGGTGAATGACATCTAAGGGCCGAATAAGTCTCCGGATTCGGAGCGCCCTTTGGGTGAATGACATCTAAGGGCCGAATAAGTCTCCGGATTCGGAGCGCCCTTCGTGGATACCACGATTGGCCCAACAAGTCTCCGGATTCGGAGCGCCGTTTGGGTGAATGACATCTAAGGGCCGAATAAGTCTCCGGATTTGGAGTGCCCTTCGTGGATACCACGATTGGCCAAACAAGTCTCCGGATTCGGAGCGCCCTTTGGGTAAATGACATCTAAGGGCCGAATAAGTCTCCAGATTCGGAGCGCCCTTTGGGTGAATGACATCTAAGAGCCGAATAAGTCTCCGGATTCGGAGCGCCCTTCGTAGATACCACGATTGGCCCAACAAGTCTCCGGATTCGGAGCGCCCTTCGTGGATACCACGATTGGCCAAAACAAGTCTCCGGATTCGGAGCGCCCTTTGGGTAAATGACATCTAAGGGCCGAATAAGTCTTCGGATTCAGAGCGCCCTTCGTAGATACCATGATTGGCCGAATAAGTCTCCGGATTCGGAGCGCCCTTCGTGGGGATCATGATTTAACTGACCAACTATATGGTTCCTAATTGGAGCCGATCGACGCATATTCGAACGTTTACATCACGTCATACAAAAGCTGACAATAAATTGAGATAAGGCGTTTAATTACGCGCAAAACATTTCAAAAGCTGCTAATAAAGAAATTCTATTTATTCAAAAGCCGCCAAACATTTCAAGCATTTGATAAAGTAATTCTATTTATTAACAGCTAAGTCTGTTTCAACATTATGGCCCACTAAGTCGGCGTCTTCGTCGTCGCTTCTCTCAATTTCGAACTCGGGATACGGCAGGTAATGCCGATGATATAGGGGCGAAGCCGAATTTATGCCCACTTGCCCAAGAGCTTCCACGGTTTGAAGGGCCTTGATCCAGCCATGCGTGAAACCACGATTTTCGCATCGGCAGACTTCCTCAGCTAGGTCTGGTTTGGTCTTCTTGATCCCGGCCTTCAAGCCGTCCTGATATCCTCTTTCATAACCCGAGGCCTCTCGCTTCGCTCCCTCCCCCACGCTTTTCGCTTGACCGGCCATCACCGACTCGGCCGCTCGAACACTCTTCAGCTCCCGAAGCTCACTCTCAGCCTTTTTCGCGCGAGCCTCCAGACTACGATTCCTTTCGTTGTTTTTCTCACTCTCACGTCGGGCTTCGCGCAGATGCATCCCGACTTCATAAGTACTATACAGTCCCTTGACAGCCCCATGTATGCCATCCCGAAATACTTCGAAATCTCGACGTCCGACCATCGACTGTTGGACCTCCGGCGGAAAAATCTGCCGAGCGAACTCGACTGCCACATCTAGGTCTTTAATTATAGAATCCGCCTCTGTCATTGGTCTATTCTTCACGAGAACCGCAAAACTCAACGGTCGTGGCACCGCGTCAGGCTCAACTTGCGGTCGTGGGCACGGGGAATCTCCCCGTTGTCCGTCCTTTCGGGGTGATATGCTTCGACGACTAGGGGGGCGCTGTTTTTCCCGATCCATGGATGGTCTTTTTCCCGTGTGAATAGGCTCGCTTCTGCGTTTCATTTTGACCTCTAAACCCAGCCAATGTTGGCCCCTGCCAGGTTTGGATCAAGCCTGAATGGAAGTGAGTCGAGTTGTTGGCATGAACTCGCCCATTTATTCTGGGGTACATGCAGCTCCCCCGAGGAAACGTCAGAGAGACTGAGTGCCAAACATCGGATGCCCCTCAGCCAGCCCACGACTCAGAGCCATCGGCTCATTCAGTTCCTCAGGCTCGCGCCCTGACTAAGGCAAGGGCAGATTCATTACTCTAGTCAGCTATATTTCAAGCGCTATTGCCGGTTAACCTAAGATCGCTGGGGCAAGGGCAGATTCATTAATCTAGCCGGCTATGTTTTCAAGCGATATTGCCGAGTAATTTATGCCTCAGCCAGCCCACGACTCAGAGCCATCGGCTCATTCGGTTCCTCAGGCTCGCGCCTTGACTAAGGCAAGGGCAGATTCATTAATCTAGTCGGCTATATTTCAAGCGCTATTGCCGGTTAACCTAAGATCGCTGGGGCAAGGGCATATTCATTAATCTAGCCGGCTATGTTTTCAAGCAATATCGCCGAGTAATTTATGCCTCAGCCAGGCCACGACTCAGAGCCATCGGCTCATTCGATTCCTCAGGCTCGCGCTCTGACTAAGGCAAGGGCAGATTCATTAATCTAGTCGGCTATATTTCAAGCGCTATTGTCGGTTAACCTAAGATCGCTGGGGCAAGGGCAGATTCATTAATCTAGTCGGCTACATTTCAAGCGCTATTGCCGGTTAACCTAAGATCGCTGGGGCAAGGGCAGATTCATTAATCTAGCCGGCTATATTTTCAAGCGATATCGCCGAGTAATTTATGCTTCAGCCAGCCCACGATTCAGAGCCATCGACTCATTCGGCTTCGCGGGCTCGTGCCCTGCCTAAGGCAAGGGCAGATTCCTTAATCCGATCGTCTGGGCTTAAAATTAAGTAATATCATTCTTCACCAGAAAAATTGAGCACAACTCATGACATTTTATATATGCAAAATAAATGAGCTACAAGCCCGGACAAAAATGTCTGACAAAACAATTGTAACAATACATTTGTGAAATCCTAATACATCTGTGAAATCCTAATACATTTGTCAAATCCTAACAGTCAAATGCCCAGCTCAGCCTTCGGAATCAGTCTCCAACGGCTCGACATCCACTTGCTCATACGGCACTGGCATAGTCAGTGATACTCCAGCTGCAGCAAGGGCTTTGCGCTAGCCATGTTTGAACCCCCTGTTTTCGAACCGAGGGACTTGGTCCACATATTCGGTGAGCCCAGCATCTTTCCCGGCTTCGAATACTTTGGAAGCAGCCGCCTTCATTTCAGCCAACTCAGCCTCCAGGCTGGCAACCGCCTTCTGGGACAATCTCAGTGCGCTTCGCTCGCGTCCGCCTTCTTCTCGGCGTCCGCTCGGGATTGATCTGCAATGCGGGCCTTCTCTACCTCGGCCTCGGCCCGAGAAGCTTCCTTGTTCGCTCTCAAAACTACATCCTCGGCCCTCTTCCTCTGGCCCTCCACTTGCTTTCGTAAGCGGCCAATCTGTTTCACGGCATCGAGATGCCGACGTCCCATATCGGCTATCCTTCCGACGGTCTGCAAAGGAAGAACCCAAAAACATAACCTCAACAGTGCTCGGATAAAGTGAAGAAAAGTCAGAATACGTACCAGAAGTGCCGATTGCGCGGCTAGTGCTGTCGCATTCAGATCTGGTTCAACCTGGAAAGCCTCCATATCAGACGGCAACGACACGGACGTAGCCACACCGAATGCGACTTCTGGATCTTTAAGCGCCGAAGCGTTAGAGGGAACCGGCATATCCTTTACCATTGGACGAATGACAAAAGGAACAACCTCATTAGATCTCTCCAAGCGAGGACGCTTACCACCTTGTTCGTCTGAACCGGCCTTGAGGTCAGCAGAGCGTTTCTCTACCTTTTCCCCAACTTTTTGGCCGACTTCCCCGGCCAACGGAGATTCGGCATTCTGGCCTTTTTCCTTCTCCTCTACAACCCCCAAGGACTCTGATTCGGCAACAGGGAGGGAGAGTCGAGATTCGGTGGCGGGCGGTATTTTAGACGAAAGGCCCTCCGCTCTTCGCCGTGTGGCTAACCTCTCCGCATTCGCCTTTTTGGCAAGCTTTGTCAGACTCAATCCGGCCATACCTGCGGAGTCTATGACGGGAAGATCCTCTAAGCGTTGAAGAACATCGGCAGAAGGAAGATCCCCTGGTCCCGATGTAAACGGAGGATCGATGGAATCCAATACCTCCTCAGAGTGGGTCTCGGATTGATCTGATTCGGCAATATCAGCTACCTCATTTCACTCCGAATCGGACCCTTCAAAGCCTACCTGCCTCAAGTTTTTGAAGTCGGACAGAATAAGAGCGGTAAGGGAATCTTCGCCCTTTGAAATCGGTATGTTTTCCGCCGCCGAGAAGGTTGTGTATGTCAGCTCGTAACAAAGCAGAATGTGAGCCGCCCTCCCCTGTTTCTGAAGGCTTCGACGGCCAAAATACCTGAGAGCAACCCTAATATCTGAAAGAACGGCGTCGTGGGTTGAAGATAGTACTTTTTTCAAACCCCTCCCTGCACAAGATGAAGCCGCAAGATTTCAATGGAATAGGTTTCACAATAAAAATGAACACATAACAAAAACAAGGAAATACTCGGCGACCTGGCTCGCCCCTCTGTCTGGGAATAGGGTCAACACGATCCTCCCCTTCGCCAAATTCCCAGTTACCCTGGACAACGACCATAACATCATCAACTCTTTTCCCAGAGCTGGAAAGCATAGTGATTAGTTGATGATCGGTGTCCTTAGCTCTAAGGAAATAACGCCCTTGCCGACTGGAAGACTTAGCCAAGGCATAGCAGTGCCGGATAGCCGGAATGCCAAGGTTAATTCCAAGACGAAGATTCAACGCTACAATCCCCATTATAATTCTAAAGAAATTCACGTTAGGTTGAGAAGGGATTAAATCCCAATGGCGAAGCACAACCCTTAGGAATGGGTGTAGAGGGAAGTGGACTCCACCCTCTGCGATTGACAAGAGAAGAAAGACGATCGTGGTTTCGTCCTCCCTCTCCATGTCAAGGGTGCCGTCTGCCAAAAGTGACAGACGGACGTCATCAGGAATAGAGAAATGGCGTCTAAAACCAGCAATTCGATCTGATGAGAGGAGGTCTTTCAAATGTTTCGCCATACCCTACAGTTGACACAGATGTGCCAAAGAATAAACTGGGAATAGTTCTCGAAGCAAAGAAGTGGATAACTTACAGAGGATGAAGAAGATATTGGAGGAGATAAAATTACAAGAACGATCCAAAAGGCAACCCAGCGACCAGTATCATGGAATGCGAATCCGAAGGGACGCCAATCTTTAAAATCGCAATGAATAGGTATGTACGAAGAGGCGGGAAGTCGGTATGACAACCAAAAGGGGGCGTACTTAGACGCTTGCTTCGTAGGCCCAACCACCAAAATTTTGGTTCTGAGTATTCAAAATTCGGAACCAAGCACTCCAGCCAACATACGTTGGGAAAATGCTTGGGGGGCAATTGTGGGAGCCGAATAAATAGAAGAGTTAGAAGGGATGTATTCCAGAAGTCAGAGACTGTTCGGCTCCGTGCTAATCAACTAAGATGCCGAATACATTGAGATCGCCGAATAGACGGGGAGATGTATGTGGGAATAAACAAAAGGATAATAAGTAAAAAGTGGGCTCTGGACCCGAGGTCCAGAGAATGAGTATAAATACAAGAGCTTCAGATTTAGAAAGGTATGTAAGAATCACTTCACTAAACTTAGTAAACAAGCTTTCTTGAGTATAAGAACTGACTTGCCCGTCGGAGTGCTAACCCTGGCACCCCCGACCGGAGTGTTAGTCTTTGCAGGTGACTAGTTGAGGATCAAGAGCGTCTCCCAGGATCTGAAGAGTATTTCCAGAATCACTTCCCCACAAATGCATATAAACACATTAGTCATATACACAATCAATCAATACATAAAGTTAATATATTCTATCAACCGTCATACTCTATGACACATCCAATTGATTAGTTTTAGTTTGCCTAATCATCATGCATTGTCTACAACAATCGATACTACCCTCCACCGGTAGCCCAAAACAATTATTTCTAAACAGGAAATACATGCACAAATGGATAATATAACAACATTTCAATTAGGTGAGCAATAAATGATTTAACTACATCCTTTAGTCCCATACATTCCCAATTTCAACATTTCCAATTCAATTCCTCATTTCCTTTAATTAATTATATACATTAATTAATTAAAACAATTAGGGCAAATTCCCTTAATTAACAAAACAACTCTAAGGTTCCATTTTCATCCACAATCCATCATCCATCTCATTTTTCTATACCAAACTTGCATATACGTTTATTTCAAACAAAACCCCAACTTTTGTAAAATTACACAAAAACTTTCTCAAATTTACCCAACAACACCCAACATATCAAAATGCTAAAATTTAAAGACAAAATCCATAAGGAGGAGTAGGATATCCCTACCTCGAAAGGTGACACCCAACGGAGAAGATGAAGAAACTCAACGTGCTCCAAAACTCAATATATTCGGATCAAAACGTAGCCCTCGATGATCAACACCACTTTTACAAAGGCCGAAGGTAAGGAAAACACTCTAACTAGATCAAACCCTAGAGAGAAGGGAGTTTCTTAGAGAGAGAAGCTCTCAAAATATCTTTTTGGAAAGTAAGAAAGAGAGAGGAAGTGTAGAAAATGATTTCAAAATGCCCAACTGCCCTCTGTTATACGACATTACCGCTCGAGCGGAAAACACAACACTCGAGCGTCAAGAACAAAAACCATGGTCCGCTCGAGCGCAAGAATGCCTGCTCGAGCGCCAAGACACAAGAATAAAGCTCATCCGCTCGAGCGTGAAAAACCAGTCCGCTCGAGCGCAGATTTCTAACTCCCAGAACTTACACCAAAAATGTACTAGCCGCTCGAGCGCCAACAAGACCGCTCGAGCGCGACCCGCTCGAGTGCAAGAAATCCGCTCGAGCGTAGAAAACCAACCTGCAGAAGTTTTGCAAAGCACCAAAATACTGGGAGTATGCAATATCCGCTCGAGCGCTCCAAGACCCGCTTGAGCGGAACAACCAAAAACACAGAAACAAGGTTTTAGATCAAGGCTCAACCCACCTGCCCGAAACAAGCCCAACACATCCTAAAACTCAGAGAAATGGAATTAAAGGATAACAACAAGGTAGATACAACTGTTAATGTCCACGGGACCAACTCCGGATCACTGTACAACAAGGGGAAAAACCCGGAATCGCTATATGGATATGTTTGTTTAAATTTTAAAAATTATTTGACAAAGATTTTATAAACAATTATGTTCTGTAAGTACCACCACGGGAGTCCCACGCCTTGGGGGACTTAAATAAACCATTGGCCCCTGTTTGACCACCTTGTGGTCCTCTGTTTGTCATGGATCCATTGACCCCTGTTTTGATTGTCACTCCAGTGACCCATGTTCTGTTCTGTTCTGTACCGTGATTATAGTTATTTACGTAATTTTTATTTCAGTTTCTGCCACTTAAATAATTTATTTATGCAACTTAAATTATGTTAATATTTTAGCTTAAATGACTATCTATGGCTATTTTGTGCCCTTGTACTCGAATTATAATATTTCTCACTCTGCTGTGTGCTTATATAGCTGTTACCCTTTCAAGTGACGAGGTTTAGCGGGACCAAGATGGGGGATGAATCACAGTGTTTTCTTTCTTTTCGTACTTTCTATTGGACCGTTGTAATAAAATAAAAGCCCAAATGATTGTTTTTGTTCTTTTTAATAAAAATTTGGTACCCAATTATTTTATTTTAAATTATTTAATTTATCCGTTGTACTACGACTACAAAATTATTAAAATTATTTTATTTTTATCTTGTTGCGACGCTGAGCCTTTAGGTACCGGGTTTGGGTCGTGACAAGAGTGGTATCAGAGCAATGGTTTCTTTTCTCTAAATAAAATTAGTATATGTAGTTAAACTTTTTTGTACAGTTACACATTATTTGAATTGAAAATTATTTCAAAAAAAAACAAAACCCTGAGTGTCTATTAATAAAATATATATATATATTGTCATAAAATAAAAACAAATAACTACTATATTTGTCCAACATCATAATTTTTTAATTATATATATTGTTATAATATAAAATAAATAAATAAAATATTGTGTCTAACATGATTTAAATAAATATTGGATAGGCTAAGTTTTCCTGTGTTGTAGGACATGGCACACCAGGAAGAATTGATTTGGTTCGAGCCCCAGGGAGCACATCTGGCCCCTTACTTATTGGAGGGATGGGGGGACTCAGAAAGCACTATCGGACAAACCCACCCTGACCTTGACCGATTCATGGGGAGGCCAATATATTTGCAGGCCGACCCGGACGAGGATCACCTGTTCTGGAGACTTAGCCGAGCTAGCACTCGAGAGAGATACATTGGGCCGACACATGTTGTCGGATTGGTACATCCACATTTCTTGGTTGCTCCCTTACCCCCAGGCTTTGCCAAGAGGAGAGAGAATATATACCCTAGTAGCCACATTCGCACTACTACACCTCCTCCATAGCACATTATCCAAACCCTAGCTGTGGACTACACTGATAGTACCACATACTTAGAGATGCCTGTGCGGCTCACTGGATGGCAATTTTAGGGATATGAACACGGTGTACCGGTCTACATGGTCCAGGTAGTTTGGCACTGTTTTGGGATTGAGCTCAGTGGATGGGAGTTTAAGTCCCTTGTGCAGCAGGAGTTCCTATGGCTGTTCCACGGCCCAGTATTCCAAAGCCAATTTTCGTGGGGACTCAGTGACCTATTCTAGGAGCATGACCAAAAGATGTCGCTCATCTTTTTTCTTTTTTTCTTTTTTTTTTTTGAGCTGACAATGACTAGTCTAATCCTTATATTTTTGTATTAGTTGGATTAGACATTAACTCTTGACGACTGGACTAACGTCTTATTCATAATAACAATGATGTATATATGATGTTTTATGTGGTATTAATGTGGCAATATTAATGTGATAGTAAAACTAATACATTATATATGGCGTTGTATCAAAGTTAGATCAAGGTGATGTCACGCTTATATCATTTTACCTTGTAGTAATGGCCAACGATGGAAATGAAACCAGATCATCAGTCAGCGGTACCATTCCAATGGAGCAAATCATAGAAAGAGCAGTCACCAACTTTTTGCAGGCCTTGCAAACCAGCATAACCAATGGGACACCAGAGAGACGAGAAGAACTGACTACGATTAAACAATTTCAAGATTTGAAACCCACCACGTTTATCGGCGGTCCAAACCCACTAATGGTAGAAGCTTGGGTTTGGGACATGGAGAAAATCTTCCGCTCACTACCTTGCACAAGGACACAGAAGGTAGGCTTTGCCACATTCACCTTCAAAGAAAATGCACAAGAACGGTGGCTTCTTATCCTAGAGAAAGAATATATTGTTACTTGGGCCAGATTCTTGGAGGTATTCTATGAAAAATACTTTCCAGATTCGCTGCGGGAACAAAAGGCAGCAGAATTCATACATCTAAGGCAAAGAACCATGACGGTGGCTGAATACGAGAACAAGTTCACGCAACTGGCTCGATTTGCGACATACGTCATCCCACCGAAACTCGAAAAGCCAAAAAATTTAAAGCAGGATTGGATGCTGAAATCAAGGACAGACTGGAGGTTTTGAAACTACCAACCTATTCGGAGGTGGTGGATCAAGCAAACATTGCAAAAAAATGGATTAAAACCTTGCGTTCCGGGGAACCAAGCCAAAGGAAGCAATTTTGGAAAAGAGATAACAGAAGACCCAATGTCGCACCTCCCAAGAGGGTAAATACAAGTACAACCAGTTCAACCAGTTCAAGCAATCAAGGTCCTACAAATCCTAAAGGTGGCGCCATTCTAACTTGCTCTACCTGTGGAAGAACTCATTGGGGACAATGCCGTTGAGACACGGGAGCATGCTTTAGATGTGGCCAAGTTGGCCACTTGCTGAGAGATTGTCCAAAGTTTGCCAGTCCTACCCCTCTGAACCAGTCCGAAAACCCGCGGTACTTGGAGAAGTGAGAAAGGACCAAAAACGCCAAGGAAGAGCCTTTTCCTTGGTGCTTGGAAACCCAGAAGCTACTGAGAATGTTGTGTCAGGTACACTTTCTGTTGGTGGTCACTTAGCCCATGTTCTCTTTAACTCTGGTTCAACTCATTCTTTTGTTACACCACACTTTTCTACCAAGTTAAAATCAACACCCGAACCCTTAGGATACATACTATCTGTGTCTTTTCCTTCTGGAAACTCCGCCCTTAATACTAATGTGTACAAATCTTGTACTATATCCTTAAAAGGTGAAACCTTACATGTAGACTTGATTCCCCTCGGCATTAGTACCTTTGATGTGATCTTAAGAATTGATTGGTTAGCTACCAACCATGCCTCTATTGATTGTGAAGCCAAAAAGGTCTTCCTCCGAGCACCAAACCAACTCGAGTTTATCTTTGATGGAACTGGAATCTCTCCCCCTCCATGTGTTAAATTCTTCATGGCAGCCCAACGGCTTCTAAGAAAGGGTTGTTGTAGTTATATCTGTTATGTGATCAATACTTAACAAGAGGCCTCCACACTTGATGCAATCCCTGTGGTTCGAGAATTCCCGAACGCATTTCCTGAAGACCTACCTGGTACCCCAGTTGACCGAGAAATCGAATTCACCATTGAAACCCAACCTGGTACACAACCAATCTCAAAAGCTCCTTAGTGCATGTCCATGACAGAATTAAAAGAGCTAAAGACTCAACTCCAGGAACTACTGGACAAAGGTTTCATTCGACCAAGTACCTCACCATGGGGAGCTTCAGTACTATTCGTAAACAAAAAGGATGGCTCGATGAGGTTTTGCATCAATTACAAAGAGTTAAACAAAGTCACCATAAAAAATCGGTACCCTCGGCCATGAATCGATGACTTGTTTGACCAACTGCAAGGCGCCCAAGTATTCTCAAAAATCGACTTGCGTTCTGGCTACCATAAACTAAAAGTCAAAACATAAAGCATTGAAAAGACGGCCTTCAGAACCCGTTACGGGCACTACGAGTTTCTCGTCATGCCATTTGGTGTCACAAATGCTCCAGCGGCCTTCATGGACCTCATGAATCGAGTGTTCAAACCCTATCTTGACGAGTTCGTCATTGTCTTTATTGACGACATTCTCATATACTCCAAATCGCCAGCAGATCATGAGCACCACTTGCGAAGAGTTCTACAGACACTATGTGATCACAACCTTTATGCCAAGTTGAAGAAATGCGAATTTTGGATCACTAGTGTACACTTCCTCGGTCACGTCATTAACAAAGACGGCATCTCAATTGACCCTCAAAAGGTTGCAGCAATCATGGATTGGCCACGACCTACTAACGTGTCCTAGATTCGAAGCTTCTTAGGTCTAGCCAGCTATTACCGGCACTTCGTGCAAGACTTTTCGAAGATAGCATCACCCTTGACCCAGCTAACTCAGAAGAACACACCCTTTGAATGGACCAACAAGTAGGAACGTTGCTTCCAAGAATTGAAGAACAGACTCGACGGCTCCTATACTAGCACTCCCCGCGGAAACAGAAGAGTTTGTAATCTATAGCGATGCCTCATACAATGGTTTGAGTTGCGTTCTTATGCAAAATGGGAAGGTCATTGCATATGCCTCACGTCAACTAAAGACCCACGAGAAGAACTACCCGACCCACGATCTGGAATTAGCCGCAGTAATCTTTGCCTTCAAAATCTGGCATCATTATCTCTACGGAGTAACCTGCGAAATTTACACAGATCACAAGAGTCTCAAATATCTGTTTATACAGAAGGAATTGAATATGAGGCAACAACGATGACTAGAATTTATGAAGGACTGCGATATAGAAATCCATCACCACCCCAGCAAAGCTAACGTAGTAGCAGACGCATTAAGTCGAAAGACGACCAGAAGTTTGCCATGTACCCTTGTTCCCCGCAAGATCAATGGACTACTCGCCAACATTACCGTGGAACCTGCGTTGATTAATGAAATTAGAGCACGTCAATCTGAAGATAAACTTTTGAAGAAAAGGTACAAGGAGCAAGGAAACACGCCCGACCCTAACTTCACGATAAGCAATGGGATGCTAAAATTTCGGAATCGAATTTGCATACCCGACCTTCCAGAACGCAAAAAAAAGATACTGGTAAAAGGCCATAGCTCGAGTTTACGATCCACCCTACCAATATGAAAATGAATCACGATCTGAAGGAACACTTCTGGTGGAGTGGAATGAAAAAAGACATAGCAAGCCACGTCTCCAAATGCATGCATTGTCAACAGGTTAAAGCAGAACATCAGAGACCTGCAGGATTGTTGCAACTACTCCCTATTCCTGAATGGAAATGGGAGCACATTACTATGGACTTCGTGGTCGGGCTACCGCAATTAGTCTTGAAGAATTATGCAATATGGGTTATCATAGATCGATTGACGAAGTCAGCACATTTCTACCAATCAGAATCATGTACTCCCTCTCTAAGTTCGCCACTCTATATATTACGGAAATCATTCGTTTGCACGGTACCCCAGTTTCAATTGTATCCGATACAGACCCTCGCTTCGTGTCTCACTTTTGGAACAAGTTGCAAGAAGCTTTGGAAACCACTCTAAAGTTTAGCACGGCTTATCACCCGCAAACTGATAGGCAATCTGAAAGACAAATCTAGACTTTGCAAGATATGTTACATATGTGTGTGCTAGAGCTCAAAGGTAATTGGGATGATCACCTACCTTTGGTAAAGTTGGCCTATAATAACAACTACCATGCAAGCATTGAAATGGCACCGTATGACGCACTGTATGGAAGGAGATGTCAATCACCTCTGTGTTGGACGGAAGTCAGAGACAGGAAATTATTAGGTCCCGAAATCGTGCAAATCAAAAGTGATAAAATTCAACTCATCCAACAGTGAATTCGCACTGCCCAAAGCCGCTAGAAAAGCTATGCAGATACAAGAAGACGGGACATAGAATTTCAAATAGAAGATCATGTGTTTCTAAAGATCTCACCCACAAGAGGGGTTATCCGATTTGGAAAACGAGGAAAGTTAAACCCACGTTACATCGGGCCATTCAAGATACTAGAAAGGATCGGTCCTGTGGCATATCACCTTGCGCTTCCACCTGAACTGTCCAATGTCCACGATGTGTTTCACGTTTCGATGCTTCGCCGATATCTTCGGGACCTAGAGCATGTTGTTGATTATGAGAACTTGGAAGTGCAAGAAGACCTCTCTTATGAAGAACAACCAGTACAAATTATTGATCGCTGTAATCAGGTCCTTCGAAACAAGACTATACCTCTAGTAAAAGTCTTATGGAGAAACCATCATATCGAAGTAGCGACATGGGAAACTGAAAACCAAATGTGAACCAAGTACCCACACCTCTTCGAAAACCAAGGTACGTCAAGTTTGGGGACAAACTTCTTTTCAGGAGAGGAGAAATGTGACACCCGAATTTGCAAATTTAATTCAATACTGCAATAAATAGAATTCTTTCTTATTAATATATATATATAAAATAAATAAAAATTAATCGCTTCAATTGTTAAGGAAATAAATTGTGAGACACCGCATGTTAAATATTTCGGTAGGTGGTAAGCGATGTTTTATAGTTGGGTGGTGAGGTTTTTAGATGCGAACCTTACTTATAATTATACGTCATTTTAGGGATCATTGTAAATTACCAAGAGGGTAATAACCATAAAAATTGTGAGAAGCCAAAGTCAGTTTTCTGGAGCCAAAAGTTACGTGACTCTTAGGAAATACCAAGAGTTAAAATCAAAGGGATAAAACTTACAGGTGGCTCAACAAGGGTGCATAACACGTTGAATTAGCCACGTGTAGAGAAGCTAGGACTTAAGGCACTTAAACATGCCACCTGAGAACATTTACTTGTGACACCTGTATACTAAGGAAGAATTTTGTATATTGAGCAGGTATGTCAGCCAAGTATAAAAAGGGAGAAGGTGAAAACGTAGGAGCAAGAAAAAAAAGAGACAAACAGGAAAGAAAGTAAGAGCACGGAGTGCAACTCAGATAATCGAGTGGGATAAATAATAGGAATTAACATTAAGGTGAGTTATATTATACCTTGAGTTACCATAATATGTTTTCTATATGTCTTGAGTCACCATAATATATGTTACGAATGTTTTGAGTTACCACCACTCTAGTGACCCATGTTCTGTTCTATTCTGTACCGTGGTTATAGTTATTTACATAATTTTTTTTTTCAGTTTCTGCCACTTAAATGTAGTATAATATTTCTCACTCTGCTATGTGCTTATAGCTGTTACCTTTTCAAGTGACGAGGTTTAGTGGGACCAAGATGGGGGATGAATCACAGTGTTTTCATTCTTTTCGTACTATCTATTGGACCATTGTAATAAAAGAAAAGAACAAATGACTGTTTTTGTTCTTTTTGATAAACATTTGGTACCCAATTATTTTATTTTAATTTATTTAATTTATCCGTTACGCTATGACTACAAAATTATTAGAATTATTTTATTTTTATCTTGCTGTGATCCTGGATGTATTTCCTGAAATAACTCTGAATTTCAGTGGTTTAAAGGCCCAAAAAGGTTGATTTTAATATGCTAAAAGATGGTGCAAAAAGCTTCACAATTAGGCAACAAGAAGGGTAGACAACCCCTTAGGGCAAAATGACTTCAAACCAACATGTTAAGGCTCAAAAATCAGAACTTTTTGTAGTTGAAAACTAGGCCAAAAACAATGTAAAAAGATGGCCAAGCAATTGATCAAAACAAAGCCTACAAGGTAAAGCTTATACCTCTTGAAGCACAGCACAAAACAGGCCCCCTTTTAGGCTCAAACAACCTTTCAACAGCTCAAATTAATCCCCAAAGAACCTCAGCTCCAAGGTGAAGGTGTTTGGTTAAGGATTGATGCACAAAGGTGTAGAGAAACCTAGCTTTAAGGCACAAAATGAGAAGAGAAAGAGAGAGAGAGAAATTTGATCCAAATTTTTCTGACCCCTCAAATGGGGGAGAGACCCCCCTATATATAGAAAATCAAGCTGAAGGCTTGTATTCATCCCTCCATACACGTGTATGGAGATGGCTTTCAGTGAACACCAGCTGGCACAGCTGGCAAACAAATATCTGAAAAAATAGAAAAATGGCCGTCGGCCACTTTAGGTAGCCGATCGGCCACCTCAACTAGCCGATTGGCCACTTAGGTAGCCGACTGGCCACCTTAACTAGCCGACCGGCCAATTCAACTGGTCGACAGGAACAAAAAGTGGCCGACAAGGCCCCTTCCCCTTCTAGGAAAGAGGCACCAAGGTTTGGCCAAAAATAAGCACAAAACAAGATGGGTTTAGAAGCTCAAAGACAAGGCGTTCCACCGAGAACTTCAGATGCTCAAAGCAAGCACAAACAAGCACAATCAAGAATAATCATCGAGTGCACAAACGATGACGTCGAAGTCTTGAGGTCGGTCAAAAATAGGGTGTCTACAATGTGCTGTGAGCATAGTGCGCTCGAGCGTACATTGCAGAATCAAATCTTTAAAAGTCATTTTTTGGATCAAACCACTTCACTTTTCACTCCCTTCTCTATCTCCTTCTACTATTTTTGTTTTCTCAAGCTTTTTAGGCTTGATTTCATCTATTTCTATACATCTTTGACCCCTAGTTCCATCTACCAAAACATAGAGCACGACGAAGGCTTCCATTTAATCTCAACAGATAGTTGTTTCGTTGTCAGTGATTTTTCCGACTTGTTTCCTTCTTGCTTCAAGAGGTAGGGTCTATTTCTTAAACTCAATATGAGTTCGGTAGTGTATTTGTGGTGTATTTTAAATATATAGATCCCATTGTTCTTGGATTGATTTTTGATAATTTGTTTGTAAGTTAGGATTTGTTCCAAATGGGATTGTTGAGGTATGGTTTATCTATAAAAGTTTATTTTCCACTTATAAAGAATGTATATGAGTTTTTAAATGTAAAAAACCCTAAGTTGAAGAAACTCTAAAATGTTGGTCTTTTTGGAAATTGTTGAATTATCAAATCAAAATGTAAAAGAGGGTTTCTAAATGTTTTCTTGAAAAAGGTTGTGATTATGAAATTGGAGTTGATGTATGTTGAAATGATCTATTTCTTGCACTGAAATGAATTTTCAAAGAGGAAGGGAGTTATGCCCTAAAATGCAATTTTTGAGATTGCAAAGAGGAAATGAAATAAATGTTGAGGAATGTGAAATTGAAATGATGATTAATGATGATGGTGGAGTTGGATATGTATTATCACTCCCATTTGAGATTTTGGAAAAGCGTATCTTTAATGGAATTTATTTATCTGTTAGATATATTTGCTTTAGGCTATCGGTGGAGGATAGCTATGATTGTTGTAGAAATTGCATGTTGACTAGGCAAACTGGACTGTTTATCAATCATGCATATCATGGAACATGCAATGGATTTTGAGGATTTAAACTGTATGTTTTGGAAAAAGATTTTGGAAATTCTTGTGTTATGTTTTAAGAACATTTGTTTCATTTTGAAAATCATATTTTGGATCACATGTATTGTGCTATTTGGAAGGAGTAAATAAAATGGTAAATCTGAGAAATGGTTGTCATTGAATATGACTGTGTGTTTTAATACATTGTATATGCATGATGTTTGGGAGGAGAAAAGGGATGTACTCCATTGTTGGGAGGAGAAAGAGAATGGACTCCATTGAATTAAGTTGGCCTGTGTGTCCAGGGTGAAAGTCTCGAAAACCGTGCGTATACATAGGTGCCGATCTCGCAGACGAAATTTTCGTAAAATGACAATTGTAGTGCTTGTATAGCCTACATTTACATGGGTCCCATTTGACGGTTTCCCACGGATGAAATTTCCGTGAAATGTTGTATTAGTTTTAGAGATTTACCCATTTTATTTATTATCATTTTGGTTTTGGAAAGAAATGGTTTTTAAACGGTTTTAGCAATGTATTTGCTGTTGGTTAACGATGTATCCGTATTGGAATTTGGCAATGAAATTGCTAGTTATTATTGAGATACCTGGATTGACTTGTGGAAATGGATTTTATATCAAACTAATGTATTAAATTTAGAAAGCATTTTGAATAAACGAAAGGTTTTGAAAACTGGAAAGAAAGAGTTTTTATTGAGAAAGCAAGTGGATTTGAGAATGCATTGAGCATATTACATATGTATGTATTGCATTCATGATTATTTACATTGGTGGAGCATATTTAGTTTTTGAAATATTTCCTACTGGGCTTTATGCTCACCCTACGTGGCTGAAAAAATTTTCCAGGTATGCTTATGGGGATGTGGACTGAGACATTGAAGTTGTGTTTGGAACCGTGTAAAGTGGTTCTTTTATTTGTCGGCCAATGGCCATTTATGTATTTGTTAGCCGTGAGCCATTCTTGTAAGGGTTACACCCTTTGTATATGATGTAAGCCTTTGGGCATTTTAATTTGATTTATAACGTTTTTGTATGTTTTAGTTACAGAGCATCCATTCGACTTAGATGTTGTATCTAAGAATGTATAAAATTGGAATTACACATGTACTGTGTGCTTATATTATATAGTGATCGTCTATCATTAGGTGGTTTACTCATGTGGGCCGGACCTCGTATATCCGAGGTATGACATCTACAATGATTCAACATAACTCAGCACCAAAACATGCACCACACAACTGCATTCAACAGTATACAACAGCAAACCTCAGAGCAACTATATACAACTTCATATAGCAGCCTACAATAACATGCCTCCTATACCAAACAACCTCTCATAAGACAGCTGAAGCCACTGATATTGATGATAACAAAACCTCAACCACAAAAGCCAGAATAGCAATCAACCCACGGCAGCATCAAGGTGAATAACAAAAACAACACCACAATTGCCCAATCACTTGATACACAACCTGATCTGTTGTAGGTTTGAAGAGAATTGATTAATTGAGTAATCTCTTCCCACCAAAGTTGACTTCATCCACATGGCTACTCTAACCTTAATAAGTTCACAGAGCTCTTCCATATTGGGTTGCACCTTATTGATAATTACATCATTTCTATGCTTCGATACTAACCAAAACACTGCTAATGGTATTGCTTTCCAAATCTGTATTTTCCCTTTTTTAAACTTCCATCCATTCCACCACTGAAACATGCATTCCACTGTGTCAGGAATAACCCACTGCACTCCCCACCATTTGATGATACTAGACCAAACTTTCCAAACAAAAGGACAATGTAACATTATATGATTTAAAGATTCCTCCCCTGATCTACATAGAACACAACTTGGACCCCCATTAGAGTCAACAACCCCAATCTTTTGCAACAAATCAAATGACTTTATTCTCCCTTTCCAGACCAACCAAGCAAAAAACTGAGATTTTGGAGCAGCAGCATTGTTCCAGATTAATCCATATAAGCTTTTTATAGGACCATAACTCAGCTCACACCAATTATAGGCTGCTTTTTACACAGAAACACCCTGAACTACCCTCCTTCCAACTGATGTTGTCCAAATTGTCCAAACAGAGAATTGGACCAGATCCTAATTCATCCTTCAAAATACTCAATTCCTCCTCTTTCCAAATCCTTAAATTCCTTCGAAACCTAAAAATCCAATCAGCAAAGCTGTCTTTTCTGTCTACCATCTCTTTCAATGTTACCCCTTTATCAATAGAAATACTAAATATTTGTCTTCAAGACAATAACTACCCTCCCATGCATCCTCCCTAAACATAATCCTTCTACCATTCCCAACTTTGATTTCAACATTCTACTTAAAAAAATCAAAAAGCCTGGGATTAGATTGTGCCACTGATAAGATATCGCTCCAAATCCTTCAGCAAGTACAATCATACATAAAGAAAGGAGACCATCTACCACCCTCAGCTCCATACCTGGAACAAATCAATATCTTCCATAAAGCATTATCTTCAGACCCATACCTCCACCACCATTTGGCTAATAAACTTTCATTAACTGACTTAATGTTCCTTATTCCCAAACCTCCAAGTTTCTTGCTCACAGATGCATCCTTCCATTTTACTAGATGTATCCTTCTCTTCAGATCAGTAACACCCCAAAGAAAAGTTGATTGTATCTTATTTAGTTCCTTTACAATACCTTGAGGCATCCTAAACAAGGACATATAGTAAACTAGAAGGTTGGACAACACTGATATCAGTGTTGTTAGAACCAAAACACGACAAACATGAACGTTCATCTTGACAATTTCAATATATTCTAGCCATACAAGCCATAAAATCACTTGTCGGCTGTTATAATAAAAATAAAAAATCTCTGTCATTTATTAGATTAATTTTATTTTTATTTGCTCTGATAATATATGTCAAGTATTTTATTTTGCTGATACTCTATTTAAAATTGATAGTAAAATTTTACTCTAGTTTGCTATAATAATATGTAACTTGTCATTTATTTATTGATGCTCTATTTTAAATTAATAATAAAATTTTAATCTATTAAAGTTATTATTTCATTTTACTCTATTAAAGTTATTATTTCATTTAATCTGTTAAAGTTATGTTTTTGTAATCGTTTATTAATAATAATAGTGACTATTTAGTGGACATGATGGTGTTTTAATATTTAAAAATTAAAATTTTATTGTAAACTTTACTTTTATTCAGAGTAAAATTTTACTGGTTATGTTAATTTCGATGGTAAAAATTTTTCTATTTTTTAAAAAGAATTTCATAATCAACCTGAATCTTATTTAATAAATCTTGATGAGAGCATTTTTAAAATATCAATTTTATTAAAAAGGGACATTTAGGTCAAAAGTTATATTTTTCTAAAGTATAAAATATTAAATTAGTTACTAAAGATATTTTGGTAATAGTAGTGTGTGTTAGTATAACGATCTCGGTTTTGACCCGTCACTTGTTGTATTTCGAGCTCGGGTTTGTATTTGTTTTGAATAGTGATTCATATCTTGTTTCCCTTGTCTCCTATTTATTTTGGTTATTGGGTTGTGGTTGTGTATTTGGAATAGGTTGTTTGGTTATTTTTCTAAACTTTTGTTGCCTAGATTTTTATTCCTTCGCTCTAGCGGCCTTTCTTGCGCTCAAGCGGGCCTTGTAATTTTGCTCCTCCGCTCGAGCGGCACTTTTTGCGCTCGAGCGGGTTTTGCAAACTCTCAGTACTTTGCAGGTCTGCAAAACTACTGGAAGAGTATTTTCTACGCTCGAGCAGTCTTTCTTGCTCTCGAGCGTTGGTTTGTTGTCTGCAAAACTTCTGGATGTGTGTTTTCTACGCTCGAGTGGAGAATTCTTGCGCTCGAGCGGGGAGCGTTCGTTGTGTCTTGTCGCTCGAGCGGCTTTTATTGCGCTCGAGCAGAACAACTTTTTTGTGTCTGATGCTCAAGCGTTAACTCTTCCCCTCGAGCGAACTGTGCGTATATCAGATCGCGTAAGTGACATTTTATATCACTTTTTCATTCTTCTCTCTCTCTAAAACTTTCTAAAGACCTAGATCTAGACTCTTTCTCTCTCTCTAAAATACTCTCTCTCTGTGTCTACATTTTGGCCTAGATCATTTGATCTCTCCATCTTAGTGTCTTTGGGAAAAGGGTAAAGCACCTTGAAAACTCCATTTTGATCCGATTGGAGTCGGGTTTTGGCGTCATTGCAGTTTTACCCTTGCTCCATTGATCTTCTAAACTTGAGATAGGGATTTTCTACACTTTAATATGATTTTTAACTTAATTATTTGTCGTTGTGTAACAATGGTGGGATTTCGGGGTAATGTGAACAAACCTAGGGTTTGGGTGTAAAAATGGAAATAAGGGTTTTGATGAATGAGGAGTAAATGATTGTGGGGTTTGAAAATGATGCTGTATGGGATCAAAATTGTTGGTTTTGATACTTGGTTGAGACTTGGGAAAAGAGAGGGAGTTTGCCCTAAGATAATTATGATATTTATTTTGTATAAATAAATGAAGTTGGTATTGTAAACATGAAATTGAACGAGTATTGAAACAAATGGTGGAATTGAGTAGACGGTACGTCTCATCTTTGGAAAGCTTGAATAAATTATTTGTCCTGAGAACATGTATCTATTTAGAAATATCTATATTGGGCTATCGGTGGAGGATAGTTTTGATTGTTGTAGAAATTGCACGAGGATTAGGTAAATTGAAACTAATCCATGGTTGATTATCACTGAATATGATTATGTTTAAATACATTGTATATTTATGATTGTTTGGGAGGAGAAAATGGATGTACTCCATGTGTGATTATGTTTTTAAATACATTGTATATATATGATTGTTTGGGAGAAGAAAAGGAATGGACTCCATTGTTTGGGAAGAGAAAGGGGATGGACACCATTATAATTAAGTTGGTCGGAGTGTCCCGGGTGAAAGTCCCGAAATTTATACATGGGTGCCGATCCCGCGAACGAAATATCCGTAAAATGGCAATTAAAGTGTTTGTGTGCTGATTATGTAATTGTTGAACCATTGAGTTGCAGTCTTATTTGGGTTATTGAAAAATAATGATATTGGCTCATGTATTGAAGTGGATTGAAGGAAAATGAAATGAAATATGAACTTGGCATTCTATAACTATATAAAGAAGTGAATGTTTTATCCCTAGCATTGTATATGCACATTGCATTTATATCTTCGTTAAACCTCATATACTGTGTTAGATTGTTCCTACTGGGCTATGGCTCACCCTATTTGGGAAAAACATTTTCAGGTATTGATAGTATGCCTCCACCAAGGCAATAGCATTGGAGGGACTTTTGGGAAGCAAGAGCTTCTCCGTTTTGTTTTATTTTTGTATACCCTAGGGCTAAAATTGTATGAGCTAGTCTCACTTTTGTTATAACCAAGCCAAGACTTGGAAGGGTGTAAGCCTAAAGCGGCATTTATTTATGTTAAACTCTTTTGTGCTATTAATGTTATGAAATGAAAGGACTTTACACTCTGATTTATGTAATTGTTACTTATGCTTTGGGTTATATTTATTATATTATTTTGGGGCGTTACAGTTAGACTTTTTAAATTTGTTTTTATGATTGTTCATAATACATTAAAATTTTATTATGAAAGGGATTTAATCAAATTCTCCAAAATTAATTTATATTTTAAGTAAAATTTAAAAATTTATTTATAATTTATGAAGATGAATTCCACTTATCCGCCAATTGCGCCATACCATATGATGAGCAATGGCACTATATTTATGTGGATTTAATAATTTTCCATGAATCGATGATGAATTCCACTTATCCACCAATTATGCCATACCATTGATGAGCAATGGATTTATGTGGATTTAGATAGTGGGGTTTCTTATTAGTGGCAGAATTTGTTGATTTTAGAGCATATCATTGTAAATGTCATAATTTAATTTTACGAGAGTTTTAACTAAAAATAATAATTATTATTATAATCAAATATCACATAAAATATAATTAAACTTTTTTTAAATAATAATTAAAATAATATCATAACTAATATCACAATAAATTATAATTAACTTCAATAATCAAATCTTAATCAATACCCCAATATATTAGAAACTTTGTGCCTTTCAAATTTTGGTGTCTCTTGTGCGTGAAGCACAACATATTGTGCGTGAGTCTTATTTTGATGATTCGAATAATTTATTCTTAGGACATATGGCGTAGAACAAACTTGTACAAATCAAATTGATCAGATATTGATAGCTCACTCATCAAAACGCGTGTATAGAAAAAAATGAATGGTAAAAATTATTTTAAATATAAAACTGAATACAAATATAATTTGATGAAATATTTAATGATATTCAAGAATAACAAGTGTTATTTTAAATATAATTTGATAAAAAGACTATCAATATCTAATTAATTTGATTTTTTTATAAATTTGTTTTACATAACATACCTTAAAAAAAAAAATCAAATTATCAAAATAAAATCCAAAATCAACTTTGACTACTATGTTTCACCAACAGCAACCACTCCAAATCCGTGATCGTCACAATGGAACAGTTCAATTAACAAGTGATCAAGTTAGTCCAAGGGTATTGTGCTTCTTTCTCCACCACTTGACTTCATTAATTTTACTTGGAAAAACAAATGCATACGTTAGCTCGGCCACTAATTTTATAGTCAAGATTGCAATTATAGTATTGCCAAAGACATCACCCTTTTTTTCTTAATCCTCCATTTGTTTGGACCAATAATATTTCATCACAAAAAATATTTTTTATATAAAATAAAATTAAAAAATGTTTTTTTATATTTAATTATAATTTTAATATTGATGAACTAACAATTGTATTACTAATGGAAGTGATTGGCTGCAATGATAATAGTGATAGTGATAATGGTGATAGTAATAGTGGTGGCGGGATTAGGGATGGCTCGGATATTTTTTAAACTTAAAAAAGTTATTTAAATTAGGAGAAATATCACATTAGTGGGTACTATAAAAGGGAGATTTACATATAAATCTTAATAGGTGGACTTATTGTCTATTAGATCCTGTGATAATTAATGACATTTTTCATTAAATACTATTAGAAAAGTCATATTTGTTTAATTTTCAACGACAGTTTGAAAATTTTGTCACAAAAACGTCTATATGCAACTAATTGATATACCAATTAGTGTACTAACAGATAATGTGACAATTTTAGACGTTTTGAGTATTTGTAATTTGTATAATAAGTAGGGTCGTAGTTTTGAAATGACAATGCCCAAACATATGTTGGTACACTAATTAATATACCAATTAGTGCTTGTAGCACCGCTGAAAATGAAATGCAGATACTCAAAAAAACATACTTCTTGAAAATATTTCTTTTCAAAATCTGGTTTTTTTGAAAAATACTAAAAATTAGTTTGGTGACAATTCTGATATCCACTCTTGTTTGTGATGATGGTGGTGGTGATGGTTGTTTGGTTGATGGAGGATAGAGAGTGATTTGGGTGAAAGAGGATAAGAGAATGGATGAATTTGAAATTTGGGGCCAAAATATAATTACTTTTTTTGAAAAAAAAAATGTTTTGTTTAAATGTGACAGTAGGGGCAAATTGATCACGATTTAAATATGTGAGGGGGTAAATTGACAATATCAAAAGTTCAAGCGTGAAAATGATCAGAGGAGTATAGTTTTGGGAGGGGGGGAGGGGGGGAATAAAATTTTCTCTAATTTATTTTCCCTCTTTCTACCTAATTCACAAAAAATTTAATATATTATCTTATTTTGTTGTATTTAATGATTTTTTAAAATTATTTTGTGCAATTGTATACTTTGTAAATAAATCTAGATTAAATTGATCTAATTTAGATATAATGGTAAAAATAAAAATGAAAAATTATATTCATATATAAAAATTTATATAAAAAATATCATAAAATGATAAGATAGTCATTTAGAAAATTTTAGGACATGACATCAGTAATCTAGGATATAATTTATAATGAAATTACAAATTTCAGAGAGACAAATGTAATTTGTCAAATATAAAAGAAAATTTTATATTGAATAAAAATTTCAAAGGGTGGCCGTGTAATTTACTCATAAAAAAAAATTAAATAAATAAAAAATAAAAAATAAACTAGGAGCCATAGGAATTTTCTCTATTCATTAGCTCGAAAGTAAGAGCAATTAAGATATTCTTTTTTTAGTAGATTTTTAATTTTTAAGCTTTTTAAGAGGTGAAAAAAGATGTGTTTAAGAATTATTTTTTTAGTTGAATAAATAGTTGTGAGAAAAAAATTAATTAATTGATATATATGATGTGACCTTTGCTAACGGGATTGAATTTTTGGCTTTTTGACTACGACTCCTTAATAACACAATAAACTACAGGGAAAGAGGAAAAAAAAAAAAAAAAAAACAAATTACATCTATAGTCCCTACATTTTAACCTTTGTATTATTTTGGTCTTTATTATTTTAATTAACTTAATTTTGATCATTAATTTTAAATTTTGTTTCCCTTTGGTCTAATTGATAATACCAATTAGGAATTTTGAAAGAAAACGGTCACTAAATTTGTTCAGGTTAACTCACTAAGTTGAACAATTTATAATTTTTCTATAAAAGGATGACACGTGATGCTTATATGTGCATTTTTCATTAAAAAAAAAATACAAAAAATTGAAATTAATTGGACTAAATTAAGAAAAAATTATAAATTTCAGATTAAAACCGAGTCAATCAAAATTACAACTAACAAAATAGTACAATGACCAAAGACTAAGAATTACCGGTGTAATTTGCCAACCAAAAGAACAAAAAACAAAAACAAAAGTCCCAAGCCTTTGGCTCTATAAATACATATAGTTGGCTCTCCATTGATGTATACCAGTTAATCAACTCCATTTCTCATCATAATAATATTCTATTTTTAACACCAAATGGAGCAAACAAATTCAACTTTTCTCAGTTGTCTACTTAGTACATCTATACTTTGTTTCATTTTCTTTTTCATGAACTCTCTCAAACTGATTGCCACTGCCAAGGGTAATCCCAGTTTAGTTCTCACCAATGAGACAGACCATCAGGCACTGCTTGCAATCAAGGATTTGATACAAGGAGATCCTCTGGGTGCCTTAAGCTCATGGAATCATTCAATTCACTTTTGCAATTGGCGAGGAGTCTCATGCGGTCGTCGACATCAACGTGTGATAGTCCTAAACCTGTCATCTCTCTCATTGGCGGGCTCTGTATCTCCTCAAATTGGGAACCTCACCTTCCTCAGGAGGATTTATCTCGGTGACAATAGTTTTCATGGAGAAATCCCACCGGAAATTGGCAAGTTGTTTCGTCTGCAATATCTTAGTCTTGCAAATAACTCTTTCCAAGGCGAACTTCCTACCAATTCGACTCATTGTTCACACTTGAGACATATCAATATGTATGGCAACAATCTAGGAGGTAAAATTCCTACTGAGCTGGGTTCCTTGTCCAATCTCTCCTACTTGATTCTTGGTAGCAATCATCTCACTGGAACTATCCCACTTTCAATTGGGAACCTTTCCAATCTACGTGTGATTTCTCTAATATACAATAATCTAGAGGGAAGCATTCCCACCCAACTTGGGCAGCTTTCCAAGTTGGAGTTTCTTCAGCTTTCGGCAAACAATTTGTCCGGTATGGTTCCTACTTCGCTTTACAACAGCTCATCAATCTATGTATTCTCTATCGCTTGCAACCAATTGCATGGAATTCTACCACCAAATTTAGGCTTGACCCTTCCAAATTTACTAGGATTTTATGTTGGACTCAATCAATTCAATGGCCAAATTCCATCGTCAATAGCCAATGCTACGAGACTTGTGAAAACTGGGTCCATACCTATGAATCTAGGAACCCTTTATGCTTTAGATTTTTTTGCTGCTGCTACCAATTCACTTGGAACAAACCAACCCAATGAATTAACGAGCTTCCTCACTTCTTTATCCAATTGTTCCAATGTACAATTTCTGGATTTGTCTGCGAATCATTTTAATGGTTTGTTGCCCCCTTCTATTGCAAATCTCTCCACCAAGATCATTTGGTTTGATCTAAAAGACAACTATATATCTGGAAACATACCTCTTGGTATTGAGAACCTTGTAAATTTGCAATGCCTCTTTCTAGATCAAAACTTGCTTACAGGTAGTATTCCAAATTCCATTGGAAAACTCTCCATGTTAGAAAAGCTCTTTCTTCACAACAATAACATTTCTGGAGAGATTCCATCGTCTATTAGAAACCTGAGTAGGCTTGGTGTACTTGGCCTATCAATAAATATGATTGAGGGAAGCATTCCTATTTCTTTAGGCAATTGCACCAATCTACAACAAATTTATCTTGGTTACAATCATCTCACAGGAGCAATACCTTATCAAATCTTTGGTCTATCTTCCCTTATTATTCTATCCTTAAGTCAAAATTACTTAACAGGACTACTACCACAAGAAGTGGGTAACTTGAAAAATCTGGATGGACTATATGCATCAAAAAATAAACTATTTGGAGAAATCCCCGCCACTCTTGGCAATTGTGAAGTTTTAGAATTCCTCCACATCGATGGTAACCTTTTCAAAGGTACAATTCCGACGACCTTTAGACAACTGAAAGGTATTCAAGAACTAGATGTTTCTAGGAACAACTTGTCTGGACAGATTCCAAGGTTTCTCGGGGAGTTTCGGTTCTTTCAATATCTCAATCTTTCCTACAATATGTTCGATGGTGAAGTTCCGAATGAAGGAGTTTTCAAAAACATTAGTGCCTTCTCAGTTGTTGGAAATAATAAGCTATGCGGAGGAATTAAACTATTGCAATTGCCTGCATGCCCAACGCAAGTCTTCAATAAAAGGAAACGACTTTTCAGCCATAGAGTACTAGTTCTAATAGTTACTCTCACTATTGTTCTATTATCATTGTGCATTTTAGCTATTATTTACCGAAACAAAAGGTCAAGACAGCAAGTCAAATTAGCCTCGCCTTTGCAAAACCAATATTTACAACTAACTTTTGGAGAACTTTTTCAAGCAACAAATGGGTTCTCTCCATCCAACTTAGTTGGTGAGGGAGGATATGGTTCTGTTTATAAAGGGATTCTCAACTCCAATGAACAAATTATTGCTGTGAAGGTGCTCAAACTACACAAATGTGGAGCGAACAAGAGTTTTGTTACAGAATGTGAAGCATTGAAGAACATTCGCCATCGAAATCTTGTCAAGATAATTACAGCTTGCTCAAGCATTGATTTTAAAGGCAACGACTTCAAGGCTTTGGTCTTTGAGTTCATGGAAAATGGGAGCTTAGAAAATTGGTTACACCCAAGTCTTTTGGAGCAACATGAACCTAAGAATTTGAACTTTGTTCAAAGGCTAAACATTGCCATTGATGTGGCATGTGCATTGGATTATCTTCATCATCATTGTGAAATGGCTTTTATTCATTGTGATTTAAAGCCAAGTAATATTCTTCTTGACGGTGATTTGTGTGCCCATGTTAGTGATTTTGGCTTGGCAAAGATTTTTTCAGCAACCAATGGAATTTCTATTCATCAGCAATCAAGTTCAATTGGGATCAAAGGAACAGTTGGCTATGTTGCCCCAGGTATATGTTTGTTGCTTCTTACATTGAAATTGATTAAGAAATATTATTTATTGTTGTTTGTTGCTTCTTACACTGAAATTGATTAGGAAATATTATTTAGTTACATTATATTATTATCTTGCAGTGAACTAAAAACCAATTACGAGATTATATAGAAATTAAGCCTTGTTTTAGAAATGACTTTCCTTGACTTTACCTTATTGTTTGTGTAGCTACCACAACAAATTAAATCAACCATTGTCCTACCCCCATGGTATTTGAACACAGATTTTAACCCTTGAAATAATTTTATCTCTTGAAATGTTGAACTTTTTTTCTTTTTCTTTTTTTTTCTGGAAAAGAAATACAACTTACTAGTTCAACAATCATACCAAAATTTAAAAAATTGGACATTTTTTTCACTATTTCATATTGCAGAGTATGGTATGGGTGGGGAGGTATCAACGCAAAGTGATATGTACAGTTACGGAGTGTTACTACTAGAAATGTTCACAGGAAAAGAACCAACAAGTAACATGTTTACAAGTAATGTAAACCTCCATAGCTATGTAAAAATGTGTCTTCCAGAGCAAGTAATGCAGATCGTTGATCCCCAAATCATATTGGAAATGGAAGAGGAGCCAAGTAGGAGCATGCAAAGTAGTACAACCAACATTTCTAAACTAGAGGCTTGCCTAGTACCAGTCTTTCAAATTGGAGTTTCATGTTCTACTGAAATGCCAAGTAAAAGAATGAGTGTGAAAGATGTTCTCAAAGAACTCCACAAGATTAGAAATGTATTTCTTGGGGTTAGGGGACAAAGGCATTAGGATGCAAGAAGAAATAATTCTTAACTAAAGCTGCAAGTGTAGGTTATTTTGATGTTATAGAATTTTCTTTTCCTCACTTTTCTTCTCCCCCCTCTTTTCTTTTTTGAATCTGTAATTGTCAAGCTAGAAAAGGCATGGAAGTGGTTGTACTTGTGGCATTATCATCAAATATTTATAACTAGTTAAGGTTTCTATATGTTTATATGTATGCCTTCTCTATCTAGTTTTGTCATAGTTTCGTTTTTTGGTTTATGCTGTCAAGTAGTTCTATTGTACATAAGAGAGCTTGGCTGAAAACAAAAAAATTGATGCCATAGAAGTAAGAGAGAGAGAGAGAGAGAGAGAGAGAGAGAGAGAGAGAGAGAGGAAAAAAAAAAGAGGATTTAGCTGATAATATGATGGATTATGAAGTTATCATACGTCAAATACTAACCTATATCACTCATATAAATTATTGATCAACGAGAAAAATATTTCATTCATGTTGATTTCACTCTCATCATATATTAATCTAAAACTTAATCTGATGGTGAAATGGTATTAGTGACATATTAGTTAGATGCAAAATTAAAACTTAATCAATGTATATAGCTAATGGAAAATATGAATAATCTTTATGAGGAAAACAAAAATTTACTAGTAGAAAGTGTTAAAATGAAAAACACAATGCTAGCAACAATCTTCTAGTATAATAAAAAATCCCAAACTGCAAGTTAGTATAACAATAGCAACACAACAATGCAACTACATTAGGAAATAGAAAATTTTGGGTCCACCAAGCAATCTTCAATCTGCTGCACCACTAAAGGACTCCCTCTGTCGATTGAGAGGGAAATAAGGGGTCACTTCTCTGTCTCTCTCTTCGTTCTGCGTCGTTTTTGTTTTCCTTTTTTGGACTTAATCAAAACGATGTCATTTTGATTTCTCTTCATTTTAGCCATTAGATCGAACTATAGAGAGATCACTCTAGAGAAGGAACTCTAAAGGATCCGAACTCTCATATAAGAGGTATGTGACCACTTTGTTGGAGAAATGTGACAACATGATCATGGATTCATGTGGAAAATGAGTATACACATAATCACGTTGTGTACTAGTACATTTTGTGTACGAGTATATTTGATAATTTTACGAGAATTGCAATTCAGTTCATGTTTTCAAAAATAAAATTAAATCAATGATAAATTTTATCAAGTTTAATAATTAAAATGATAAACATTTTCATGAATTGTAAATATTTTGTGAAGGAGCCATTGATTTATAATTTTTCCATAATTTTTTCCCTCTTTCTACCTTATTCCAAAAACTTTCTGCAAACAAACTAAATCGTTCATAAATAACTCGTGGTGGTTCGTCCTACTAATGGTAGTTCTAAGGGTTGTCAATAAGATGCACAAAATATTAAAATATTTAAAATCTTAAAGACAAATCACACCGATAGTTCATATATTTCTGCCCTTGTGTCATTTGGATTTTTGTAATTTCAATTGGTTCGATTTTAACATTGAATTTATAATTTTGTTTCAATTTAATCCAATTTATTGCAATTGTTGGTGTTTTTTAAAGAAAATGTGCACGTAAGCAATATGTATTATGATTTTATAGACAAAATTATAAATTTATTCAACTCTATGAGTTAGTCTCAATCAACTTAGTGACCATTTTTCTTAAAAACCCTAATTGACATTATCAATTTGACTAAATTGACACAATTTAAAATTAAAGATAAAAATCGAGCTAATTGAAATTATTAGGACCAAATGATATAATGGACAAATTGGAAGGATTATCAATGTAATTTACTCTAATCTTAATACACTGTTCACATATCTCAAAATATTTTCACATCTTTCAATACAATTTTTATATATTTTTTCAACAATAACAACAATCCTTACACCCCGTTTGAATGGGATGATTTTGCAAGCAATGATAAGAAATTGTGAGAAAGATAACTCATGTCTCGTGATTGGTTTATAAGTTGAAAAATTTTATTCATACATAAAATTTATTCAAAAAATTCCACAAGAATGATGTAGTAATGTCATTATTGTAAATAAATTTATCTTCAATGGTGTTTTGTTTTGAAATGAAATGTTCATAATAAATCATATCATTATGTATAAAAATCATGTGTGGCTTTTTTGTTTGTATAGTAGATAAATATCAAAAGTAAAATCCTTCTTTACAAAGAGTGTGAGTGAATGAGTGACATGAAAGTTGTGATGAAGGAAAGTTAAGAAAAAGACAAGAAGATGGTATATTGGTCGATTTAAAATTTTAAAAAAATACGATTTTTTGATAATTAATTTTGTATTCTGCATTGCGATTGTTATTTCAAAAAACTTACCAATATTTAGTAATAAATCTCACTTATAAGTAATTTTTCCTTAATGAAATCCACTTTTTCACGGGTTTGTCACGCCCCAAAAATTTATACAATAAAGATTCCTCAACTTCCAATGTTTAATGTAAAACTTAAGTAAATCACAAGATTAACATCATCATCAAATCTCCAATATTTGTATTCATTAAGCATCAAAAGATGTACAAAAGAATGTTCCACATGCGATTATATATTCAACATTTTTAAAATATGAATCTATAGCATGTAGCAAGGAAGTTTTGTACAAATTAATGCCCTCAAGGGCTACAAATTCTAAGACTTAAGCCCGGTTACACAAAAGTGGTTTCAAATCCATACACATAAAGCTCTTGGCTTGTCAAAAGCAATTACAACAAAAGAAAAGAGCCTTGTGCGCTCAAAACATATCTCCACGCCTCTAACTTGGCGGGATCACCACATCCTTTCTTGTACAAAATCTCATAAGAGTGAGCACAAAGCCCAATAGGAAAACCTCAACAAAGTATATGCATTTTATATAATCTCATGGGATGAATGCACATGCCAAACCATGTTCAAAAACATATATCTTTATCTTTTGAAAACTTTTTGCACAATGCAATCTTGAAAATTTAACAATTCAATAATTTTAATGTAATTCAACGAGGTGGTAAATACGACTCAGGTAATCCCTAGGTTGATATCTGCAAGTAGGCATAACAAGCACTACCAATCCCCCACTTTACCGGTATCTAACCGGAAGGCACATGGTACCTCCTCCGCGCGTGTTTTCGGTCTTTCACCATGGACACTCAGGCCAACTTAACCAATACCAACTATACCCCCTATCCGAACTTACCAACGTATTTACCTCCAAAACAAATCAATATAATCTTGTTTCACCAAAACAATTCCCTTTCTCAAAGAAATACTTTTTCCAATGCAATATTCAAAATTATTTTCATTAATGATAAAAACGAAAAAGCGATGCAATGCCCAATGCAATAATAAAGTTCAATTTGTACATCTCAACAATGACAATTTGAAAGGGTGATGATAATTGAATCAAGTGCCAATGCAATATATATTTCTATATCAAATGCCTTCAAATTTCTCAATTCTCAATTCATCCACACAATCCTCCACTGTGATCAAATTTTCATATCTCTTATCAATATAACATCATAATATATTTTTCCAAGAGACAAAATATAATATCAACATTTATGAATTCTTCACATGTTAAACATCATTTTTAGCATTTGTTCTTACACAATAACAACAAGAAGCTCAAGTTTTTCAAATTCTACAATTCCTCATTTTCTTATGAAATCACTTCATTTGATACAACTATGGAATTTCCTCCATCATTTACTCACATGGTAAATTATCAAGTATCAATTTTCCAATCTCACAACTTTTTACCAAAAATCCCCAAATTCTAGGGTTTTCATTAAAACAAGTTTTTTGTTTCATTTTCGAAAAGATATTCCAAAACAACACACACACCTTATAACATACTCATATTCTCAAGAGTGTTAGGAAAAATAGATGAAATCAACTCCAAAACATCCTCTAGGGTTCAACCACCCAAAATCATAACTCAAAGCATGGTAAAATACTCAAAACACGTATAAGCTTGCAAAAATGTATATATAACTCAAAGATTATCCCTACCTCAAGCTTGGAAGGGGAAGGAGAGAAAAACCCTAAAAATGGATGTTGATGAAAACATGATTCGATCGGTGAGAATGTGGCCCTCGTCGCCCTCTTCGATTCGGTGTAAGAAGCCGTCTCAAATTCTTGGTAGATCTTGCTAACTCTTAAAGAGAAGATTGAAATTTGGTGGGTTTGTAGAGAGAATGAGAGCAAAATTGGATATATATATAAAGAGAGAGAGAGAGAGAGAGAGAGAGAGAGAGCTGAAAAAGTGGTCAAAATACCCTTGTGGCTTCAGTTTTGAGAGAAAGGGGTACAAATTTCGAGACTTATGCGCCGAAATCTGCACGTGCGATTCCAATTCCGCACAAGTGGAATCCCAAATCCACACGACTGGTTTGGTGTTGCTCTTCACGAGCGAAATGGCACAGAGACGGCCCAGAAATTTGGCCAAAATCCGCTCAAGCGGTTCCTAATTTCGCACAAGCAGAAATTTTGCCCAGAAAACCCCCCTCCTCTTAGTGGTTCCGCACGAGCGATTTTGACAAGTAGCCCAGAAAATAGTTTTACACCCCAAGGCAAGTTCTAACCCCCAAAACTCAAAATTTTCAACTCAAAAACATTAAGAGCGGTTAAGTTTGAGTAGAAAGAAAATTCAACAACTCAAAACGATGAATGAAACACCGAATGAAGTATATACTACTCCTTCACACAAATTATTCAAACCCAAAACCAGGGACATCACAGGTTGGAGTCCAGCAAACCGATGCCAAAGACAACAAGCTAAATATGATAATAAGTACTAATTTAGGGGTCTATTTTTTTATAAATATGTAATAATTTAGGGTTTATGTTACTTAAATGAGAAATTCTAACATACACATCCTTGAAAGGGGTGCACCATATGCACCTTTAATTATGTTATTTTTTTCTTTAATTATGATCAATTTTCTTCTTTAGTTATAGTATTATGGGGCATTCACACACAAGCCTTAATTTATGAACCTATACTCCATTAAATCCTAACTAAGATTTTTTTGGACCTTCTAAATCCCATTAAATTTTAAATAGTCGGAATTACCCTTCAAATAATGATTGTTTGTCATTTATGATTATCTATAAAGGAACATGATGATTTGACATTTATTTTGATTTTCAAAACTTTAAAGCATTAACTTTCAAATTGAAAAAAAAAAAATTTGTGTAAAAAAAAAAAACTAATGTGTTTTTTTTTTTTGAAAAAACTGAATTATTTTTTGTGCAAAACTAAAAATCTTGTATCTGTAAATGAGCATGATTATGGAACAATGATGTGCAAAACTGGGAAAAAAATATTTTTAAAATTAAAAAAAATGATAATATTCTCAGTTTTAAAACTTAAAAAAAAATGATAATATTTTCAATTTTATTGGATAGTTGAATTAAACCAATAAGTAGAAAAGCAAAAACGTTTAATGCCATGCTCTATTTTTATTTCATTAGTTAGTGAAACAATTATCTAAAACATTACTATGCAAAATTGATATGTTCTTAGTTTTAAAAACTGAAAAAAAAAAAAAATTGATAATATTATCAATTTTACTAAATAGGACTTATTGGTTCAAAAAATCTTAAATACGACTTGAGTTACCATAATATTTGTAAATATGACTTTTAGGTAATTAACTCTAACATTAGTTTAGTTATGAGCCATAAATTCTTTAATGGGGTCTTGCGTATAGGTCATAATATATGGACTTATTGTCTAATAGGTCCTATGATAATTAATAACGTTTTCATCAAATGCTATTAAAAAACATCACTAATTGTTAATTTTTAGCGACAGTTTAAAAATTTTGTCACGAAAAATATTACTAATTATAAGTTTTAATGACAGTTTAAAAAAAAGTCACTAATTTTTAATTTTTAGTGACAATTTAAAAATTCATCACAAATAAATGTCACTAATTATTTATAAAAATTGTGACAAAAAAAGTTACTAATTATTAATTTTTAGTGACATATGCAAAAAATTGTCAACAAAAATTATTTGAAAAATTTACTCATAAATCTCATATGGGGGAATGTTGATCCATTTAGTCCTAAGAGTTTTCTTATGAACCAATTAGTCCTTTTTATTTTGAAAAGTTGTATTTATTTGATTTGGTGTCATTTGAGTTTAAA
The DNA here is from genome assembly GCA_036172215.1 of Camellia granthamiana. Taxonomy (NCBI): domain Eukaryota; kingdom Viridiplantae; phylum Streptophyta; class Magnoliopsida; order Ericales; family Theaceae; genus Camellia; species Camellia granthamiana. The sequence goes on along the minus strand of JAXFYN010000089.1, from coordinate 221,463 downwards.
TTAATGTCATTTTGTGATTCATTTTGCCAATTTTTTTATTTTTATTTTTGATATGGGAATGGAAAGGTGAGATGTAGAAGTTTTTTTTGGGGGGGATTGGTGACTAAAGTGTTGGTTGTCAAACATAGAAATCTATATTTTTGTTAGTATGATTTTCTGGTATTATATTGAAGTGTTTATAAAAGAGTGTTACGTTTGAAAAAGTATAGTAAGAAGTTTTTGTATGTTACATTAATTGGAGTGTTACATTTGGAAAAAAAAATATACTAAGGAGTTTTTTTACGTTGTTACGTTTGATAAAAGTACACTAAGGAGTTTTTATGTGTTACATTAATTAGAGTATTACGTTTAGAAAAAGTACACTAAGGAGTTTTTTTGAAATGTTACATTATTACGTTTGGAAAAAGTATACTAAAGAATTTTTTAATATCTTACATTGGAGTGTTACATTTTTAGAGTCTTACATTGGAGTGTTACGTTTGGAAAAAGTACACTAAAGAGTTTTTTTGAAATATTGTGTTTAATAATTTCAACATTATGAGAAGACCCACATTTATCCCTCAACACACAACACACGCCCGTTTATACTTAACCCTTTATGTAATTCATATTAGAATGAGACCTTTGAGTCTATAAGAAAAAATAAAGGACCAAATAGTTTATAAAATTACTATTTGAGATTTATTAGTGCTTCACCCAAATTATTTTTAGCGACAATTTTACTATGACTTATTTTTAAAAAGATTTGATCTCGTTTAGGAGCAGACTATTTTAATAACTTCTTGATTTTTCGGTTAAAATATGAGGTAAAAAAAGTTAGTATGTTTGGAATAACTTTTTAATTTTTTTACGAAAAAATGTGCAAAAAGTAAAGAGAAAAATAAATTTTTTATTTTTTGATATAAATTATTAATTTTTTTATTTTTTTGTGACTTTTTGAGTTTTAAGCTAAAATATGTGCATGTCTATTTTCCTTACTTATTATTATACAATAATACAACACATCAATTACTACACCAATTAATATACTAATAATACAATTCCAAAATTTGGTCCTCATAAGGTGCCTAGTGTTTCCCTAAATATATACCTTCTTTTTCTTGCCTCTCCATCCCTTGTTTTTTTGTTTTTTTTTTTTTAAACAATCTCTATCCCTTGTTTCTTCCTCAATTTTAGGCGCTCTCTCCCTCTCTCCAGCACTCTGTTCTCTCACATCGAAAGGTATAAATCTTTACATATCTATCTATTTTATATAAATTACTTGTTAATTTCCACTTAAACTGCTTCAAAAGTTCCCAGAATCTTGGAGATTGTAGATTTGTAAGTTATATATGTGTATATGTATGTATGTGAGACCCTATATTTGATTTTTGTGGTTTGAAGGCATGTTCTTTGATTTGGAGGTTGTTTTAGTTTATAATTTGATCTGTTATGTTCAGGTAGGGGGTGTATAGGCAATATAATTTTGTTATTCTAATAATAAATGCTTTAAAATACCCCCAAATTGACATATCTTGACCATGATTAAGATTTACATTTTTTAACCCTAGTTTCAGCACTTGGGTACACTATTTCAATCTCTTGAAACAATTGATGTTGTAGTTGTTTACTAACATGTGGAGGAAAAATATTTATGCTTGCATTTGACAAAGGATTGTTTAGAAAAGAAATAAAAAATTTCAGCAGTTGAGCTGTCAATTTGGGAAAATAAATAAACATCACATATATGGGTTGAAAATCATGAATGAAACATTGGTAATGGATGAGGGAACCAAAAGTGAGGATGAAACTAGTTAATGGTATTGTCTTTTTCTTATGAATATCAGGCTTATCCTAAAGAATCCCTAAGGACATGTTTGATTGGGTGGATTAGAGTATGGGATTGGGATTATTAATCCGTGGGCCTAATTATCCTATATTTGTTTTAACATTTTGGTTTAGGATTATTAATCTAATGGATAATTAATCCAACAAATTTGTAGGATTATTAGTAATGGGGTAGGGGTGGGATTATTAATCCAATAGATATTAATCCAATTGGATGGTGAATACTACACTAATTTAATAGGATTATTAATACTTCACTATTAATCTTATGAATCAAACATGACCTAAAAAGCTAACTAATGATCTATATAAAAAATGAGCAGAATAAGATATCAAGGAATTAGTCTTCTCTCTGTCCTCCTCCAATGCGCAGATACTCGAACTTGTGGAATTCAATCTCTCCAGCTGAGTATTCCCTTTCTTTGGTTCATGCACCCTTCGTGATCATCTACTTTCTTCTAATGGAGAAGGGACAGACCTTTCCTGTATAATCGAATAAGACAAAGTGATTTTCTTGGGGAAATTGCAAAAATAAATAAATAAATAAATAAAATAAAATAAAAATTGACCCTTGTAACAAAATAAATTGAGTTTTTAATTCTACCAATTCAAACCCTAAACTTTTGATTTGTTTTCAATCTAAACCATTTGTCTTTTTTTGTTAAGTAAAACTGACAAAAAAATATATTTTTTAATCATTAAACTCAACGAAAAATGATATTTTAGACATTTTATGTACACCTACATTGAGTTTAATGTCTAAAATATCCTTTTTCGGTTGGTTTTACTTAACAAAAATTGGCTGATGATTTAGACTGAAAACAAATCAAAAGATTAGGGTTTAATTTGACAAAATTAAAAACTTAGGTTTTTATTTTGTTATAAGGGTCGAACTTTGGGTTTCTTTTTGTCATTTCCCCATCTTTCTTTCTTCTTTTTCTTCTCTATGAGTTGATTATAGAAATCATTAGATATCCCCGCTTCAACGTGCTGTTTTTTACAATTTGGGGTTAATGATGTATCGGTGAGTGATCATGTATTATAATAAAGGACGATTTGTTAAGCAGATTTAGGCCGTGAAGAATTTCAATTGGAATTGAATGTGAATCTGCTGATTTATTGTTATTCTGTTTCCTTTCTCACATCATCCTATGATTTATGAACAAGGGGACAATAGTATTCAATGCTTATGCAATAATTAAATATCATTTTGGCTTCAATTTGGTAGCTTTTGAGCATGGACCATAGTTTTTAATGTTTTTGATGTGAAGGTTCTGCAAACTGCGTCAGGCTGACTGAGGAAAATGGTTTTTGGTTTAATCAATGCCAATCCCATTGTCTATGAAAAAAAGGAGCGTCAAACTAGAACTGCACCGAATGATGTCGATGAGTATGCTGTGGAGCCCATTGACCAACTAGAAATTTTTGATATCCTTTGAGTTTGATTATTACATTTGATGCTCTGTCATGTCCACTGTGTTTTGTCAGTTATATATCTCATAAATCGTAGGTTTCTTTGCAAATCTTGGTGTTGAAATTAAAATTCACATGTATGTAAGTGTATTAGAAAGGAATATGTAGTTTAGATATGTTGATCAAATCAAACTACATGGGTTGAAGTTCCTATTCAGCGAAGTTTTGCTGCTTCTCTTGCCCTAAGAGGCATAACAAAGGGAGCAGAAGCAATTGTAAGGAAGCACGTGCCGCTATGTGGTTCAAAACTTTTATGAGTATGTAAGACTTCTGTAGCAACTTTTGAATATTAATGACATGTTATAGAAATTATCTTGAAATGCATCTTAAATTTAATATAAAAGTTCATAAATGTGTGGTGACTATTGAGAGGGGAGATTTCCATCTCATGGTACGGCCGAGCAAAAGTAACGTCCGGCGTTACAGACTACGTGGCACCGAGCAATATGGGAGGTTGCCTCGATCAAGCGGTTTGTATTGATCGGTTGACGATTTTAGCCGGTAACCTCCTAAGGGCCGAGCTGGAGGCTGCCCGCGTAGGCGTGGATCGCGGGTGGAAACTGCAACCGAGCTGAAGGACTGACCGGGCTACGCCTAGGATGCGGCCTGGCCGGCATGCCACTAGCCGCCCGGCCAGGGCGAAGCTGTTGCGCGTGACCGAGATTGGAGATGAAACGGTTGGAGGCCGGCATACCTCACAACCGGTCAATCGCGATGAACCGGTCGAGGGTAGCTCGGCATTTGCAGTTAAGTTCTCACCTGGTTCCAAGTCGCAAGCCGGCGGTATGTAGCACGGTTGTGTGATGGCAATTTTCCACAAGTGTTTGGCCGGTCCTGCTACCTCGGTTAAGGGTGCCACCTGGGCCAATGGTGCGAAGGAGAGGATATCTGCTCCACGAACGCCTCAATACCGTTGGGCAGTTCTGCATGCACTGGAAGGAGGACAAAACCTTTACACGTGTAAGGTGGTGAGAGGCGAGCACTGCCACCTGTCCAGGGAAGGACAGCAGAGGTAGTGCGCGCATAATCTCGGAGCTGCGTGGGCAGCCTAGATAGAGGGAGGGAAGACGAACGTTACTGGTATGCGAACTCACTCTCACAAACTCTCTCCCTCCTCTCATTGCTTTCTTGCTCACTGAACTGACTTGAGCGTCGGAGGGTTTTTCCGGCACACCACCGCCGGGCAGCTCACCTTTCTTGTGTTGCAGAGACAGACGCCGTTGACGGAAAGCTTGACGTTCAAGGTGTACGGAGAGCTAAGGATATTTCGCCCCCGTACAACTATCTTACCGCAACTAACATTTGCAAGCAAAAATGTTATACTAATTAGGACGCCTCGTTTGATTTAATTTTAGAATTGTAGAGTTGTGTTTTGAAAGATAAGTGCTCCGTTTGGTTTAGTTTTTGAATTATGATTGAGTGTGGAGTTGTGTTTTGAAAGATATATTATTATGTTTTTTTTTTTTTTTTTTTTTTTTTTTTTTGAGGCTGTCCGTGTATTTCCCGCACTGTGTTGCAACTCAAATTGAAATTTGGGTTTTTTCAGCCACCTCGTTGGAGTCGGGGGAAAGATATGGGGGGATGTATCACCATCTTTTACGTTATTTCTTATAATTTCTTGCCAAGATACGGAGTGCTTAAGTTTGTGTTAGGTGTCACTTAGATGATTCTCTAAGTTTTAATTTTGCTAATTTATTCTTAAAATTTTTAATCTGAATTAATTTGGTTCAATTTTAAAACGAAATTATCAACAAAATGATATTGAAATGGGAACTCGAGTTTCTTTCAAATTCAAATATGAACTTAAGAGAATTTGAGGAGCCCGTGGAATCCATCAAAGACTCCATTTCTATGGTATGAATCTTTATTTTGCAGGATCCTTAGTGTATATTATCCATAGTAAAAATTAAGTTGATTTGATAATCATTATAATATCTTTATTTATTGTGTTTGTCTTTAAAAATATGAATGGCAAGTGTGTTTTTTAAAATAGACCATCCGTTTTTTTTGGAAATAAACGCAATCAAATAAAAAGATAACAATTATCAAATTAATTTAATTTTTTCATAGATGATATGAATAAATTGTTACACAAAATGAACATTTTAAATTATTGAAATATAACATATGGTGAATCCCACGAGTCTCTCAAACTATCTTAGATTTAAATTTTCGAATTTAAAAGAAACCGAACCCAAATTGAATAATGAGCTAGCATAAAATGAGTCAAATCAATGCACAAAAATTGTTGTGTCTCTCTCGTCATATTTTAATTGGCATTAATTTACGGGTCAATGTGCTCACTCATATTCTGCTACAAAATTCTGAATGTTTTTATAAGTTTTAATGTTTAAAATTAAACTAACATATTCACTTTAAATTATTTAGTCTAGTTAGAACAAGACTATGCAGTGTTGGGATCTATTGCTTTACATTAATATTTTAATTAATAAATAATATAAGATTTATTAATTAATAATTAGTGTATATAGTATTATTTCAAAAGAAATCACAATATGTTTATTAACTTATATGTACACACTGTTTTAATTTAATAGTCATGAGAAATAAAATGTAGCCATAATTGTGAATAAATTTCCCAAATTAACATCTGGTTTAGAATCAACAATCTACCAGTTAATAAGAAAAGTTATTTCATGTCACATCTAGTAATACTAGAAATAGATCTGGACATCCACTCGTATAAATTTCACATAGACCCTATATAAAGGGTATAAGGCTGGCTACCCTTGGGTGTGCTACGAGGAGAATCAGGAATTTGTGGACTGTTGAGCTTAGAGAGCTTAGAGCATCCGCATTAGTTTTAGTAAATTTTAAGTTAAATTATAATTTAAAATTTATTTTTTTATTTTAGCTAGTTTTTTTTTTATGTACACACTCCATCAAACTCTCTATTCTAAAATTTTATTTCATTAAAATATTATTTTTTTATTCTTTGGAGTGCAAAATGATGTTAAAACATGTATAAAATAAGGTCCAAGACAACAATAGATCAACACCAGAGCAACAGCAGAGCATCAACAACACAGGAGGGCCGAACCCACTGAGTGGTGGTCGACCGGTCAAGACAAATTTGAGCATTTTCCTTCTTCTGTTACACGGCACTCACAGGACATCCGAGTGGACGACTAGCCATGGCTTTTTAGTCCAGCTTTGCTCTAGAAAATATAATAAAAATAGATTAACCTATGAACAATGTCTCGCTTAACCAGGTAAGGTTTTGTAGCAAAGTGAAAATGAATGGTTGCTATAGAGAGTCTGATAGAGCACGTATTTACAGCTTTTGCTCTCTACAATAGCTTCAAAGCCATTGTAGAGAGCCTGATGTGGATGCTCTAACCTTCTGTTGCTACTAGTTGCGGAGGCAAAGGCATGCTTTGTGATTTTTATTATGACATTTTATGATATTTTGGCTTATTTTGAGAAATAGATTAAAAATTGACTTTTTAGTTTTTTTTTGAAAAAACGTACAAAAAAATATAGAAGTGATGTAATCTAAAAAAGCCAACAAACCAAAAAATTAACATTTAATCAACTTCTCAAAATAGGCCTTTCTTGTTATCTTTTTGAGTTTCTATGTATTTCGAAAGTTAATAGGTCAGCGGTGGATCCAACACAGAAACTTCGCAAGGTCTGTAATGAATCTATGTTAATATATCTTTTTATTTTCTGCTTGCTCAATAAATAAATAAATAAATGATCTATTTACCCTATCAATAACCCCGTGAGATTTGGCATATACAATTATAACACTAATGAAGTTGGTTGTGAAGTGGTAAAGATGGAGAAGTGACATGAAAATAAAATGAAAATTCAAAAGGAATTTTTGAGTTGAAACTTGAGAGAACAAGATAATTGAATAAAACTCTTTTACATTGGGTGAGACCTACATATTTTGTAAGCTTTATCTTATGTAAGAACGTTGTGTCTGATTTTCTACATTTTTTAATTTTTTTAGTCTTGATTCCTTTTTAAGATTGTCATTGCCTAGAAGTTATTTGGTGCTCTTGAACATGGCCAGATAGAGCATTGTGATTGATTGAGAGGATGAGATCTATGGTTTTGTGTAGAGTCACACAAAAACAATAAATGAACTTGATAATTGATGATTTGTTAATAGTAGAAACACATTGTGCTCTTGAGAGATTTGTTGGAAAAAATTATTTTATGGTGACTTTAATATAAAATTAAAGTGGGTCCCAACTATCGGTTGAGGTGGGATCAAATTAGTTTAGATTCTTTGTAACAAAATCTTTACATCACAAAAAGAATGACAAAAAATCATTGAGAATTGAATGATAAATTGTCTCATAAAATTGGCCTCATGAATGAGGTATTGGAAATGGTGTATAACCACCTATCCCACATTGATTCTAGAGGAAAACATTCATGGGTATTTAAATCCCAAGTTTTTTATAAGGGCATGAGCCCTTTCAGACATCTAAATTTTTCGAATGAAAGGAGTTATGGATGCTTCAATGATGGGCTTGAGTCAAAACTATGGTCTAAGTTGGTTATGCAAAAATTGTCACAAGCAAGCCGCCAGCCCTGATCGAGTCCGTGGTCCGTGGATCTTGGGACTTGAAGCTTGCTGGAATGGGTTTGGGGTGGGCTGGATTGGTGGCCCATCAACCTAATTTTTTTTTTTTTCGGACTAGGTTTGTTTGGTGGCTGCAAATATACACACATGTGTATATAAAGTATGTAACTTACACACTTATTTCCCATTAGTTTTGCTGCATTAGTTGGGCAGTTTTGCAAAAATTGAATTTTGCATTTGTTATTGAAAGGCTCCTCCTCTCTCCCCCCTTTCAGGGCCGACCTGGGACATAGGCCCACCAGGCCATGACTTAGGGCCCCTTTTAGTATAGTTTAGTGTAATATATTAGGTATGTTTTAAGTCTAAAAAAATTAAGGAAGACCCAAACTAACTTAAAATAAATTGACCCATTAAAAAATTAAAAGGCTCATTCAAAATTAAAAGGGCCCATTCTCTCTCCCTATCTAATTCCTAACCCTAACTCTTAATTCACTTTTTCCAAAATTTTGAGAGAAGCAGCACAACAGAGCACTAACGAATTTTTCAAGAATTCAGAGCAACAGCACAGCACAAATAGGTCTTTTTTTTTCTATTCAATTAATTAAATATTTGTCATGTGTTTTGCTCAATTGCTATTATAATATTGGGGGAAATAAGCTTTTCAAAGTTGAAAATGATCAAAAATTACCTCCAATCAACCATGTCACAAAAAAGATTGAATGGATTAGAATTGTTATCCATTAAAAATGATTATGCAAAAAAAGAAAACTAGATTATACAAGTATGATTGATTTATTTGCTTATAAAAATGCAAGAAGAGCGATGATCAAGTGATACTTATTAATTGTTGTAATGTAATGCTAAGTATTTTTTGTGATTTTGACACAAATCTTTTGTCATTTACCTTCAAAAAAAAAATTCTGTTAAATGAAAAAGAAAAATGTGAAGGGCCCCAAATGATCTGGTAATATTTATTAGTTGATTATCGGCTTTGGGCCCCAAAAATCTCAAGGCCGGGCCTGCTCCTTTTGGGTGTGTTTGATTGGACGGACTGGATAGGAGGGGCTTAGAATCCATCGGACTTGAATCCTGGGATTATGAATCCCCCGGACTATTTGGTTGGATTGGATGTGTATCCCGTGTTTGTTTTTTCATGGGATTAGATGTTTGGGAAGGATTATTTTTAGTAAATTCAATGTTTGGTTGGACAGACTGGATACGATAAATGAGCAAAAGACTATTTTACCCTTTTTCAATTGTTTACTAAGTAATAGCAATATTAAACATATCTTTAATATTTTAATTATTTTTAGCTAGATTAAATAAAATTTTGTTTTATTTTATTTTTTACACAATTAAATAAATTTATTTTTAAAAAATTAAATAAATAAAATATCAATAAAAATATATGTTATTTTTTTAATTAAAATTTTAAATAAATTTATTTTTAAAAATAATAATAATTAAACAATGAAAGTAAATAAAACATCTATTAAAATTTAAATAATGAAATAAAATAAAATATAAACAAAATTTTAAAATAAAACATCAATAAAATATCTATAAAAAATTAAATAAATAAAACATCAATAAAAAGTTAAACAAAATTATTTTATTTTTACATTGAGACATTTAAATTTTATTGAATTTTACTAAATATAATACATAATTAAATAGTAGAGGGTCAAAATGGTCATTTCACATTCTAATCCTAACAGTAAATAGTCCAATGAAAATTGTCATCCAGATCATTGTCAAAAGCCTTCTCATTGTTCTTAGTTACTATGAGAACTTGTTTAAAAGATTTCTTCTAATTTGCCTCAGGTTGCACCAAGATCTATTCCATTTCTTGATCTCCTTTCTCAATTGTGGTGCTCTTGATTTTCTTGGTGCTGTACACCAGATGATCCTCATCCTCAAAGGATCCGTCATTGTTGCCATTGCTTGGCAGAAAGAGAGTTACTTTAGATGCCATTATAGAGAGAGAAATATGAATGTCTTGCCTCTATATACTCATACTCTTTAGCTAAACTAGCATATGCCCATTTGAATTGAACCAATTGAGCCTAAAACCATCTTGAAATCTCCAATTTTGTCAAACATATAGACAATGGACTCATCCAAAATCCCTTTGAGGCGATTTAAACTCTCTGATGTGCCAACAATTTCTTGTCATGGGCCAAAGATGAAAGAGTCACACACTACCTAAGATGGAGCACAATCACTTCCCTAAAAGAGGCTCTCAAGTACCTCCGAGAGGTTGCAATACCTCATCCATGGCGACGGTCCATATGCCTCGAGAAAGCTAGTAACATTTGTTCTACATTTGTTCTACATTCTGGGAATCATACTCCTCAACAAACTTATATTTTCATCTTCAACTTCCACTGGATCACTTTTCTGCATTTGTGATGATCAATCAACGGAGAATATAATTTGTATTGCCAACAATGCCCCCCTCATTCAAGACCAAAAGATGTTTTTGTCTTGAATGAATGTTAGAAAGTAAAAAAAAAAAAAAAAAATAAGCTTATATTTTGAGCAATGCACTTAAACTCATAAGAATAAGCCCACAAATTGAGGCCCAAATATTTAAAGCAACCTTTAGATGTTTAAATTAACATGAATCCAAAAAAGGCCCAACCATCAGGCCCAACTGTTAGTGACCAACCCAAACTTAATCAAGAGGGTCCACCATAAGCGATATGAACATCAGAATTCAAATCATCACTTTATCACTATCATACCCTCTACTCTACCTTGTTCTTCGCTTTTTTCTTCGAGCTTTGCTGCTTTGAAAACCCTTGTTTTTGCTTATACACTCCAATGGCGCCCAAACGAACTCAAACCAGAGGAAAGAAACAGACAGAGACACCATCTGTGCAACGCTTCCCACCTGAATTCCAACCAATACTCCGCCAACATATTTTTAACAGCTGCATTATTCCCTACAACAATACTTCTGCTCAAGGGGAACTAGGTCCAACCTTTTTTTCCAAAATTCCTGATGAACTTACCCTTTATTATCCCGTAGCAGATACTGAGGTGATGCTTTTCAAAAAAGTGAAACTAGCCTAGAACCAATGGCATTCAAGCCCTAATCCCTTACATTCGTGGTAGAAACCAAACCCTAAATGGAGATTATGGGATCATCGTATGATGGTTTATGATGTTGACCTTTGGAGAGCTCTTGGCATTTATGACGCCATTCAACTGTCAACATTAGCCCTAGATATGGACAAATGGGTGATTGGAGTTGCGGCTTGTTTTTGGTCTCAATCCTGCAACTCTATTATTTTAAAGTTTGGTATGATCTCTCTCACCATTCTTGATATTGTACACTTGACTGGCCTCCTTGTTACTGGCCAACATATCAGTGCCCTCTTAACCCCTCAATCAAAAGTCCCACTTGACACTGATCTGTGTTATGGAAAGTTCCAATCAAAATATCAACAATTTTCTGATGAACCATCCAAAACAGAAATGACAGCTTTTTACTTGTTGTGGCTCTCCCAACATCTTCTATGTGTCCCAGGTCTCAAAATTACCAAAGAGTATTTGTCCCTAGCAACTTGTATTCAATAGGGCACATAATTGGCTTTTGCCCCTTTTCTTTTGGGCATATTATATAGGGGTCTTTTCTCTTTAGTCGATAAAGAGATAAACCATAATGGAGGAGGTCCCTTTTGGCTTTTTCAAGCCTGGCTCTATGCTTATTTCCCTGAAATTAAGCCTACTACTCAAACACCTTACTTCTCTCCTTGCGAGAGTTATGCTGAATTTTCTTATCTTTTTGACCAGCCTCATCCAATTCATTCACCAAGGTTTTCACTACTCTATTCAAGCTACCTGCCGATAGAGACCCACAGCTTTTCCTCCATTTCCATGATTTTCAGTTCACTTCCACCGGATTAACATATATCAATGCTGCTCCTAAAACATTGAGTGATACTTGGAGGCAACAACAAAAAGACTTCTGGGCTCAAGTTCTTACTCCCAGATATATTTTAGTAGGTGGATCCATTTCTACTAGTAGGCTTTCCAACTGTAGCTTTGAAAGCTATAATCCCTGCCAGTGGGTCAGACAAATAGGACTATATCAAAATGTCCCTTGCCCTTACTTACATTCTATCATTTATGAACAAGTTGGATCTAGGATTCAGTTCAAAATCTCTCAAGAAGTAAAAGATCTACTGGCTGAGAATCAACAGTTATTTGATCAATCCAGCTTTTTCTACTGCCAGATTACCCCTTTTACTACCACCAGGTTCAGTGAATGGTGGTCTTTAATGAATGCCTTAATCTTTGATGAAGATCTTCAGGCTTGTCTCTGGAATGTGCATCCGGACAATAGAAAAGGAGCAGAGATGATCATTGGTAATTCTACCTCTTTCCTTTTCTTATATGCACTACTCTGAGTTTGTGTTAACACTTACTTAGTCATACCTGTCACACATGTTCATTGTTTGTCTGTGTTTGTTGTTTATGTTTAGCCCAACCTCCTGTCAAAGCCACTCCTCTGGCCATAGAGATGTCTGCCCATGTTATTCCAACTCCTAAGGGCAAAGGCAAAGCTCCAATGAACCTTCCAAGGAAAACAAGAGGTAATCCTTTAAACACTACTAGTTGTGAAGGATTCATTTCTTACAACCAGGTTGTAGAGGATGAAAGGAGGTTCAAAACTAGGCAAGAAAAAATCCAAGCTATCTAATCTTCTCAACTCCAAATTGAAGATGATCAACTTCAAGTAGAAGATGATCCTGCTCTTGTGAGGCGGTCAAAAAGAAAACAAGAAATACCAACTCCTTCTCAGATCATAACTCCTGCTACACCAGCATCTTCTTCCTCTAGCAGTTCTTCTTCTCACCCAATAATGGTATAACTTTTACTCAAACTCTCATTAGATCAAAATACACTAATGTTTTAATGTACTGAATTTTCTCTTTTCCAGACATACTTTCAATCATACAAGAGGAGAAGGCTTCTTTCTCCAGCTGTGTCTCCTTCTGCTCATGATAGAATGCCTGAAACTCAGACCATATTACCTTCTTCCATGACTAAGAATGAAAAACAATTTGAAGTTCACCTTAAATCCCCTTCTATGCCTGTAATCCAGACAGAAGTGCCTTCTCCTTATTCAGAGCATCTGGATCCTCAGCCTACTCAAGAGGTACAGGCCAACATTTGGGAAGAACAAACTAGCATAGAAAGAGTTGGTCCAGATAGAGTAGGCATAAGAGGTTTGGTCCTTGAATTGGCACACCTCTTGGCTGACATCCCTCAAGAAATAGCCCTAGGGGACTTAATGGCCTTTCTTCTTAGGGGAGTGCGCTATGGAACTAATGAGGTCATCAATTTCCCTAGTGTGGCCTCTTCCTTAGATGAGTCAGAAGTTCCTAACCATGCCAGAGAAGCTCCTCTTAACTCAGTTTATGTCAGAGAAAACTCTATGGACTTGACTATCAACCCTAATAACCAAACAACTCCTGCTGACAAAAGTCCTCCTATCCATGAACATACATCTGAGCCAGATGACAATACACACCAAAACAGCCAAGTCTCACTCTCTAATCAAAATGATGACACTAGCAAGGCTGCTACTGAAATCTTGGAGAGTGAATCACCTTCGGATGAAGAAAGAACTTCTCCTGAACTCATTACTCATCCTGTTGAAATTTCCATTATGGGGGACCAATTCTCTCATCTTCATGATCCCAACAAGGGACTAACTTCAGAGGTTATGGCCACTGATACCTCCATTGCCCAACAATCACAGGTAACATTTCTTATATATCTCATCTTTTCAAATTTTTCTTCTCTGTTAATGTAATAACATTCTTCATATTGTCCTGCAAGGTTTCTATACCATTGTTTACTGAGACGAGGGTGCAAACCACACCAACCCAAAATTCTCCAAGAGAGGAATTAACCTTTCCTAAAACTGAAGTTGTTACTACATTTCCCACAGAGGTAACAATACCTTAAATGCTTTTCTATTCTTACATCGAATTTCATTGTTCCCCTCTTTTTGGGTTTCATCGATGGGTAACTTTATTTTCTTACTGCCACAGTCTATAGTTGTACCTTCTTCTGCAATCAGAGACTGGCTCCTAGGCATTCCTGCTGTACAAGAGACTGTTGCCAGTCTTTCTGTCGAAGGCAAAATAAAACAACTTTATGATAAAGATCAAACACTGATAGACCAGTTTTTCAACTTGCTTGATCAATCTTTAGAAGATCTGGCTCTTTCTCAAACCATATTTCTAACTGAATGCCTAGAAGCCATTGCACCTTTAGTGCCTCAATTGTTTGATCCAGACCAAGTGCAAGCCTTCCAAAACTTCCTTTCAGAACTTCCCCAATATTTGGCAGCTATCAAACAATTTCACTCTGAGCCAAAAACTACTAAAACTCAAGTGGATCAAATAAAGAAAGTAATCTCTACCTTGACTGAGGCCTCCACCGAATCACAGGCCCTCACTGTTCAAGTTGCTAACCTTATAGCAGAAGAAAATCAACTAGAAACTCAACTAGCACTTGTGAGAGCTCAAACAGTTACTGCTGAACAAAGACAAGCCATTCTTTCTCAACAAATCCCAACTCTGTTTGCTCAAGTAGAAGGTGGCCCTCTTGCCATTAGACAAGCCCAAACCAGACTCAAGCAGAATAAAATCAAACACCAATCTGCCCTTCAAGCTTGGAGCAGACTTTCTATGTATTTTCAAATAGATTAATCCAAATACATTTGTTTTGATTTGTACCTATTGGGATTTGTACTTTTGGCATTATTTCTTAATGGAAAGTCTATCATGTTTCATTCTTGCTTGTTATGCATGCCTTTTTCTATGCTTTCATGGTTTGTTCATGCATTCCCACATGGTTGGATAGTATTTTTTAAGATACTTGCCATTAATGATTCTTCTATGTGGTTCACCTTCCATAGAAACAAGATGATAAGCTCCTCCTTTAAGGACTTTATGTATTTTAAATGGACCTTCCCAGTTTGGAGACAATTTGCCATATTCAGGGCTTTTTAGACCAACAGGTAAAATGGTTTTCCACACCAATTCTCCTTCAGAAAACACTTTACTTTTCAATTTCTTGTTGTAGCTTCTTTTAACTTTCTTTTTCTGAGCTATCAAATGATTATAAGCCATAACCCTTTTCTCCTCTAAGTCTTGCAAATCAATTGTCATGGTTTCTGCATATTCGTCCATAGGAATGTCCAAATGTTTGGCCAGTCGATTGGACCTTACAGTTACTTCTAAAGGTAATACAGCATCATGCCCATAAACTAGTTCATACGGGGTTGTGCCTGTACTATTTCTCTTAGAATTTATGTAAGCCCAGAGCACTTTTGACAGAAGATTATGCCAATCCCTAGGATTATCCTCAATCATCCTTTCTAAAGTGTTTTTAACAATCTTATTTGTTGCTTCAGCTTGTCCATTTACCTGAGCATAATAGGGTGAGGAATTTAATATTTGAATGCCATACTCTGTGACAAACCTTTTAACCTCATCCCCATTGAACATTGTGCCCTGATCGACAGTAATAGATTGGGGCAGACCAAATCGGTGGATCACATTCTTTTTTAAAAACTCAATAACTTGTGTCACGCCTCAAATTTTGATAATATAATACAACGATACACCAGGGTTTAACTAGCAGATACACATCATTTTTAAGCACAAAATACAAATAATTACACTAAAAGAAAATATTAATAATACTTATAGATAAAATTCTTCAAGTCTTTAAATACAGATCAGTTCCTTGATACAAAAAGATTATCCAAAATACAGGAAATATAAAATCTAATCACTAAGGCAGCCGTGGTTCCGCAAAGCTTTTAAGGGTTCCGTTCTCGGTGTAAAACTCACCTTCACCTGGCATAAAATGCCATGAGCTTGGAATGCCCAGTAAACACACACACCCCGACCCTTTTCCCATTCCAAATACACAAGTATCATAACGGCACGATCATAACATACAACAAAAGCAATAATTAAGCAGAGCTTATAATTAAATTTCAGTTCTCATGAATTATAATCAATTTTAGTTAGTTCTAGGCAACTCCCCGCAGAATGCCGTTCTTACCCAACCACTAACACTAGCCACGGGCAATTCTGACTCCCCTTTGGTTAATACAATACCAATGCGTCGCTTACCGCATAACCACCAGTGCATCGCTTACTGCACAATTACCAATGATGCCCACGCACCTAGGTTACATACCCGAGTGGTGACATCACGGTCTGCCCCAAGGGAATGGGCTTCCAGAGATACTCTCCTTGTGTGAGACCCTCATTGCCACCCTTATACCTCCCATTTCCGTTAAGCAGCCAGAATACCTCCCGTGCCATGTTAGGGTTTGAAAGCACACTTGCGCAAGACTTCTCAAAAATAGAACACATTCCACTATATCATACCCTTGAATCCACTGTTCATTATCTCATAAAATTTAATACAATGATCGCAACCCATTACCATCTCATTTGATTTCCCCTTTATTAAGTGCATTATGTTCTCAGTTATAGCAAAGCATGATCAGTATAATTATGAATCCAAACTAAACAACAAGTAATTTATTCATGGTAAAGAAAATTCACAATTTATCATAGATTACATATCGAGACTAAACACATTCAAGAAACATAGAATATAAGAGTTGCAAACCAAATAAGAGCATATTAACGCAAATTTCCAGATTTCCAGATTTGAACCAGTTTGAAAATAATTATAAAAAAAATAATTTTATTGTCCCTAAGTACCTGGCCTCTTGTGAGTTTGTAGATAAATAAGTCTAGTTTCAAACTCAATTTACAAAAGTAGGACAACTATTTTAGATTTTAAGATAATTCAGAATTACCAAGATCTATCCAGATTCGTTGACCGTTACGCAAATCGGTTTTTCTCTCAAACCATTCACTCTCTTGAGTTCAAACAATTTTTAGTTGAAATATAACACCAAGATTAAGATTTTGACATAAAATTGGACTCAAGATTATTTTTTTGGAATTTTCTAAAAATGGAGAAAGTTGACTGTTTTTCTAGTTCTGTGAGTAACAAACTTAGAAAAATTGTTTAGGCTATGAAAATACATCCTTAGGTCCTACCAAAATTACCACATACTCTAGACATACCAAATATTACACCATAAAAACATATTTTGAGTTTATGGAGTTTTGATAGGAAAATAAATTCAAGAGAGGGAAAAGATTTGCTGCTGGAAATTTAAGAAAGAAAGAGAAGTACACCATTTCTTGATTAATACACTTTTATACAAGAGTTTAGGCCTAGATCACAACATATATATATACAAAGAACATGTATTAGGAGGGGAAAAACAAGTTGTAAAAGAACTTGAGAGAAGAGGTGATGTAGGTTTACCTTTGTTATACAAGACTCAACACAATTCTTCTTTTTTTTCTTCTCTTCTCTCTCTCTCTCTCTCTCTCTCTCTCTCTCTCTCTCTCTCTCTCTTTTTCCAAGATCACTCTCTCACTCCTCTAGTGCAAGGCTGAAAATGTGTAAAATGAGGGAGAGAAGTATGCATATATATAGAGAAAGGATTGGAAGGTTTCTTAGGGGCCAAGTTCCATAGGTGTAATTTGTCAAAGTTGTCCATCAATGCCATCAAGGCCATTTCAACCCTCACATGACTAGCTACTTGGGCACCAAGAAATATATATATATATAAGGTATTTGTATTTATAAACATAATATAATAGGCACATGTACATTAATTAATAAAATATTACAATTAAGGTTTGGAATGAAATAAAATAGAAGTATATAGGGACCAAGTCGAAATTTATGAAACCTTGATATTTACTATCAATATACTAACTTTAAAAAAATAGTTAAAATAATAAATTCGGGTCCCGTTAAATTAAAGCGCAAACAAAAGCGAGAAACCGAGTGAAAACGGCGTTACCGAGAATTAAGATTTTAAAGTGATTAATCTATAATTTTAGGGTCTAATAATTAATAATAGGGTTTTAAAGGTGATTATTAATCTACCGAGATCGATTAGGGTTTACTCGAATTAATCCGTGATGCTTCCCGATTCTAGGGTTTAAAACGAATTAAGCGAAAATTCAAGGGCTTTATTAAAATAAGCTCAAGGTTAGAAATTTAATGGTAATTACAAAAATTAGGGTCTCTACAACCTATCCCCCTTAAAAAAATTTCGTCCTTGAAATTTTAAGCCGTCGAAAAGTTGTGGATAATTTACCCGCATTACATCATTGTGCTCCTAGGTAGATTCTGTCAACGTAATTTAATCATTTTTTTTTTTTTTTTTTTTTGCAAAAATTCTGAACTACTCATTGTATAGGTAATGATGTCGTTGCTTCATTGTGAAAACCCTTGTTGCCAATTTCTGATGTGGTAGTCCACGTACTCACTGTGAATGTATCCTGATAATCGTTCTCTAGGTTTTTGGTGTCATTACGTTCATTGATTTATGGTAATCAGGGAAGTTGGTCTATCCCCCATAAACAATAAAAGCGTTCTAATGAATGCGTAAGTCATCTCATTCTTCTAGTTGCAATCGATCACAACTAGGTGTACAGGCAACCAATCTGTGTCCAAGATGATTTGGGAGTTGGACCTATTCATGCCTTGGGGATTGACAATCAAACGCACAAACAATTCTTAAAGGTTTGCGTCCACATAGCAGAGAGGAAAGAATACGATGAATAAAGCACGTACTCAAGAGTTCTAAAACTAGATTAATAAAAGGAAATTTACATCATCTATATTCATATTACAAAAAGTCATCCAAAAGTGTTATAACTAACATCCTAGTTACATTTTTCCTAAGTTAGCCATGACTCATACTGCGGTTCCTTGGGTTCATATGTGGTGTACTGCTCTTCCTCAAGTTACTGCTTAGTGAGATGTTCATTTTGAAGATGGTGGGAAAATTTTCCCTATTAAATTCATGGCCCATCCTCTAAAAGGCCAAGGTTTCACTACTGAATGTAGGTTTATGGCTGGAACCCTTTGAATATTGCCATGTTTCTGGCAACTCTGGCATCCTTTGGCATACATTATGCAATCTCTCCTAATGGATGGCCAAAAATAACCATATCTGCTAATCAACCACCTCATTTTGTCACCAGCTTGATGGGCTCCACAGGTTCCTTCATGTGCTTCAGCCATGGCCTTCATTTGGTCTAACTTGCCAATACAAAGCAAAGTTAAACCGTCATGGGCTTTCCTGAATAAATCCTCTCCCATGATTACATAATTTAGGGCTTGATATCTTACCTGCCTATTACTTCCTTCACTAGGATTCGACAGGTATTTAATTAAGGGAAATCTCCAATCCTCCTTTGTTACGTCCAAAGTGGGAATGGGCAGAAAGCTTCTACACCTATTTTTAAGTGTGGAAAAATTTCTTCTTTTAATTCGAATCACCCTTTCTTGAGCTCCCTTAGGTATTTTTAGACCAGAAGCTGCTTGAGCCATCTCATTGGTCTCTTTATTCTCTAATCTATATATGTGTGTAAATGTAACATGGTCAAAGAAACTGATCAACCATCTAACCTCAGTTAGATACTCCTCCAAAATACTACTTACACACTTGAATTCTCCTCAAACTTGTTTAATAACCAACTGTGAATCTCCAAAAACTTGGAGACTTCTGATTTTGAATTCTACAGCCAACTCTAGACCAATTACCAAAGCTTTATACTCAGCTTAATTGCAAGACTGAATGTGTTGGGCTTCCAACTAATACGCAAATTAGTACATTTGCTTATTTGGTGCAATCAACACAACATCTGTACCAACTCCTTCATCTATTTTTGAACCATCAAACATTAACTTCCAAGGTTCATTTTCCACCACATTGACCTCATATAGGTCTAAATTGACAGAGGAACAAGGATGTTCCACTAGAAAATCAGCCAAGGCTTGCCCCTTAACCGCTTTTTGTGGTACATATTTGAAACAATATTCAATTAAAGCTAGGATCCATTTACCTTATCTTCCTCTCAAAATGGGCTTGGACAACATATATTTAATCACATCTGTTTGTGCTACTATATACACCTCTGCAGGCAACATGTAATGCCTTAGTTTAATGGCTACAAAATAAAGTGCCAAGCACAGCTTCTCAGCGAAGTTATACCTAGTCTCAGCATCATTTAACCTTCTACTTAGGTAGTAAATGGCTTGCTCATGACCCATAGTATTTTCTTAAGCCAATAAACAACCAATCGGCAAGCCAGAAACTGAGATGTATAACTTCAAAGGCTTTCCTGCCACTGGGGGCATAAGCACTAGAGGGTTTGCCAAATATTTTTTAAGTAAATTAAAAGCTTCTTGATGGCATGCCTCCCACTTAAACTCATGGTCTGATTTGATTTTTATTAATGGTGAAAATGCTAAAGTTTTCTTGGCTAAATCGGCTATGAACCTCCTCAGAAAATTTACTTTTTCAAGAAAAATTTGTAGCTCTTTCTTGTTGGCTGGAGGTTTTGCCTCCAGAATTGCTTTGGCTTTGTTAGCATCCACTTCTATCCCTTTGTGATGCACTGAGAAGCCCAAAAAATTTCCAGCAAACACCCCAAATGCACATTTCAAAGGATTCATTTTGAGTTTGTAAGTTCTCATTCTTTGAAATGTCTGCTGCAAATGTTCCAAATGTTCATCAAAACTGTCAGACTTGATAGCTACATCATCTATGTAGACTTCTAAGTATTTTCCAATCAAATCATGGAAAATAAAGTTCATTTCCCTTTGGTATGTTGCTCTCGCATTCTTTAATCCAAAAGGCATGACTACCCATTCAAAGGTCCCCAAAGCACCAGGACATCTGAAGGCTGTCTTATGTGTATCTTCTGGGTTAATAAAAATCTGATTATACTCAGCATGACCATCCATAAAGGACAAAATCCTGCTTTTGGCTACTGAATCAACTAACAAATCAGCCACTGGCATGGGATATTCATCCTTAGGAGTTGCTAGATTTAAATTTCTAAAGTCTATGCACACCTTTAACTTGCCATTTTTCTTCAGAACAGGGATAATATTAGATAGCCACTCAACATACCTAGCTATTCTAATAAAACCTGCTTTGAGTAGCCTTTCGATTTCCTCCTTGACTAATAAGGTGACCTCATTAGTCATCCTTCTTGGAGGTTGCTTATGGGGAAGGAAATTCCCTTTAATTGGGAGCCTATGCTCCACCAATGTTCTATCTAATCCAGGCATTTCTTCATAATTCCATGCAAAGCAATCCACATACTCAAAAAGCAAACCAACTAGTTTACTCTTACATTCATTAGATAGATTAGCATTTATATAAATAGGCCTTTTACAGGCCCTACTCCCTAGGTTATATTCTTCTAAAGGATCTTGCACATCTGCCTTGAGGTCATCAAGCTTGGTAGGAGCAGCCTTTAGATGTTCTAGTTGCACCTCTTTATAACTCAGAGGACTACTGTCGATAACACATTCTGCCCAGGAACAATTGGGCATACGCTTAGAGTTAAATTACTTTCTAAGAAGAAATAAAAAAGCCTAGAAAAAGTTGATCTAATTATACTAGCTGTCTCATCCAGCTTGTCTTCTTCTGTCACTTGTCTTCTTCTGTCACTTGTACTTCCATTACTCTTCATCTTTAGCAACCTCTTCTATCACAGGCCTTTTCTGCTTTTACATCAAGCTTGGCTTGGCCAATTCATGGCCTATCTGCTTAAAACCTTCCTCTATGAAAGTCTTGAACTCTTCATTTGTCAAGCCCTTTCCTTGGGACTTAACCTCTTCTTCATTAATTACCACTGGACCCAGATCCGCATCATACAACACAGCTTCTATGTTATTAACATCAGCATCTGCTCAGTATACTTCCATCCCTCCTTTACCATCATTGGTTAAGAAAATCAAAGCCTGGTGTAGGGAAAAGGGTACACAACCATTAAGGTGTATCCAATCTCTACCTAGTAGCACATTGTAGTTAGAAGTGGAGTCTATTGCAAAAAAAGTTATTCCCATTGACCTGGAACCAACTTGAAGTTGCAAAGCCACCACTCCTCTAGCCTCAGATGATCCACCAGCAAAATTACTTATGTTCACATCAATAGGGAGCAAATCATCAACAGATTTCCCAATAGCCTTCAGTGTCCTAGAAGGAAGAATGTTGACAATAGTTCCATTATCAACTAACTTTTTCCACTGGCACCCCTTCCAAATAAGCTCTAACATATAAAGGCCTTAAATGCCTGATGAGCTTATCTTCTGGTTTTTGCAATACAACTTTTTCTCCATCGACAGACCTAACCACTTCAATTGACCTCAGTAGCTTGGTTTGTGACTCAACCACTATTATCTGAACTACTGGTTCAGTCAAATCTTCAACATCACCTGCCAATTTAGCTGGCTAGTTTGGCTTGGCTTGAAACCTCTGAGGAATGGCCATAATCATGTTGCACTCCTTGGATGGAGGTAAAGAGCCAAAGTGAATAGCAGCCAGCTTCTCTCCAAAGTCACCATTAGAACTATCTATCTTGACTTCATCTTCTTTAACTTCTTCATTAATGTTGTCAGTGACCATTTCCTGATCCTAATCATCCTTTATTGCCATCTCTTTCTCAATACTGTCATCTTCATCAGACATCAAATCTTTCTCCAACTCTTTCAGCTTCTGCCTCAACAAAGCTTTCTCAAAGAACTTCACAACTGGTCTATCATCTACCTTTTCTGGCTCCATCTTCCTTTTCAGAATCTAAACTGGTTGAACTGGATGGGCTCTAGAAGTTGAACCCGTCCCTTCTTTCCTTTCAACAGTAGGAACCAGTCCATCTCTGGTCCATACTAAGTCTTGCCTTCCAGCTGGCTTATCCCCTGTAGCTGTAGACATTATAGCATGGAACCTTCTTTGTTCTCTCCTTTTCTGAGTTCTTGTTTCTCCAATTGGTTTCCAACCACTCATGGGGAACTTTAGGTAAGACACTCCTTGCCATCTTAGATGAGATGGTATTAGAGGCTTTACCATCCTTGGCTAAACTAGTTGCATCTCTGCCCTTGCTCTTGGGCCATGATGCTGCTGTTGAAATTCCCCATATGGTCTTCCAAACTGTTGCTGACCTCCGTATGGCCTTTCACTCTGTTGATGACCAATATGTTATGCAACAGATTGCTGTTGCTAGCCACTATATGGCCTAGTCACAACTCTTAGATTTCCATGAAACTTAGCACCCTTGTGTTGTTTGAGCATAGCCCTCACATTGCTTAATCCACCAAGGCATGGATGAATAGGAGCTCCTTGGAATAAGAATGGAGCATCATCCATACCATAGTTCTCTGCAGGACCAAATACTCCTAGATCTGTCCCATTATAGAACAAACAATCATTGTCGAAAATTTGAAAATCACCACTACCCATAGTGTTAAACCTCAGGCCAACATCTTTTCCAATTTTCTGAATTCCATTAATCACAATGGCCTTAGCTTTTTCTATTTCAGTACCACACCTGAAACAAATGAATCTTTCACCAGGCTCTTCTTGAACTTTTTTTCCTTTTGCTTCTTTTGCCATTTTCTCAATTCTCTCTTTGTGAAGTTTTTCTAACTCTACTAATAGAACTCTAGGGTTTTTCCCCTTTTTCTTTTGGTCATTCGAGTGAAGATCAATTGCTACCATATTGATCTTCACCATATTAGGGAATGGATCACTATCAACTGCCATGACCCCTTTATCTCTCTTAGCATACTTTAACATTCCTTTCTAAATCAAATCCTGCACACAATTGCGAAATGTGACACAATTATTAGTGGAATGCCTGAAAGAATTATGCCACTTACAATACTCCTTGCCAACCCAATCCCTTTCTTTGGGAATGTTGTGGCCTGGAGTTAAAGTCAAAAATTTATTTGCTAATAACTCATCAACTAGTGCATCTGCTTTTGATAAATCAAAAGAATACTGCCTATGTGATACAGCCAAATTCTTTTTGGCTGGCTGTGTTGCTGGCATACTTACAGGGTTGTCAGCTTTCCTTTATGTTTCACAAACCACAAGTTTTTTTACCTATTACTTGGGCAGCATCTATGTCGATATCCATGTCAAATTCAACCTCTTGGTAATAAGTTCCTAATGAGGCTGCATTTCTATGTTACTCTTCACTTAGAATAGCCTTATAACTAGTTGCCCTTGAAGACAACTCAAACAGGTCTCTAAACATCATGCCTTCAAACTTTTTCCTAAGTTCAAAGTCTAACCCATTTTGGGCTAGCCTTATAACCTCTATTTCAGGCATGTACACATTACATCTATTTTTTGCTTTTTTAAACTTGTCGATGTACTGTTCTGCACCTTCCCCTTACTTTTGTTTAAATTTTGACAAATCTACCATTGTCACTTCAGGCTCAGTTCTAAAGAACTGGGCATGAAACTGACTCTCCATTTCTTGCCAAGTATGGACAAAATTTTCGGGTAAGTTAATAAACCATGCAAATGCCACTTTCGACAAAGAATGAGGAAAGAGTTTTAGTTTTAAGTTATCATCATAGCCAGGTTCTCCACACTGGAGAATGAACCTGCCTACATGCTCTATGGTTGATTGTCTGTCTTCTCCTGTAAACAAAGTAAACTCAGGAATCCTATAGTTTCTTGGAATGGGGGTTGTTTCAACCCATGGAGGGTAAGGACTCCTAAACATTGGCCTTTCTGGCCTTCTCAGGCCTGGGCCATACATTTCTTGTATGATATTCATTATTTGCTGCCTATTATTAATCTGGGGTTCTAAGTATTGTTGTTGTTGTCCTCCTCCTTGAACTTCTAGTTGGAAGTGAGGAAAAGGAGGACTAGGCCCTTCAGGCCTTGGATGCATTATGTTAGGTTCATAATATGGTTGCTGCATGACATGATCTCGTATGTTCTGAGGCCTTACTTGGTTAATTGGCCTATTTCTTTGTTCTGCCATAGCCCTGGTGACCTGCTATAGGCCCATCAAATGTATGAACACCATACATTTGTGGCCTTGGTTGCCCCCCAAGTCCTATTCCCAAATTGTGATTTAACACTGAGTTTGTGGGGTATTCCCTTTCAAACACAGGATTTATAATCATTCCCTCCTTATATCTTTCTTCAAGTGTGGGAGGTCTGTAAAATGACATAGGTTCATTTATACTTTCATGTTGTTGAGGGACCATAGGAGGTATAAATTGTACTTTATTTACCTGAGTCTCATCCTCAACTCTTCTTGACTTACTGGGCTTGATGTTGGCTTTCTCAAACAAAGATAGTAGGTCATCTATTATCACCTGGTTCTCATACGCAGACATGGAACCAATTGTTTATTGGGTGTGCAATAGAAGAGCCCTTCTTGGATCAACAGAAGGGCAACTAGATTGGCCATTTTTTACCATACCCTAGCCATTTCCTTGGCCTATCTCTCGCCTGGCCACTGAATGGCCATCAGTTAGGTTATCTTGCACTCCTTCAAGCTTATCTTCCAACTCTTCTTCATTTTCAATCCTTTTTTCAAGATCTTCAAGGACGTCATGCTGTTTCTTCCTAGCCATCACTCCAAATTAGACAGGTCCTACTGGGCATGCCAAAATATGTTAGCAAAAATCTGGTTTTGGCCAAATCGACAGAGAAGATTCGACAGAAAACCCAGAATTTCACAAACAAAACAAATCAAGCAATTATGGTTTTAAATGTCCTATGCCTTAACAGATTCAAGGACTTCTTTGGAGGTTGTAATGCGAAGAAACAATGGGAATAAACTGAATTTGATTGAAGAAACAAGAAAACCCGTTACTTAATTGCAGGAATTAAATTACAAGTTTCAAGTACACTACAATCGACAGAATAAAACTTAGCTATAGAAGCTAAATTACGAACAGAACTACTCCTAAGTATAAAGACTACTACTAATTAAGTTAAACTACTCCTAGTTTCACATATGTAGTGAAGGTTGTGTGTCCTTTTCTTCTAATCTCCAGCCTTTATACTGCTAGCCTTGCCATTTCTTTGATGCCACGTGTCTCACTATGAAGCCAGTTATCTCCACGCCTTTGCATAACTGCCCATGATCTTCCGCAACTGCTGGTAACTGCTTCTTTACTGTAGCAATCCTTTTCCTTGTAAATGGGTCACGTGTTCTACCTTACTTGCATGCTTTATCTCATGTCTTAACACCTGGGCCACGTTTGGCCTTGCTTTAGTGTATTATCAGATGAATCGACAGGAAAAAAACTGCCTCTTCCACTTGCTTGCTTTACTGCCATCATTTGTTCTGCATTCTGGGAATCATACTCCTCAACAAACTTATGTTTTCATCTTCAACTTCCACTGGATCACTTTTCTACATCTGTGATGATCAATCGACAGAGAATATAATTTTTATCGCCAACAAAAGTATTAAAAAAATACACACAAATATATCCTCTTTTATTTTTTATTGATCCAAACACAATAGTGACACATTACAATTATTTATTTATTTATTTTTCACGCAAGCGAGTAAGAAATCATCCAAATGGATGGTCATTTAGGAAACTTATCTAGTGATCCAAGTTTACTAAATTGATGGAGGAAAAAGTTCCTTTTCTTTTCTTCTTCATCCACAAGATCCAAACACAACATAAAAGAATCCAAATCAATGATGGGGATTCGAGCATAGAAGACTAAACATGACTAAATCTCGAGTCTTCCCCTTGAGAAAAACATATTTCCTTAGTACACCCTCCTTATGAAACCCAACTTTCTCCAACACCCTCTATGACCCCAAATTTTCAACAACCACTATAGCCTCGATTCTCTCCAACTCTGGCCACTCGCCAAACACATTGGAAACCACCATTTTCACCGCCATTGTGATGATTCCTCTGCCCCAGTACTCTGAGCCCATGGCATAGCTAAGCTCTGCTCTACTTTTGCCAATGCCTGAGCTCGGATTCACTGAAACAGAGCCAATTGCTCTATTTTTTAGGCATATTGCTCGTCGATTGATGAGGAATTGCTATGTTTTGTATGAAATTAATGGCTTGTTCTTTGAAGTGTATGTGTCCCAAGTGCAAAACTGGCTCACTCTATCGTCTGATGCCCATACCATGAAGTCGTCAGCGTCGGAGAGATCTAACGACCTCAGAGTGATCTCTGGAAATACATCAGCATGATCTGAACTTTTGGCTCGGAGGATGTTCCTTCCATTTTTTCATTTTTCTTTTTTTTTGGCAGTGCTTTCGCTTTAGGCTTTGTTGGCAATGAAAACATGGGGAGGAAAAATTATTAAAGAGGAAGTATATATATGAGGTGAATTTCCTCCAATCCATATGTTTGGGTCTACATGGTCTATTGTAGGGTTGGTTTCGATAATTCGAACAATTTATTTTGTGAGGCATAACATGTATATCATTTACATACAAAATTATATTGATCCGATAATCGTATCATATTCAATTTATCACGTTTGTTATAAAAATAAAAATAAAAACGATAATTGTGCTTTTAAAAATAAATTATTCATTTTTTTGACAAAAATGATAAATTAAATAGGTTATGATAATAAGATTGACTTAATTTTTTTACAAATAATATATACGACGTGTCTAACAAAATAAATGGCTTGAATCATTGAAACAGAACTTATAGTAGGTTGCGCGGGCCCAACCAGTGTCCTTCAGTATAAATTATAGACTGGAGGAAATCTACCTCCTATACATAAACATAAAATTTATATATAATTTTTTGTTCAGAGTGACATGGCTTGACATAAACGTTTTCAATCAGCAAGTTTGATATATTTGTATTGTTCTCCATCGCTACTAATAACTAAATCATGTGACAAATTGAAAAAAAAAATTTTAAATCAAAATACTCGTAAAAATGAATTTATTTATGAAAATAGCATCATCACTTTTATGTAATTTTTTTTTGTATAAATTGAATTTTTTATACTTACAAAATACCATGTATCATTATTTAGGTAATATTTTTAGCAAATGAAAAGGTACAAATACGTGTAAAGCAATAATTTACTCAAAAATAAGGTAGGTGTCTAAAGCAATTTTGATGGGCTGGGTTCCAATAAATAAAGAGACGGGGGCCATTAGCAGCACTGATAAAACAAAAAGGCAGCAAGTTGTCTGGTCTGGGGTCTTCATTGTGGGTTTTGTATCCATGATTTAAATAATTTATTTTTCAGATTATAAAGTATAAATTATTAATGAAAAAAATAAGTCGATCTAATCACCATAGCTATGTTATTTTATGACACATTATTTGTAACACTTCATACTCTTTGGACTAGTAGGATTTTTTTTGACTCTCTTATTATTGTACTTGAAGCCTCTTTGATTGATTTTAGAGTATTGATTGGGATGATATCATAATGGTAAAGTAGAATTGAACTAAAAACATTTATTCGGATAATTGTCTCATGAGCAGTCTTCACTCTTTTACCTCTATCTCTCCACACTTTAAATCTAGACATGAGGCTAAAACCATTGGAAATTTTGTTTCTGGAGCTTCAATTTGGACACAAGAACAACCTAAAATGGAGTCCAGACGAGGGAGTTATGTCCATTTAAAATTTGAGTATCTGTGTCAAGTCTGCTCGAGCGAACTTTTGACTGCTCAAGCGAACTGTGTGGGATTTCGAGATTCTGGAAGCTTAATTTCAACACTCGAGCGGTCTGTTCGAAATCATGCACTTTAAAGGCACTTTTTGGCCCAAACTTTTCATTCATTCTTCCTCTCTTCTCTCCCTCTCTTCCATACCTTAAACCCTAGACCTCCAAACCTTGATTTCATCTATTTTTTATCCACCATAGATCTTGCATTAAAGATAAAGAACAAGTGATTAACATTTTGACTAATTGAATTTTGGATTTTTTGAAGGAATTTTCTTGATCTAGCTTCTCTACGTTTATCTTTAAGGTAAGATTACTTTTAATCTCGTATCTCTTTATTTTAAGGATGTTTATAGGGTGCTATATAACATTGATGCTATAATTTAATGTTCGAGTTTACAAAATTGGGTTTTGTTTCAAGAATAAAATTTTCTCTACATTTTCTTAAGATTTCTTTTAATAGCTATGGATTATGAAGATTTTAATTGAAAAATAACAGTTAACATGATTTAGGGTAAAAGCCCAAAATTTATGAAAACCCTAGTTATAAAATTTGGAAAAAGATGAAATTGATTTTTAATTCTTTAAAATTGATAAATGGATTATGATATTTTGAATATGTATTAATTGAGACTTGTGAAATTGGAACCTCTTAAGATTTTTCTTGAATTATGAATGTTGTTCCTCATTACTCCATTAAATTACTTGAGTGGTGTATATTACCCTTTATCTAAAGAATGTATGAATACTTGAAAATATTGGAAAGGTTGTTTAAGGGGTGGTAAATAGCATGTGAGTCCGGGTAGAGAGTCGGTTTCTGGAAAGAATTGTTTAGGTGTCCAATTGCCCTGTCTTGAGTTTATTGCCGGACGAATGTGGGAAAGTGTTTTTGGGGGTCCACTAGTTCTGCTGTATTGTAATCAGTAAAAGTGAAAAAATAGATGATTTTGGGTGTCCATTCCCTGCCGTATTAATAGCGGCAAATGTAGGGATATTTTGGATATAAACCTATGTATATGTATGTATTGGGACTCTCTTTAGGAATTTCATGGCGTATTTACCTCCCGTTGTTAAATTGTGAAATAGTGGAAGCTATGAATTCATATATTCTTTCTTAAATTAATACTATGAATTGAATTAAAAATGTTTTGTTGTGATAATGTCATGTGGATTTTTAAATAACTAGATACTTTGTTAAAAGTATTTCTATTGGGCATTTAACTCATTCATATCTAACAATTTCAGGAATTGGTTATGTGCAACCACCCCTATGAGAAAGAGGGAGACTCTTTTGTTTTGTTAGGACACGAAGGCTCATGGATGTGTTATGTGGAAGCTCTGAGCATATGTGTCTTGGGACCGCGTGTCCATTTTGTTGTAACAAGGCCTTGCCTTGATGTTTGTATGCCATTAAGGCATTATTACTTTTATCCTTTAGCTTCTTGAACTATGTTGTTGTAACTAAGACAAAAATATGGAAATTTGTAAATATTTGATATGTAGTTCAATAGAAAAGAGGGGTTTTGGGATTAATATTATTGTTTGGTATGGTAAGATTTCAGATTAATCATGTTATGAGTAATGTTTTAATTTAATTAATTTGGTGGCGTTACATTATTTGCAAAAGAATGAATGACATATATCATTTGAAAACTAGACTACTAATTTTTTGAAAGACAAATATAATTAATGTGGTTACAGCTATCGAATCGACTTGGTTTTTTTCATGAATAATACTCCCTCCGTCCCAAAATATTAGTCTCTTATTTCATTTTGGGAAATTCTACTGTAACAACCCTCATCACTGCTTACCGATAACCACTGATTACTGTTAACTGAGTCTGATAATGACTGATAACTGGACTGAATAAAATACTGAACTGACTGACTGAAATTGAACCTGAATTGATTGAGTTTATCTATTGTGTTGCATATTCTATCTGTTTGATTGAATATTTATCTGTTCATGTTTTATGTTTAAACTGCTAATTGAAGGCCTTATCGGCGGCCGAACCGTAAACTGATTGATGTTTTAGGATCATCATAATTTATGTAATTTTATGGTGTAATTATCTAAAAGTCGATTTGGTATGACTAAATTAGATTAAAGTAAACTTAATTGCTAGTATTGGACTTATTTACCAAAATAACCCTTAGTGGGCCACTACTCTAGACACATGGAGACTTGTATACACTCAAAACACAACTTTCATCAGCCCATTTCCTTGGTCAGCCGACTACAGAGAGAGAATAGAGAGGTTGAGTGAGTTCATCTTGAATTGATTGGTAGAAGCGAAGGAATTGAAGTGTAAATTGGCAGATTGAACCTCTAACCTTGTAATTGAAGCTCTAGGTAAGGAATTCAACCCTTTAATTGTGAGTTTGAGCTAATTCTTGCATGGTTCATGCTTCATTGTAGAGCTAAGTCATGTTTTGGTTCAATAATGTTGAATTAGAGATTAATTGTTGCATGCATGTGCATATTGTCAAGTTTGGAGGTTGTTCTTCATGGATTTTTGCATGCATGTCCATGTTAATGCTTAGGACCATGTTTTCATCTTGTTTTTCAAAGAATTGAGCTCATTTGAGCTAGCATTAAGGCTTAAAATTGTTTAAAGTGCATGCATGTCATGTTTGAACATTGTTCATGAGAGTTGGGTTTGAAAATGGGTTTAATTGAAACACCATTGGGCTTTGATTTCTCAATTTGACCTTTGTAACATGTTGTTCTATGAGTTTACTTATGTTTTCCAGAAAATTGGCCCAAGAGGATCGAATTGGGAGCATCAAATTTGAGTTTTGGACTTAGAACACAAACCTGGGTTTTCCAGATTTTTGCCTCACGCTCGAGCGGGGAAATCGAGCTCCCAGTACTTTGACCTGTTTTACAGTCCGCTCGAGCGGAAGAAGTAGCGCTCGAGCGGAGAAATCGAGCATCCAGTACTTTGCACTGTTTATCAGTCCGCTCGAGCGGAGAAATGTACGCTCGAGCGGAGTATTGAGTGACACGCTCGAGCGGGGAAAGTGGCGCTCGAGCGGGTACCTTTGTCTGCTTGTCCGCTCGAGCGGGGGAAACCTGCGCTCGAGCGGGACTCTGTTTCACTGAAAATTCCGCAAATGTTTTCTGAATACATCTTTGCATCCTCATTCCATTCTAGGCATTCCTAGGCCTAGTTTTAGACATCTTAATGAGGATATAGATGTAGAACACACCGAGGCAATTAGGGATTAAGTCATTATCTCTCTCAACTGCGTAACTTAGTGTGTGTTCAATCTGTTAACTGTATAGGGTTGGCATTCCAAGGAGATGCTCTAGCTTACTGTAGCCCAGAACTCTGTGAGTAACAACTGTGTAAAAATATGTTCAAAAATGATTATCTTCTGAACTGTTTACTTTATTGAATTGTTTACCTTATTGAGCTGTCTACTTTATTGAACTGTTTGCTGAACCGTTCACTGAACTGAAATGTTTACTAAATTGAACTGTTTACGAAACTGCTTACTGAATTGAACTGGTTACTGAACTGTTTACTGAACTGAACTGTTTACTGAACTAATACTGTTTACGGAATTGAACTGTTTACTGAACTGATACTGTGTACTGAATGAACGTATGTCTTATATTCTGAACTGTACTGTGGCATCCTTGGCACCTACTGTTTACTGTTACTGTGACAGAGAGATCTCTGTCGGTTCCCAAGTTTGGAACCACTACTGTTTACTGTTATGATGGCCATTCTATATTTCTGATATGGAACAAAGTGCTGTACGGAACTAAGTGCTACACTGTGAGCCACCTCTAGAATCTACGGAACTAAGTGCTACAGTGTGAGCCACCTCTAGAATCTGTGCGAGACACCTCTTGAATCCACAAGTACTGTACTATTCTCTGAAATAGTACTGTTACTGTTACTGTTACTGTTACTGTACTGCTACTGATGGCCATCATTTACTGTTTGGTCTGTTAAGACCCGGTCTTTTAAGACCTACTGTTTACTGTACTGTTATGCCAATGGATGTACCACATATCACTGCTTTAACTGAATGACTGTTATGACCTGAAATATGAGCCACAAACTGAATGACTGATAAACTGACTGAAATGACTGTTTTCAATACTGAAAGGACATTTATTCTTAACCCCTTTACGCATTGTGTTATTCACTGGGCTTTAGCTCACTGCTCATATATATATATAGGTGCACAGGCACCAGACCGCGGCTAGGAGCGTCAGGCAAGCTTTAGTTTCGTCAAGACAACCACTGTGCCTCACTGCGAGGTTCCGAGCCTTTCAAGCTATGGCTTAGGGGTGTTTTAATCTCCCCGTCTGTCCCTGTATCTGATTGGTATTACTGTATAGACTGGCAGCACTGTACTGTACTGTTAATAGGGATTAAGTCCCTGTACTGAATGATTGTAAATATTGTGCATACTGTTCTGTACTGAATGTCTATATGTATGAAAAATCTTTTTGGCATACAGACTGTCACAGCTCATTGGACATAGTTTATTTACTGTATTGGCTTCCGCCATGCCCCTGTACTCTGTTTTACTGTATTACTGTTCAGCAGGCCTTCGGTAATCTCGGATTACTGGCCGGTTACGGTACTAAACCCATAGGGGCGGGTTTGGGTCGTGACATCTACTTACACCATAATTTTATCTCTTACACCTAGTTTCTCATTACACCATTAAGAAATAATTGAAATTCTCATTACACACTTTATAATACCAAAACTAACCCTAAATTAAATCATTTTCAAAACCCCTACAGATTTTTCTCATTACATCTATTCCTTTTGAACTACTCCGGTGTTATGTTACCGAACAAACTATATTTGTTTAGCCATCTATTGTAGCATGTTTACAAATAAATATCATTTTCCTCCCTAAATTTATGATGGGACTATTCGGTTATACATTGCCAAACAATTTGTTATATTTCGGTATCATGTTGCCTAACAAACAAGATTTTTTCAGCCATCTGTTGCCGCAGGTTTACATATTCACTTTCCTTAAAATATCAAACATCCATAAAAATATGAAATGTACAAACATCTATAAAACTATTCATAAAACTTGTCAATACAACTATCTTCAAAATTGTTAATACAAATATCTATAAAAACTCACTGAGATGTTATCACAATCCATTTATATTGATAGTTTTAGTAGTTACTACATTAGGGCTGACAAGCGTATGAAATTGATCAATACAAATAGTACATGCTCTCTCCCATCCTTTAGTACACAGGTGATGAAAACGAATCCAATTACTTGCTTTCGGTGGTACTAGATGACCAGGAAGCAGATAAATCAAACAAACCATTAACAATGCACTACTAGCCTTACTAAAATGAACAACAGTATTGTCCTTCAGAGCAAAAAAACAAAAACAAAAACAAAAAAAACAAAATTGTCAAAAAAATGAAACCGAAAAACGTTTAGCAATGAGCTACTAAACAAGTATTTTTGTTCGGTAGAATGTTACTAAACAAGTATTTTTTTGTTCGGTAGTGTAAAAGTCGAACAATCTTTTTCAAAAACGAAATGAAAACATAAAAATATATAATAAAAAAAAATAAAGAAAGACTCACTATTTCACTTTTTTGCTGGTCCTTCATCACCATTTCTTCATCCATTACTTTCTTTTATGATCAAAATACTATGATTCTCACTTTTTGAAGGTAGATGTATAATAGAGAAGAAGAAATGAGAAAGGAAGAAAATAAATACGGATTGAAATGTAATAGGTGTAAAAAGAAAATCAAATCTATTTAATTTTTACCTTAATTTCACACATAGGTAAAATTGAGAAATATATATATATATATATATCTCAAATAGAGCGTGTAAAGAGGCAAATATGTTCTGTAAGTAGAATTTTTCTTTAATTTTGAGAGTTGCTATTAGCACCTGCTTAAATTCTTTGGACCACACATTTCTTTAAACCCCTACCCTATATCCTAAATTTCAATAAGATTTCTTTTAACACTCCACTTAATATAAAATTTACTCTGATTCATAATATTATCATACCCAACGGCACACCCACCTAATTTTGCACACCCTCTCTTCTTTTCCTTTTGTTAATCATCAATCTC
Source organism: Camellia granthamiana (assembly GCA_036172215.1). Classification (NCBI taxonomy): domain Eukaryota; kingdom Viridiplantae; phylum Streptophyta; class Magnoliopsida; order Ericales; family Theaceae; genus Camellia; species Camellia granthamiana. The sequence goes on along the minus strand of JAXFYN010000089.1, from coordinate 186,897 downwards.
TTGTTGAAAAGAACGACGACAGTCATTGCATCAATAAAACCCCATTGCCTCAGTGAAAAATATTGCATCGACGGTCAATCAATAAAATTTCTATCAACTGTCAATGAAAGGAGAAATTGACATGATGGTGTCCAAAGAATACCATCGGAAAACTCGTCAAAAATTCCTGTCTACCATTGTAGAAAACTTGGCGCAAACTCCTTAGGTAAAACCCTCACGAAACACACAATCTGGTATTGAAGATACAAAAATCGAACCATTTGGCACACCAGTATTGATTATCTGCATTACTGTTTAGAATCCATATATTGAACTAAATGTTTGTGTTCAGTACTGTATTACCGAACATAATCTTAACATTCGACAAACTAGTACCGAATAGCTTGAACAAAACGAGAACAATTGAAAATGACCGAGAATATTAATGCAAGACAAATAAACTTATTAATGGAACGCCAGTCTCATCAGAATTATTGTTATTGTCCTCTATTGTTTTACAAGGTGAAATAACTGATGAAGAGTAATACATTGGACTTGAAAAGAGCTTTTTGGTTCAAGGTTTCTAGTTTAGGAGGGTTTATGATGGTAATGAAGAGGATACATTTAAAGTTTAAGATGATTATGAAGAGCAATAGGTTTAGGATTTATGTTGGTTGGTTTTGAAAAGTAACAAGTTTAGAATTTAGAAACGTGGAATACGTATAGCTGGAGATGGAGATGAGGGTGTAGATACATGTACAATACTGTAGAGTGTTAGTTCTTATTTGCTAGATGAGTGTTCCATTAAATGATGTCTTTTAATATAATTTTACTTCAGAGTATAATTGTAATAAAAAAAAATAGAAATTAGAGGGTCCAAAGAATTTAGACAGGTATTAAAATGGAAGCACTATCTATTTTTTATTGACTCAAAATATTAGTCAAATTTCAAGAATTAAGGACTAAAATAACATAAATTTTTTATCTTGTTATTCTTCTAAATTCATTTTTGAAGTGTAATAATTATACTATTAAACAATAATTTTAAGAAATAAGAAATATTTTTAAAATGTAGTAATTATATTACTAAAAGAAATTAAAAATTAATATTTCAAAATAAAGAAACACACGTTATAATTTTAAAAATGGTTCTACCAAATAAATAAATAAATAAATTGAGAAAGAACAAGGATTCCTTGTCTCCAAATATTTTTGTTCTCTGTCCTAAATCCCTCACAACCATTAAATAATGAGAGTTTCAAAATTTAAAAATTTCAAAACATATTCAAAATTTGAAAATTACATGTTAATTACGTGTACAAGCCCCCATTGCGTCACGTATCATAAAGCAAAATCAACCATAATAACCTTTCACATCATCAACGATCACCACCCCCAGCCATACCCCAGATTTCATTTGATCCAATACTATCTCACATGCATACCTACCTACCTACCTTCCTTCACGCTCCGCCGCTAATATTTCTGGGTTTCGTGTTCACGGTCGCCGTCAGCCCACCGCGCTGAGGTGAGTTACAAATTTTTGGTTTTGGTTTTGGTTTTGGTTTTGATTTTGATTTTGATTCGTCGTGATTGATTTTGTTGTTTCTTAAAATGTGCATGTAAATTCAATATTGACCTTATTACCCATAAGATCTGAGATTTCTCAAAGAGAACGAAAGCAGAGGATCAGAGAGGCAATTGAATGTAGTTTTGAGATTGTAAGAAAATGAAATATGAGCAAAAGTAAAATCAACGACTGTTCGGAACTGGCCTTTGCTGATGAAACGAAGGAGAAATTTATGTTAGAATTCAATTTTATTTATGTTAGAATTGAAGCGTGTTGATTTGGAGTTTTCAAAAATAATTTTTTGAGTTTTTAATTCGTTTTTTTGGTACTTTTTAGTGATTTTTTAAAAATATTTTAATTAATTTTTAGTTTCACTTAATCGAGATATATTTTAAAATATAAAATTTTTACAAATTTTTGTAAAAATTCATTGAATACAATAACATATGAAAATATACTGAATTTTCATATATTTTTATATTTTTTATATTTGGTGAATTTTTTAATTTTTAATTTTTAAATTTTTTTTTTTTTTTTTTATAGATTATACTTTCTAAGTATATCTGTATCTAAAAAAATATAAAAATTTGCGTAAAATATTAAAAAAATTCAGTAAAAAAAAAACACAGAATATAAAAACTCAATTTTCTGAGAAATGATTTAAACCAAACAAGCTGTAATGTAAGCTAGAATATATGTTATATTTGATTTTTTGACTGTTTTTTTTTTTTTTTTCAACATGTTGTTTGTTATGTTATATTATAGGAAGAACAACTTCATATTTGTCTGCCTTTATTATTATTATTATTGGGTTGTTGCAACATTGTATTGATGGAGTTGGTTATGTTCTCCTTGAAAGAACTTCTGTATTTTGTTTTTATTAGGTATGCTAGAATTTTACAATTTTCACAAAGTAGATTTGAAGATCTTGCATCTTGCATTTTGTATTTTTGATCAAAAGGGCAAATTTTAAAATCCGTGTTATCAAATGCATTTTTTTAAACTTATCAGAAAGATGATTGTCGTTTACTTTCAATAATTAACGCTTGCTTTTCTAAGGCAAGCTAGAGGCAAGGCGCCTTTCTCTCATGTCTCAATGAATTTAGGCTATTACCTTTGAGTCCCCCAAGTCACTGCTTTTCCATGATAAACTTTATTCCTAATATATCCATTCGTAACTAGTAGAGAAGATTGTGTAATTTTTGTTGTTTTTAAATATCTCTTACTAGTGGAGATTTTGATGTCGTGTAGAAAACGGATCTATTTCTTGTACTTACTTTAGGGAATGGCTGGAGAGTCCAATAATGCCCCAGACATAGGGGAAAGTTTGGATGTGCCAGCTACTGAAAAGGACTCCGAGACTATTGTAAAGAAGCAGAAAGGAGTAATATCTCGGATTTGGAATCAAATCTTTGGAGTACATGGTGATGATTTTGAAAAGAGACTGCAACACATTTTCAAGGAAGAAGCTGCTGTTCTAGCTAGAATGAAGAAGAGATCTCGACGTTGGAGAAGGATAACCAGGCATGTGATAATATTCTCTGTGATTTTTGAGGTAACCTGTGTTTCCTTATGTCTTTAAATAGGGACTAAGGATTGGTTCTTGCGAGGGATTCAACTGTTGGCATGCCTCTGCAAAAACCCTAAAATGATTATTATTGATAACTTGGCGTTTTGCATCGGAAGGGATGATCAGGCATCTGATAATATAGACATTTAACATATACATTACAACTAACAAAAATATTCTCTACAAATTATGTTTATATATAAATTACATTTGTGTTCCCCTTGGTGCTTCCAACACTGTTCTATGTACTCCGGTCCCAGTCCCAGTCCCATGCCCATGCCTCTGTACTGAGACTTTGGTTCACAAATGGAAAACAAGAAAAATTTGACTAATTAAACCAAGCCTTATGTCTCAATCCAAGTAGAGTTCTATTCAGCGCTATCAAGGGCTATACGCTCAATTAAATTGAACAAGCAAAATTTGACTAATTGAAATATTTTAGACCTACTAAAAACCATATAAAAGCAACATAATATGATCCACGAGCAACTCTTCCAACCATTGTAGATTCACACCCAAACTTTTAACAGAGTTTCACGTTCATTCTTGAACAAAGAAATACTTTTATTCCACCAGAAATTCATAATGCAATAAGAACTCTCTATCTAAATACTTAGAAAATTGTAGAGAAACTAAAAACTCCCTAAAAATTGCCCCATATAATATAGAAACCATAAAAGACTCAAAATCTAGCAAAACAGGTAGTTTCAAAGCAAGTAAGAGGCTGGATTATAGTTCAAGAATGAACTCCTGATCATCTCATAACAGAACTCCATCAATAGGAAATTGTCTGAAAATAGAAAACATAGAAATTCCTAAACAGTAAGAATTTCCATAAAATATGACTCTCTACACTCATATAATTTATTAATACTATTCAACAACAGAAATAAGAGACCAGCTACAAAGCGAGCATGAAACAGCCTAACATGTAAAATCCTTAAAATTTCCCTGTACTAACACTAATTCATTGTGAACATGTTCTTTCTCCTTCTTATTGCTTCTGCATCTTTGTCCAACATATTGCAAAATTACCAAATACTACTAACCAATAAAACCTAATAAAAAGTCATTAAATCTGTTCAATATCATTATTACCTACAAAATATACTTTAAAAAAAGGACTCAAATGATGCTAAACACGATTGTGTAATGTCCAAGGTGTGCTTTACGTTAGAGTCTTGATTTGTCCCTTATCTTGTTTACATGTTTTGCATCCTGATGTCTTTTTACCTTGTAAATATAATACCAATATACCCAAAAGATAATTTTCCCTTAAAGTTGTGTAAAAGTAGGTAATTGTGCCGTTCTGTACTGGCTTAGGTTTTGAGAAGGTTATTAGTTATATGTAAAAATTCAATTTGGATACATTTACTTCTTAATGTTTCAAAACTGCCCCAGAGTGCTGAAGTAACCTTAAAATGTATTAATGGCTGAACAATTCCCATGGAGTTTTCCGTTGTACCAAAATGCTTCTTGATTATGTTACACGGACTTTTCAAAATAAATAAAATACTCATGTCGGACACCCGACACTCAGACAAGGGTATGAGATATGTGTCGGCTACTTTTCAACGAACACTTCTTATATAATTTGTATATAAAACTATTATTATATGTATATATTATTGTATAATTGCTATAAATATCTTTTTGACACTGTAAATTACATATAACCCTATTTTATCTCACATACTTTATTAAAAATATAAAAATTTGACATTTTTTTTTGCCGAGTCCACGTGTCCTTTAATTTATAGTTTGATGGGTCCGACCTCTAGATACATAGCCGCACCCGAGTCCATGTAACATAGGGTTAGTTTTTGTTTCCCTCAAATACAAGCTTCTCTCTATGGAGGACGTACTGGTGTGCATTTTTTTCTTTTTCTATTTTTATTTTTTCTGAAGGACTGATTTCACATGTAAATAATTTGCCCCATTAAATTTACATTGCTAGTAGACTTAGGGGTGCAACTTAGGCAGGTTCAACCTGAGCCCAGTTCGAATTTTTTTAAGGCTTGTGCAAAATATTTTTGAATTAATGTGGGCTTTAGCAAAAATTTAGAAGTCCGAATTAAATTTGGGCGGGCTTAGGTAAAGACACCAAACAATCTGAAACCCGAATCCCGAATTATAAATACATAAATATACGTACAAATTATTTGTTTTTGGATGATGTTAAAGTAATTTAAGTCGTTAGATCATATTGAATATAATTATATACACAAGTAACATAACACAAAACCTTACATTTTTCTTTTCTTGTTTAGAAACTATAAAGACCTCCATAGCGGCATATTGTTCTTCAATTCTTATCTCTCGCACATTGTTATTTAGTTTAATGTTATTAATAATTTTATTAAGAAAATGTTAATAGAGTCTAATTTTAGCAAATTAATTAACGTAGCTAAAAAATAACACTCAAATTTATGACAATTTGGGCAACTTAGGCCTAACTTGGGTCGGGCTTGGGCATACAATCTCAGGTAACAATTCTGGCTAAGGCAAGCCTAGGTAGGTCTTAGCATAACTCAGGCTGGGCTTGGACAAACTCTTAACCTGCCCAAGCCTGCCCGAGTTGCATCCCTAAGTAGACTAGGGGCTCGAAGTGAGAAGTACTTTTTGACTTTGATAACTAAAAATTAATCTTGCTTGATAGAGGAGTGCTTGATTTTCCTTTGATGTTGACAAAACGAAATTTATTTATTCTATTATTGTGGTTTTCAGAGTGTTGTTGCTTGGCAATAGCATATTATACTTTATGCAGTATTTTCCCTTGTTCTTCGAGGCTTTGTATTAAGATAGTTTCCATCGTCAGTTTATTGCAGTGGGTTATGCTATCATGACAACAAGGTCGTTAGAATTAAACTGGAAAATGAGGGCATTACGAGTTCTGCCAATGTTTCTGTTGCCAGTTTTATCTTCTATTACTTACTCAGCAGTAGTCACCTTCACAAGAATTTGTGAGTATCTGAAAACTCTTCCAGAATTTTGTTTCAACCTTAAGGTGCATCTTACAGGTTCATTGTAGTTTTTCTGCTTATTAATTTGCTTAAATTTTTCTCTCTCTTGTTTTTTTCCCTTAAAATAATGTGGCTAATGATTTATTTGATGTGGGTCCTGTCTTTATGTTTTGGGTTTTGTATTGTTGCTGAGTTTGCAGTAAATATAGAATGCTGAATCCCCATAATTTCAAATTGTATTCTTTGAATCCTTTTGTTTTTCAATGATCATCAGAAGCCATGCTTAAACTGTTTAGTTTGCTTTGAAGCAATTCAGGATTGCAACTTCAGTACCCAGCTATGTCACATGAACTAGGGTATTGGTATATGTCTAAGTGTCTGATTCATCTGGACATGATAAAATATTCATATTTTAATATACTTATTTTATTTTCTAGGTATGTTGGTTTTCACGTGTCGTAGAGGATTTCATGTGTTATATGGGGATTTTAACCATAGTTGTATGGTTGACTCGAATTACAAAATATGCTTGCTAGGCGAAGTTTCATTTGTATATGTCAGACACATTCTATACACTTACCCAAGTGTTGAGTGCTGGATACGGGTACTCCATACAATTAAAAAAGAGTCCATCCAACATAGGTACTTGTTATTGGATATATATATATTATTATCAACAATGAGACATTTTATTAATAAAAGGAAATGTGAAAAAGAGTACAAGAGGGAGGATAAGAAGTCCACCAAAGAAAAAGGAAAGAAGAAAACAAAATTTCATCTCACAAACAGCTCTCCAATTCACACATCCAAAGAACTCCTGCTTTCCTATTACTGTCAAAACCCCTATAATCAATGTGAAGTATTTGAATACATGAGAGTGAAGCCACACATTCCATCTCCTTCATGTAAGAGACAGGGCATGAAAGAATAAGCGGCCCATGTTTTCCTCATCCCTTCTACACAAGACACACCATTGAGGAAGTATGATGTAATTAGGTCTCCTTTAAATCATGTCATTGGTGTTTAGCTTCTTATAAGCTAGAGACCATGCAAATATTTCAACTTAAGAGGCACACATGCTGCCCAAATCAACTTGTGAGAGGTACATTTAGATTGTCAATAATATTTCAAAAAAGACTTGCAATAGAATAATCCTGAAGAATGAATAATCCACACCCTTTCGTCAATAGCCTCGCACTGAAAGACACTCTCTCAAGGTAGGCAACAAAGAAACCAATTCATCATCTTGCCAATCATTTAGATTCATAGCAAAAATCAAATTTCCAAGTAATTGGTGTCAAGAAGCAGCCATAGAAACCATGAACATTGTGAGACAAAGATACACGATACAACCGCTGGAACAAAAGATCAAATGAATCTCCTCCTATCAAACATCCTCTCAAAAGCGAATACTCTCTCCATTTGCAGGTGAAAAATGAATGAAACGAGAAAATTAAGATCCTGAGAAATACATTCCAAGGAGAACGAGAATTCCCCAAGTAATCACATGAGAGTCCCACCCATTGGCCTGAATCCTGTACACTACTATCCATTGGCTTGAATCCCTTACTACTCTTGATAACGAATGCCATAAAGAGTTATGTTTCATTGGAAATCTCTATAATCACTTCTCAAGCAAAGTCATATTCTTAGGGTTGGTTTGGGGTGTCCTAAAAAAGTGCACTTTTTGTCTTTTTACGAAAAGATGTGCAGAAAAGTAGAGAGGTGATGCAGTGTTATCAAAGGCGCGCCTAGGCGCAGGGCGAGGCGAGGCGCACCATCTGCGCCTGTCGAGGTGTCAGGCGAGGCGACTTGAGCAAGGCGAGCGCCTTAGACGCGACTGGAGCAAGGCGCGGGAGGCGCGAGGCGATCGCCTAGGCGCGACTGAGTGTTCAAGTTGTAGATCCCATCTAACGACTCAGATGAACTTAATCGACCTAATCGAAGGCCTCATAATCACAGAGGATTACGACTCATGGAGTAAATAGGGCTCAGATAACCCTAATCGAAGCCTCTTCCTGTGTTCAAAAAACGAAATCGTCTCTTCCTCTTCCTGTGCGACTGCGACTACGACTTCGATTAGGGTTCGCAGGTTCGACTCGACTCGCAGGTTCGACTCGACTCGCAGGTTCGCAGGTTCTACTTCGATCAACTTCGCAGGTTTCAACTTCGATCAGCTCTCTTCTTCGCAGGTTCGACTCGACTCTTCTCTTCCTTCGTCTTCGCAGGCTCTGTGTTTGCTTCGATCAGCTCTCTTTATTTATTTATTTTTTTTCTTTTATTTTTTTTTTCAGCTTTTATTTTTTTATTTTTTTCTTTCTTTTATTTTTTTTTTCAGCTTTTATTTTTTTATTTTTTTCTTTCTTTTATTTTTTTTTTCAATTATTTGAGTTGAGTCTGAAAATAAATAAATAAATAAATTATAAATAAATAAATTAAATTAATTAATATTTAAGTTGAGTCTGAAAATATTTGAGTTGAGTCTGAAAATATTTTTTTTTCAATTTTTCAATTATAAATAAATAAATTAATTGATTATGATAAATTAATTAATTTATAAATAAATAAATTAATTAATTGATTATGATAAATAAATAAATAATTAATTAATGTGTGGTGTATGTTAATTTCAGTCCCTATGTATACCAAGGTACATATAGGATCTGTTATCCTAAGTTAATATTTGAGTCTGTTTCTCTAAAATATACTAAAATTAATTTTTTTAATTCTGAATTCTCTACTTCTATGATTTAGATGGCATCTGAAAGTACAAGAAAAGATCCTGCATGGAAATATGCACATCAGTTAGATCAATATTGCATTTTGTTTATGTTATACCAGTTAGTTATTTGCTTATATGTCTCATATTAAAGTATATTATTTTAACTTGTCGTGGTGCGCTTTACTTCGATAAAGCCTGCGCCTCGCCTTGCGCCTTGCGCCTAAGGCCCTAAGAGACCTTGGCGCCTTGGTGCGCTTATCGCTTTTAATAACACTGAGGTGATGTGATGGAAAAAAGATAAAAAGATGGATTATATAGTAGATCCCAAACAAGGCCTTAGTTACAGTGTTACTGAAAATGAGACCGCTTTCATTTTTGGAAGGGAACCACATCCCAACAAGCCAAATGATCTTTCTTTCCCTTGTCACTACCTCCCCAAAAAAAATTCTCATTATTTTTTCAATCTTATTAGCTATCATTGGAACTTTGAACCAGTATAAATAATAAATAAGTACACTTGACAAAATAGATTGAACCTAGTATATCTTTTACCTCATGAAGTCAAAGCCTTTGCAATCCCTCCTATCTTTTCCCAATCTTGTCAATTAATGGATTCCAAAAGGTTTCACATCTAGGATTACCCCCTCCAAGTAACTCTAAATACTTTTTATTCTTATTTTTATCAGCAACTCTAAATACTTTAGACAAAGACTCAATGGAACATCCTGACAAACCAGCCAATCTAAGCAACTTGTGATGTGACATGGAAAATTCATTCCCACCATGGTACTCTTTCTCATGTTTACCTCAAGCCCAAAGACCAATTAAAAAACTTTCAAAATAGATAATAGATTATCCATTTATTCTTCTCTCCATAAGAGAAAAAAAAATGCTATCAGATGCAAACTGTAAATGAGACACAAAAATGCTATCCCTCCCTACAAAGAAGCCATCCGCTAGGCCCAAATCCTTGATCCAATCAATAGACCTACCCAAAACATCAACCACGAAGGTAAATGAAAAAATGGATAAAGGAGCACCCTGCCTAAGACATCTAGATTCTTTAACATTGTCACCTACCTTACCATTGACTATAATTGACAAATTACATGATGATGAACAATCTTTAATCCATCTTTTCCATCTAACCCCAAATCCCTTCTTTTGCAAAAAAAAAAAAAGAAAAACTCACTCCACACGATCATATGCTTTTTCAAAATCTGACAACATTTCAACAAAGGCTCCTTGAGAAGAAGATATAGTCCCTCCTAAAACAACTCTCAACTGCCTTGCTAAAACGCTAGCAGGAATTTTATACTATGAGGTAACTACGTTGATAAGCCTAAAATTCATAATCTTCAAGAGTTGCAATTTAATTTACAATAGAAAGAAGAAATAAAGAGAAGAGGAAGAGAGCAAATAGAACACAGTGTATGGCTAATGTGAGAAACCCATAAAAAATTAGGATTCTCTCCTTAGACATTTATATTTTTATTAGTAAGATCTAAAGTACATAAATACCTCTTGAACTAAACTAAAGCCTACCCTATAACAGTTGGCCTTATTGAGAATCAAACATATAAATGATGCATTTGTACAATCATTAACAACTGCATTCTTTTTTCAACTCTGCAAAAACTTCTATCAAATCGTGTTTAACAATTTCCCAACTAAAAACTAAGGTTACTTGCAAACTTAAAAGCATTGCCAATGCACACTCACCAACATGTACTCTCACCGAGATTCCCTAAAAAAAATATTTATAACTTAGTTGCACAAAGTGGGAGTGGGCCACATACAAGAGTAAGTGTGGGAGTGCCTAGCGGAACATAATGAATTTTATATATAAAATATTTTTGTTGCTTAGTTATAATGTGCATGGTAAAGTCTACATTTTACATTACCACTTAAACTATTAAGCAGGAATATAGTAAACTCTCATTACAAAAATAACAATTTATCACCATTAACATATTACTCAACCAATGTTGTGAATCTCATACTGTACTGCCAGATACGATTTTAGATATACTATTATGACAGAAAAATTGTATACACCACCTCCAATTTCATTCTGATGTATATACAGACTATGTTAGTATATCTCAGCCATCTCAGTTGATTTTGGGCATACTAGGCGTGTTGTTGGCTCCATCTGGTACAACAAAATAAAAAGCCATAAAAGAAAAAAAAAATAAAAAAATAAAAAAGAGGGAGAGAGAGAGAGAGAGAAGATGGATGATTGAGAAAAATGGGAGCATATGAACCAATGAGCAAATCGACATCAGTGTTGATGAACATTGGCACGCAATATATAAATCAGGTGCAGAGAAGGTTTGTTAGCTATTAGGCTGTCTTTACTATAGGAGCAAAGGTCTCTTGATAATCAATGGATAAGTCTATGCAAACCCCTTGGCAACAAGCCATCCTTGTATCTCTCAACTATTCCATACGCTTTTTGCTTCACAGGAAACACCCATTTACAGCCCATAGGCTTTTTTCCTTCTAGAAGAGACACTAACTTCCATGTGCCATTCTTCTTTAGAGTTGTCACCTTTTCTACCATAGCTTCCTTCCACTTAGGATCTGTGAGAGCTTCTTTCTAACCTTGTGGAATAGACATAGAAGACAAGGAGGAAACAAAGGCACGATCTGAAAGAGACAACAAGTCGTGAAGTAAATCAGGATGTAGGATGCTGAGTACACTTTCAATCTCCCTTTCTGAGAGTAATGGGAAGCTCAAAATTATCAAGAGTAGTAAGAGGAGATTTATTACTCGATGCGTTAATAAGAGTGTCTAAAGCTGGAGTACCTGAAACTGGTCTAGTGATGATGATTGGCAAGGTGGCACATCAGTAATTTGTTCTTTTGGACGTCGAGAATAAGTCTTCAAATTAGCCCTATCCAAGAGTCCACCATTATCTTGCTCCGCCTCACTCACAATGGACTTATTCTTCTCCCCCTCAATACAAGAAGTACTGCTCTTAGTAGGAACAACAGAAAACAACATCTCTTTCTGGGTGTTGGGCTCCCCCTGATGATGGTTGAGACAGAAAAAAGGTTTATTTTCTCAAAATGTAACACCCATGCTCACAAACACTTTCTTTTTTTATCAGCAACAAAAGAAATTTAATTAGAAAAGAAGAAAAGTATAAGAGAAACAAGAGAACAAGGAGTCCTCCAAAGAAAGAAAGAAAGAAAAAGAAAAAAAAAAGGAGCAAAAGCGAAGGACAATCAAAATATCACACCGCCCTCATATCTCTAGAGAGAAAAAAAAAAAAAAAGTGGAATTCCTCTAAAGGGAGTAGAGACTGAAACCCAAAATGATGTCTAGTAACAAACATTATCCCATAAAGAGCCCTCGTCAAACAAATACTCAAAGATCATAGTATTACACTCCCACCAAGTTACCCAAAAAAATTGCGTAAAAAATACAATCCACAAGAATAATGCTTTATCATTGCTCCCAAAACCCTTGGAGTCGTTCAAAAGCATTTGAGTGAGAGGATCATAGCATTTATACCCTTTCTGAGTAGCGGAATACCCATTGAAACACATTTCACAACACTTGAATCTAGTTTGCCACGTGGGTGTTTAAAGACATGTACAAAACACATAACCAAAAATCTTAAGTGAAAGGGAAGAAACAAAAGGATTACCAAGGAGAAGCACAAAGGGAGTCTTAAACTGAAGAACACTAGATGGTATACGGTTAATAAAGACAGGCAACAGTAAGAACTGCTTCACTCCAAGAAGATTTAAGAAAATTCATGGTAAACAAAAAAAAGCGCCCTACTTTGAGAAAATAACGATTCTTACGTTCAGCAATTCCATTTTGTTTAGAAGTATCAACACAACTCGTTTGAAAGAGATTGCCATGTTCATCCATGTAGGCTTAAAAAGCTCCACAATATACTCTGTTCTATTGTCACTCTGAAGAATTTTGATCTTTGTGTCAAATTCAGTGCTTATCATTTTGTGGAAAGCTCTAAAACAAGAAAAGACTCTTTTTGTTATGAAATAAATAGAACCATGTAACATGGGAATGACAATCAATAAATATGACAAACCATCAATAACCATCAATAGAGGTAATAGGCGAAGGACCCCACACATCAGACTATATAATCATAAAAAGAGAAGTACTTCTATTAACTGAAGAATAAACAGTGTTTATTTTTTGCAAATTCATATGCATCACATACAACTCCTATGAAAAAAAGTTTAACTAAGTTTGGAAAGAGCTTCTCCAAAACATCAAAAGAAGGATGGCCCGAATATCGATGGCACTGATGTGATTGATGCAAGTTGAGCTAGTATATGTGAAAAGAGTCTACCTAGAGGACAAAGGTGGAAGTGTGGATGGAGATGTGGCATCTAGAAAGTACAGGCCACCATGTGCGTCACCACTGCTAATCATCCTCCCCGTACCTATCTTTTGAAAGACGCAATGTGTTGAAAAGAATATCACTGAGAAGTTCAAAGAACGAGTAAGACTAACTAAAGTAGTAGATTATTTAGGAACATGTGAAACAGAGAAGCAGGAAAGAGTAGAACAATGAATGAAACCTTCTCTAGACAAGGAAGATAAGGGGCCATCAACTACCCTTTTATACTTGCCAAAACAAGGAGAGTAAGAATAGAAGAGATTAGACAAACCTGTCATATGGACAGTAGTTCCGGAATCTATAATCCAAGGACAAGATGAAGAAGCACTAAATGCACTCATAAGAATACCTATACGAACAAAGTGGGAAGAAGGGGTAGGATCAGAAGCTATGGTAGAAGAAGCCTAACCGTCATCCACCTGATAGTCATCACTAGAACAAGAAGTGCTCGAAGAAGCCTCAGACATGCACATTGGAACGCACAATGCCACTATGCCCTCGGGTAAGATGACCGTTCAATCTCCAGCAGTACTCTCTAGTGTGACAATCCTTCCCACAATAATCACATTTCAGCCTTTCATGATCTCCATTGTTACTCTTTCCACCTGACTTGGGCTGATTTGGCCTTCCATTCTGTGTGGTAGGAGAAACTGCCGAAGCAGAGTGATATTGAATAGAAGCATGAACCATAGCACTGCATCTGCTCTCCTCTTGCATAGCAATGGCATAAGCCTCTCTCACTGTGGGAAAAGGATGTTGACCTTGAATCTGAACCTAGATCTGATCAGACTCCTTATTAAGTTCAACAAGGAAGTCATAAACTCGTTCTTTCTCTACCATCTTTTGAAAAATCAGTGCATCTTGAGAGCAAACAACTTGAAAACTCTCACAGTAATCCAATTCCTGCCACAAGCTACTCAACTTGGCTCTCCTTCTTATGCAACCATCTTGCTATCTGCCAAATCTTAAATAATGGAGTGTTTTACCCTCATCATACTTACTATTTCAGGAGCAAGCTCAAACTGGTCCTGCCCTGTTATTCTTAAATTGCTTGTCATTGTGTGTACTTGTTATTTCTAATAGTTTATGGGAACAATTTCCATGCCAAAAATGATATTGATTCAAGATTTTTGTTTCCTTTGCTTCTTGATATACAAAAAGATACTTGCCTGTGCATCTGCATGTTCATGCTTTTGGTCTAGGGCTTGATATGTGTCACATTTCTGACGTTTTAGTGGAATACCATACAATGGTATCCTGATTAGATATTGGCGTTCTCATTTATTCATGTATTCTTATGTGATCATATAGGCAACCGTAAAGACCAGAAAACCTTGGAAAGGCTTCGGGGTGAAAGGCAAGAAAAAATTAATGAGCTTAAAGAGAAGACAAATTACTACACTACACAACAGCTGATTCAGGTGATATAACTAAGGAGCAAGTAGTGTTCTATTCTTTCATTGTTGTTTCCTGCAACTATTTGATAAATCCTTCCTGTGGAGATTTATTGTACTATTTATATTTTGCAATTAGTTTTCAAGTGCACAAGATTTATCATCTTTTTTGGCTCTTTTTGCTCTATGTACATTAATAGATGAGATTGGATAATTTGTGAAGAATTTTAAAGAAGAAATGCATTGTAGGTTGATGATTTTTATTTTTTGTTTTTAAATGTCTACCAAACAAATCTTGAGTGTTAGAAGGAATGAGAATTTATATATTCAACGTGAAATAGCTCATAAAAACGAAATGTTGGAGAAATTCATTTAGGAAAATGAATTGGGATGGTCTTGAGAGTATTTGAGTTATTATCATTTTGTTTTGGGAAAATATCATATAAGTCGTACTTTTCTCATGAATTTTTGATTTAGTCCCCTATTAACACTGGGTTGAGAGGTCTGTTCCGTGTGTTAATAGAACTTAATGGAAATTTCATGAGAAAATTAGGACTTACTAGAAATTTCCCCTTGTGTATTTACTTTTAGTGGGTGGGGCCTACTTTTCTTTACTATTAATGGTATGTCTCTATATTCATGCTTGTACAGTTGATCTTTGAGGGGTTATCTTTTAGCATTGCATTGTGTTGTCTACTGTACAAATGCTCTGCAAATGTAAAACTTTCTATACCTAAAACTGAATTGTGTGCTTATTGCAAAATTTTGAATGCAGAGGTATGACACTGACCCAGCAGCGAAGGCAGCTGCTGCAACTGTCCTTGCATCCAAGTTAGGTTCAGATTCTGGCTTGAAAGTGTATGTGGGAGATGAGTCTAAGCTCAATGCCCATGCCCCCATAGGAAAGAGCAATGATGTCGAATTTGTTCACTCTAGTGGGCTCCGAAATCGAAAACAGTCACTTACAAGATCCAGTAGCACAGGGGGTACTGTATTACAACAACACTGGGATGAAGAAGAAGAAATACTCCATAATACAGGGAATAACAGTCCTGAGATTACTTCTAATCTTAATCAGATGGTTGTTGAACATCATCCAGGATCGACCACCGCACTTGATGGAGGATGGTTTGCTCGGATTGCAGCATTGCTCGTGGGTGAGGATCCAACAGAGTGTTATGCACTTATATGTTGCAACTGTCATAAACACAATGGTAAGTGGACTGTGGTGCCCATCTTTAACTTACGTTCTCTTTTTTTAGCCTGGAAAATGTTTTTTGTATTTTCTGGCATTTGGTACAACTGAAATCAAAAGCCAACGAAAAATGTCTACTTGGGCAGAAATTGTTTCCCCTTCTAAAGGTGGAAAACGTTTTTCAAATTAAAGTCTTAATAATGTCACCACACTATTGCCACCACTATCACCACCACTACCACTACCTTCATCACCATCGCCCCACCACCACCACGTTCGCCTCACTACCCCATCACTCCCATTTCACTGCCGCCACCACCACCACTAATGCATCCATTAGTACATTAATTTCAATGATGCAACCTAACATAGGATAACCTTTTTTTCTCAAAAAAAATAAAAAAATTCTTGCGTTAAAATAAAGAAAAGAGAGACACTGCCAACCATATTCAGTTTAGTTGCAGAATGTGGTGAAAAGAACGGAAATAATTTGTCCTCTTTGTTTTTGCATAGGGCTTGCAAGGAAGGAAGATTTCCCATACATAACTTACTATTGCCCCCACTGCAATGCCCTGAATGGGTCAAAACATCCAAAAGGTGTTTCTGGTTCCGACTTTCCTGGTATGAGCTCCTTGATAACAGGAGGTGATATTGACCCCATCAACAACATTGGTAGAGTTACGATGACTGACACTGACATGACACCTGTAAGTAGTAGCCCAGTGGCTCTATCTGCTGTGGAAACCATTGAAGGAAGCGAAACCGTTGTGTCTGGGGTTCCAGATCCAGTTAGTTAAAGGCAGACTTCATGACGCCTGTGCATAGAGCTTCATGTTTTAGGTAACTCAAGGGCGTGTTTTGAGTGCTGGCTGGGACTGTAAATGAGTTTGTGTTTGGTTGCGTAATGTTAGGTTTCTTAATTGCAATCCTAGTTTGCTTGGGTGTCCATGCCATTTTAAGTAATAGCTTCTTGGCAAAGTTCTTACTTTGCTCTTTATGTTGTGATTCTGAAAGTACATCTATATACAAGTAGGCCTTCATTGCCACTTGAGATCAAATATCAAAAGAAATGGAAAAAAGTTACTTTTGTTGGTAATGTTTTCGTGAAATCACGGTTCTTTTTTAATGTTGTTAGGCGGTTAGTTCTTTTAAACTTTTATCTTACCTCCTATTTCTTCTTCTTGGTATTCTTTTATTTTCCTTTCTGATATTTTCTTCCTCGCTTTTGAATGAGAAGTAAGAACTTTGTTTAGTTTTGTTTTGTTATAGATTGGCCATATTTGTTTGGAGGGATTAGAGGGGCGTATTGGATTAAGGGAAACATGTGAGGCCTATGGTTTAGATTTGTCTCCCGAGGGACTACCAATCCTAAGTTTTATTTGGTCGGATTAGCCATTAGACTGAGATTATTAATCGCCCGTATAGGGAATATTCAAGGGATTAGGAGTACCCTCTTGATTATCTTCTTCCTTAAATTTTCTCTCATTCGTTATTTCACTTTAACCAAATAATTCTTGATATATAAATAACTTCGAATAATTTTATGATACTAAAAAAGTACTTATTTACTATCCTTTAATCCTATTTACAAAACAAACTTGTGTAGACGAGTTTTTTTCTTAATTGAGTTCTTTTTATCAATACGTGGTATTATTCACTGTCATAGTATAGATGATCCAATTACTTTTTTACATGAATTATCTATTTTTGGATTTTGGTTTAGTTTGTTGTGATTTGGATCAAGTCATTTTTGTTTTGGATATGGTTTATAAGTTGGCTTTTTTTGTTTATAATGAAAAGAGTGCAGAAAAGTAAAGATGTGATGGAATTCAAATAAGCTAATAAGTCAATAAATCAACTTTTTTAGATGTTGTCAAAAGAGACGAGGCAAGTGTTGTGTTCTTTCCTTAAACTAGATTCGAGTACTTGGGACATTGTTTGTTGGATTTGTTTAAAAGTAGTCACAACCTTTCAAGATTATCTTCAACCAAACCTTCAAATGTAAAATTGCTAATTTTTTTTGAAAGCCCAAGTGGCATGTTGACATCTTTAAAAATAAATATTCCAGCCAATATGTTAAATTTTATTTTTTTATTTTATTTTTTACTTTAAATCTTCTTCTTTTTTTCTTCTTAACTTCAATTTGTTTTTTCAAATTTTTAGACAAAACCTACATGATATGGATCCTACATAACAAACACAGCAAATAAAATAAATCTGATGTGTTATTTCATATGCCAAATGCCACCGAGGAAATGTCATTTTGATTAAAATTTATAGATATGTTAAATATTACTCTTTGAGTTGTCACTTAAGATTTGACATCTTGATTGAAAATATTCTTAAGTCGTGATGATCTATACTTTCATAGTTCACTTTAAATCAATTGGTATTGGTGAGAATTTCGACTTTTGTACTTAGATTTGTGTTCATGACGATCAGTCCACTGTCAGCAATTAGTCCACAAAACTGACAAGTGTGAATTATTTGGCTCCATAACCTCAAAACCTCCCTCCTCCCCAAAATGAAAACACCCTTGGTGACTCGAATAAATTTTCATTAGTTCCTATTCCACTCCCACCCACACCTATTGCTGACCTCCCTCGGCAACTATTTCCTATCATCAACTCCCACAAGTGACAACCACATGTGGTCATTAGCAACTGAGCTCCATTGGCAACAACCACCTCCGACCACCACCTCCTGTTGGGAACAAAACCACCTAGGGCCACTACATCATGTCAGGAATCTACCTCTAGCTGTTGGCCACCACCTTTGGTGCCCGACAACAACCTTCACCCGTCGGCAACCATCTCTAGCTGTTAGCCACCACCTCTCACTATCAACCACCTTTGACCATCCCCTCTCACTTATTTTCAAAACATGTGGGTTCTATGCCATGTTTGGTAACATTTATAGGTATAATTTATTTATTTATTTTATATATAACAATGTTAGAAACCTGTAAATAAAAATCATTTGGTGTTTGAATTTGCCTACAAAAACTTGTAAACAATTTACAGATTTAATGAATTTTTGGAAGGAAAAGGAAGAAGTTGGTTTTATAATTTGTTTGTTTTTATTCATTCTTTTTGTCTTCTCCAAACTCCTTTGGTAACAAACTCTGTTTACCACATCCGTTTACCACCTCTTACTATTGACAATCACCACTGATATAGCCAAACACTTCTCATCGATGCGAATCACCTTTGACTACCACCTTCGGTCATCATTCCTGGCGGTCAACAACTACCTTAAGCTACAATCACCAATTGTCAGCAACCACTTTTAGCTATCACCTCTTACTGGAAATTACTTTTGGCAGCTAACTACCATATTTGACCATTGACAAACCACCTTCTGTCAAAATAAGTTATAAAAATGTGTGTGCTAAATATGTTTATTAGTTATGTTTAAACATAAAAATAATTAATATTTTCTATAAACAAAAATAATAATAATAAATTACAAATATTACCAAATGATATCCAAACGATTTGTTATTATTTATGTTTAAACATAAAAATAATTATTATTTTCTATAAACAAAAAACAAATAATAAACTACAAATATTATCAAATGATATCTAAACGATTTGTTTTATTTTTTTGTTTTGTTTTAAATAAACATAAATATATTTAATATATTTCTGTAAACTATAAATATTATCAAATGACATCACAATGTTTTGTTCTGTTTTATGTTTTTTAGAAACTGAAAATTAAAAAGTATTTGGTATATATTTTTTTAAAATTTTTGAAAATGAAAAAAAGTATTTTCATTTATTTCTAAAATAAATTTTCATTCTCCCTTCTTACCTTTACCACCAATAGGGCTACAAACGAGCTGAATCGATTTTTGTTGAGCTTGAGTTCAGCTCAATAACTAATTGGGCTCGAGCTCGACTTGACTCGGCTCAAGAAGATTTTTTTTATTATTATTTATGTTATTATTTAATATAAAAGTAATATATTTATTATCTAATTTAAACAAAAATAAACAAGTCGAACTCATTAAACGAGTCTAATATTCAAGATTGAATTTAGTTTGTTTATTAAACAGACTGAACCAAATCCTTAACGAGCTGAACCAAACCAACTCATAAACAGTTTCATTTATTTGTATGTGGGTGAGTTTCTGATCACACTGCCCGCTTAGTAATCAGCTAGAGAGCACCGGCAGAATAGATGGCTTCAGCTAACCTGCAACAGAAATAAGAGATTCCGGCAATGGTTCTTCCACCCGGGAGCACTCCGACGATCAAGTCAGTATATCTCTCAAAGATAATCAAGTGTTAAATTCACTGCTCAAAGCATAAATTGCGTACCTTAGACCTATGGGGGTGCCTCTCTTTTATAGCCAACATAATCCTAATCCCAATAGGAGCCTAGCTCTAATGGACTTAGGATTACTGCTAATCTTGGACTCCCAGTAGGATTAGGATAAACTCTCTAAGAGTCTTATCTTTACCAAAACTGAAGTCTTCTCTCATTCTAGGACTCTTGTCCCTTATCCACTTATCTCGGATCTCGGATTTCGGTTTCTTTGCAGATAACCTCGGCCTAGCCGAGATGATCTCGGCGTCATGACTAGAACACGTGGCACCTCGGCTGACACTTCGGTGACACCTCGGCCATGTGTCGTCATTCAAAATTTATGTCCCCACAACTGCCCCCTAGGTTCTATTACCTCGACATTCTGAGGTGATGGAACCTATATCGGTACTTTCTATCAGTACATCGGCTCAACATCTCTTAGCCGAGGTCGTTCATTCAGGCCGACATGCCTTCCTAAAGACCAAGGACTCCAAGAGCTCCTTCTCACACATAAGCTGTCTTACACAAGAGTTTAACCGTTTCATCCATGCGTCTCATCCTCAGTGGATTGTATTCTGCACGCGCTTGTAAGTTATCTCGCGCCTGTGTGCGCCGTCTGACAGATCCGTCATTTAAGGTTCATCAATTTTGTTTTTGCTGCCGTTTCAAGTTTTAACAAAATTTTCCCTCTTTTTCGTCTCTTCACTTTGCATTCAATTTCTCTTGCTTTTTCTCTCTCTGGCTCTTTCCTCCTGAATCTGCCATTGCCCAAGCTTTAAGCTCTGCAACTGCTCCGTTCACCATTTTTGGCGAGATTTTTACTGTTTCGTTGCCTCTACGACTGTCGTCTGACTTCGGCGATCCTCATACTGGCTTCACATGTTCTGGTAAGCCATTGTTCCTCTTGTTTTCAATTCCTTGATGTTTTCCATCATTTGTTGCCATGACTACTTTGTTCAACATCTGATTTGCGAATCATATATCTGAAATACATTTATTCAATGGCTTTGCTTTTGCCCATGTCTTGAATACGTACTGTTCACCTCTTTCTTGCATTTTTGTCACTGTTCTTGACCTTGTACCCCTTGTACTTTTTATGCTTTTGGTAGCCCACCTTTGTTCTTGATTCTGAAACTCGTTCTTGTTTCTTGTTTTCTGTGTTTTTCCAAATTTGTGCCTTCAATCTTTGTTTTCATAGATCTAGGTTTGGGATTCATCTGTAGAACCCACCAATCCTTAGAAAAACTGAAACAATCTTTACAAATTCTTGCACCAATACATACCTAGGCTTTTGCCGAGGTCTCAACAATCCTTTTGAAAACATCTTCTTTCTATAATCCGGCCCCTCTAATTCAGGCCGACATCATGGGTATGTGGAAACATAGGGTAAACACCCCATCCAAACTTGAATACTTTAGGCAAGAGTTCGAAATCCCAGCCGACTTTCATCTGAGGTTGGCTGGGGATGATGACTCTATCATGCCTACAGATGACTCTATGCCTTTCCCTGTGGTTGATTTTATTGAGTGTGGACTTCGGCTTCCACTCAACACCCTTTTCCGTGAGATACTTCACTACTATAAGTTGAACCCGATGCAACTCTCCATTAATTCCTATCGAACCATCAATGGTATCATTGCCTTAGCAAAACAAGAAAATGCTAGGATCACTTTAGCTGACATTCAATATTGCTACACCATGTGTGGCCTCAAAAAAGACACCAGCTACGTTTACTACCTCAAACTGAGGTCTACTGAATACAAAATCGTTGCTGACCTCCCTAACTCCAACAAGGGAGCTGGGGACGACTATTTCATTACTTCGGGGAACTGGGAGTTCGCCCCAGATGAAGATCTCCATCTCTATTCTCTTCCTCGATCAGTTTTCGTAGAGGGCAAGGGTAAGAGCCCTGCATTTATACTTGTTTTGTAATTCAGAGTCTTCAATATTTTATCTGTTTCTAATGTCTGTTTTGCTTGCAGTTGTTCTTAAGCCACCAAAAAACTTCCGTCAATCCTTCTTTCCCAGCAAGGATTTAAGTAAACTTTTGAATCTTCCAGTTCACAAACGAAAAGCACCTCTACTTCTTAATTTTTTTCCAACATACAAGTCAGCCCTGCTCGACGTCCCTAAAGGGAAGAAGAAAAGCCTTTCTCCACCTTCTGCTACAACTTCACAAACTGCATCCACATTTCGGCCAGATCAAGGGTCAACCTCTAATCCAGCTGACCAACCATCAATCTCGACTCCATACCTGATCCCGATATCTCAACGAAAGCGTCGGCGACGACTTGTGCTTACAGCCGAGATGGGCCGCCCAAAACCAGTTGCCAAGGATCTTTTGGCCAACCTCCCTTCTGACGTTGATGCTCAGCCAACACAAACCCAGCTTCCTCCCAAGCCAAAACGAGTCAAAAAGGCTCAGCCAAAGGCAAAGGTGACTCAGGTTGAGACTGAGGATACTCAGCCAATTTCCAAATTGGCTGAGAGTGAGAAGACTACTTCTGTCCCTGTAAAGAGATCTGCTGAAACACATCCATCTGAGTCCACCCATTCCAAGAAGCCGAGGACATCCTCTGCGACTACCTGGGGGTCAAAAAAGCCTGACGCCCTCTGGGGCCCCGAAATCACTCTGGAAGACAAGCCTGTTATGGCTAGTGATAGCGCCGATGACATCAATGTCGGCGTTGCCTTTAGTACTGCTCTACTTCTTCCAAGCGATCTAGAGCGAAACGCCGAGTTCAGCGAATACGAGAACTACGCTTTGATGCTCCAGCGCTCTGTTCAAGTAAGTTTCTTTACTTGGTAGATTTTCTTCCTTTCTTTGTACTTAGAAAATTTTGTAATACCTTTTTCCTTGTGTATTTTAGGCCGTTCAGCATGCTCATTCCTTCTCTATACAGTCTTTTAAGAACAGAGAGAAGTTAATCGAAGCGAGGAGGGAGGTCTCTAGTCTTCAAAAAACCAACAAAAGTCTACAATCCAAAATGAAGAAGTTGGAGGACCAGGCCGAGGCTGCCATTAAAGCTCAAACTGATGCCGAAGAGAAGGTTGATTCTGCCGAGGCCATAAGGAAGGTTGCTGAGTCCCAGAAAAAATAGGCCGAAGAGAAAATGGCCCAGGCCCAAAAGGAACAGCAGGAAGCCTTGGCTACCAAAGAGGCCGAAATCAAGGATGCCGACGAGAAGGCATATGCTCAAGGCATGGCCGACGTCACGGAGGCTTATGAAATACAAGTAAAGCAGGCATGCAACAGGGGTTTCACCCTTGGTTGGATGTCTCTTCTGAAAAAACTTGAAGTCCCTGAGGACTCGCCTTTTTGTAATGCCGACGCTATTCCTCTTCCATTTCCTTCACCTTCACCTCCACCTCCACCTCCACCTCCACTTCTAAGTCAATCTGACGATGAATCTGGATTTGAGTCTGAAAAGGAGACCTTGGTGAGGAAAGCAAAGGAGGTTACTGTGTCCCAGTCCCTTCCTTCAACTGAGCAAGTCCTGGACTTGACTCAAGATGATGATGGTGAGGAAGTTCCCAAGGAAGCTACTCTTGGGCAGGCACCTTTGGACGTGCCTCTTGCCGACAAGAGCCTTGATCAGACCCTTGCAGAAATTGATGCTGAGCTTGTGGCGGAGAAGGTGGCCGAGATGTCCTCTCAGAAGTCTTCCGAGGTCGAGACCCAGCCTACCAACGATGCTGAAGAATCTTAACTTCATGTTTTTCTTTTTCTCTTTCTTTCTCAAAGTAATGTGAAACTTTTTACATCGCCGATGTTCTCTTAATACAACTCTTTTTACTTTTGAATGCTTGTACGTTTATCCTCTCTTTATTGCTCCTGTATGTCCTCCATACATAGAATATTCTGCATATCTTTAATATACTCTTCCTTCTTTGTGTAACCTTCTCGGGGTGACATACCTCGGGTTATACGAACTGATGATTTACCTCGGCAAGTACTTGTCTTGTAAATTGCTCATAAACTTCAACATATACTGTTTAATTTCAACTTGTAAATTTTTCTCAAGTTCTAACAAGTGTTTAAACATCTTCTTGGTTTAACTTCAACTTGTAAATTGCTACAAATTTCAACAAGTGTTAAACATCACTTCGGTTTAAGTTCAACTTGTAAATCGCTACAAATTTCAACAAGTGTTAAACATCACTTCGGTTTAACTTCAACTTGTAAATCGCTACAAATTTCAACAAGTGTTAAACATCACTTCGGTTTAACTTCAACTTGTAAATTGCTACAAATTTCAACAAGTGTTAAACATCACTTCGGTTTAACTTCAACTTGTAAATTGCTACAAATCTCAACAAGTGTTAAACATCATTATTGATTCTCTGCCCCCTAATGTGAACTTAAGTTCCACTTGGGTTCTTATCATACATATATTCCTGAAACATCGTCAAGTTAAAAATCAAACTCCAATATTTATTTATTTACTTCGGCAAGTAACAAAAGAAAAAAGAAAAAAAACTCTAATGATAAAAAAAGTTTTCAAATTGCAAGTTTTCCAAGGCCTTGGCAATTCTTTGCCCCCATTATCTTCAAGCCGATCTTCTTAGGACCTCCACGTCCTTATATTTGATTCCTTTCCTTTGTTATGCTGCAGGTGAACTTCATTGTTGCCATGGAGCAATTTTTTGCCTACAGTTGATCTCCTCGGACCTCTTCTATCCTATGCTCTGTTGGGAACCGCAATAGTTGGTGCAATGTTGAGAGAACTACCCTCATTGCATGTAACTATGGCCTTCCCAAAATAGCATTGTAAGGGAATGGTGTGTCGATGACGGTGAACTCTGTCTTGATTTTCCTAGTGCCAGCCTGCACCTCCAAGTTTATTGCTCCCAATGGCCATGTCGGCGTTCCATTGAATCCGACCATCGGGCCGTTGGATTGTTCCATGTCATCGGGTAAAGGCCGAGCTCCTTGTAATATCTGACGTACATGATGTCACAAGAGCTTCCTTGGTCAATCAGGATGCGTTTCACTTGGCACTCCCCAACTTGGAGGGATACTACCAAAGCATCATTATGTGGGTGCTGAACCATCTCGAGGTCGGCTTCGGTAAAAGACACTACTGGTCCCAAGCACTTATCTTCCCGATGTCTTTTGTCCCCGACTTGGTAGACATGTTGTAGGTGCTTCACCTTCTAAGTCTCCCTCCTGATTTCGTTCTCGTTGACCCTTGAGTGAATTACATTAATTACCCGAGGTCCTCCTGCCTGAGGCTACTGTGCTGGGGGGCGGGGCTGCTTGTGCCTCGGGCAATCTTGCCTGTTCTTCTCTCGTTCTGGCCTCGTCGACAAGGTCTCTCAGATGGCCTTGCCTCACTAAGTCTTCCAAGTGTGCTTTCAGGGCTCTACAACCCTGAGTCATGTGCCCATCTTCATTATGGTAAGCACAACGTCTACCAACGTTCCTTCCCATAAATTCTCCTGGTGCCCTTTCTGGTGTTCTGAAATAGGGTTGATTTCGAATTCTATCCAGGACTTTGTGAATTGGGATTCAGAACACAGTTGTCACTGCCTGTGTAGCCCTCAGTTCTACATCTTGCTTGTTGGATCCGTTGTTACCTCGGCCTCGCTTCGGCAAGCCGTTGGCTTTTTCTTGCTTCGTCTCCTTGTTTCCCGACATATCTTCCTCGGCTCTAGTGTACTTCTCGATTCTGGCCATGAGCTCTTCCATGCTTTTTGGCAGTGTCTTTGCCAAAGACTTCTATAGTGGACAGTCATCTTTCAAGCCATTCTTGAAAGACACGACCGCCACTTCTTGATTACATTCAGGTATTCGGTTGAATACCTCATAGTATCTTTTGGTGTAGGCCCTAAGGCCTTCATCCTTACTGATCTTTAGAGCCATCAATGCATCCACCCTCAAGGGCTGTAGTTTGTTCGTCACAAACCTAGCCATGAACATCTCAGCAAGGCCTTCTCAAGTCTTTACGCTTCCCTTTGGTAGTTTGCGGAACTAATCTGATGCAATCTCCCAAAAAGATGAGGGGAATACTTTGCAGAGCAACGGCTCGTTCCCACTGTATAGTGCCATTGAATTCAGGTATAACCCAACGTAGAAGTTGGGGTCCGACTTCCCATCGTAGATTTGGAACCTCGGCATGCTGAATCTCTTTGGCGCCTCAAATCTGTCCAACTCTACTAAGAATGGTGTTCTCGGTCTAACAGGGGATGTTACCTCGGCATGATCCTGCCTCCTCTTGAGGTAATCCCTCAAGTCTTCTTTAGTCTGGCCAGGAGCTCGGCTGTCTCCTGATTTCAGTCTCTTCGGAGTACTGCTCTCGGCTTCGTTGCGCGCTCTTTTCGACCCTTCTCCGTTAGGCGTATTGAAGCATAGTACCTGCCCCTGAATATGCCGATGTTCTTTGAGGTCGGCCTCCTTGGTGCGATGTGTCCTTCGTGACTCTTCCCTCCTTGACTCCCCTCGTCCGACCTCCCCGGAAGGCCGGTGAAAGTGTCTTTCACTCTTGGTGTGTTAAGGGGCTATAGGGATTGTTTTCTGCCCTTCCTTCTGGGCATTAGCCATTGGAATCGGCGTGTCCTGCAGCGGCAATGGTGGCTGCATGACATTGTTTTGCATCATGAAGTTGACGACCGATTGCAGGTCTGCCAATTTGTTTGCCATCTCTCTTACTTCTTCGTCCCTCTGTAGGCACCTATCCTTCCATACCTGGAGGTTTTCTTTGTTATAGTACCTGCTTTGGTCTGCTTTCTTTGAAGTGTCGCCCTCCTGGTCGACGTCTTTCTCTCCGTGACCTTGGTCACGACTTTCCGTGTTGCGATTGTCTCTGTCAAGGTCGATAGGCCTGCCACTCCCAGTAGGAGCATCGTCCTTAATCTTTTCCTTCTATCCGTTACTTGTCATCTATTCTTCTTTCTTTCCGACAGACGGCGTCAAATTGTGTGGGTGAGTTTTTGATCACACTGCCGCTTAGTAATCAGCTAGAGAGCACCGACAGAATAGATGGCTTCAGTTAACTTGCAATAGAAAGAAGAGATTCTGGTGGTGGTTCTTCCACCCGGGGGCACTCTGATGATCAAGTCAGTATATCTCTCAAAGATAATCAAGTGTTAAATTCACTGCTCAAAGCATAAATTGCGTACCTTAGACCTATGGGTGTGCCTCTCTTTTATAGCCAACATAATCTTAATCCCAATAGGAGCCTAACTCTAATGGACTTAGGATTACTGCTAATCTTGGACTCCCAGTAAGATTAGGATAAACTCTCTAAGAGTCTTATCTTTACCAAAACTAAAGTCTTCTCCCATTCTAGGACTCTTTTCCCTTATCCGCTTATCTCGGATTTCAGTTTCTTTGCAGATAACCTCGGCCTAGCCGAGATGATCTCGGCGTCATGGCTAGGACATGTGGCACCTCGACTAGCACTTCGGTGACACCTCGGCCACGTGTCGTCATTCAAAATTTATATCCCCACAATTTGTAACCCTAACCACCAGCCAACACTAATCAGCACCAGCCACTAACAAATCTCCAAAGAGCTTTGAGCGCACTGAAATGATCGAGCAAACACCTTTTGTTACTTTCGACTATCTTTTAATGACATTGCGACCTCCCATCTACTTAGGCTGATATTCTTACCACCAATTCTAGAAACAACCTTTGATCCCACAACATTCTTTCACATCCCACTACCTATTATTACATACAATAACTCTTCAAAAATATATTATTTATTTATTTACTTTTAATTTTTTTTTTATATAATTGTTTTTTTTTTTTGAAAAAAAATTAGTATAAGATCTCTCTCATTTTTAATAATAGAAGAGATCCACAATATTATTTTATGATATTTAAGATCCTCCACCCCACACCCATATATGGAAACATCAGTAATAGCCAATACATCATGGGTTTTGTATGAGATATTTTGAGATCTGCTCTATACGGACTCATTTTCACTCTTTCAGAGCTTGCTTTTGTGAAATTCCTAGGGAGACGATCTTTCCACGTCGTGTTAGAGCAACGAGTGATGGTTTCTTTCTTTGCCTTTGTATTCACCACGATTGGGTTTGTTGTCAATAACAATTTCCAATCTATGACTTTCGAGGCTAGAAGTTTCGTTGGTGGTGAAGTTTCATATTTGATGGTTCTTATCTGGGGTGCTATTACTTTTCAATTAGGGGTTCTGGAAGGCACTGCTGTACTTTTTTTGTCTTCCACTGTGCTAGCCAGTGTTCTCAATGTAGTAAGAGTGCCAATCACAAGCATTGCCGCGGTTATATTTTTGCTGTGTAATTTTGCTAAGTTGGTGAATTGGGAATTTGGGTTTGGATTTTGAAGGTTGATCAAAAATAAAAAAATTTGTTAGGAAGTTGGATTGTAAATTTACAAAATTTAGTATTTTGATGAGGAAATTGCATGAACTTGTTAGTATTTTGTTCTGATCAATTTTCTTTAATTTTCTCTACCCTGTTTAGTTTTCTTTGTGTTATTCAATTTTTTCTGAATTTCTCTAGTTTGAACTCAAAGAAATTTCAATTTTCTCTGCTCTGTTTATTTTTCTCTGTATTGTTCAATTTTCTCTGGTTTGAATTCAGAGAAATTTGGGCTCTGTTTGGTAGAGTATTTAAATTTTAATTCTACCCCTTAGTTTGGCGTGTTGTTTGGTTATAGTTTTAGAAAATTAATTCCACACCCATTTTTCAAAACACTTACTTTCAACATTATATGTCACATAACTGAATCAAACTCTTTTTAAAACTCATAACAAAACAAATTTTCTATACTCAAATCATAATTCCAAAACTCACAAACTCAAAATACAACTCTATTCTCAAATCATAATTCTAAAACTCTACCAAACGCAATCTTGAATTTTCTCTGGGTAATTTTCTCTACCGTGTTCAATTTTCTCTGGTTTGAATCCAGAGAAATTTGAATTTTTTCTACCGTGTTCAATTTTCTCTGAGTTATTCAATTTTCTCTGGTTTGAATCAAAAGAAATTTTTAATTTTCTCTGGTTTGAACCTAGAGAAATTCTTTGAGAAGTTCAGAATTTCTCTAGATTGAAATTTTTCTATATTAATGTTGAGGGACCTTAGACATTATAAAAATATTGAATGTCCTTTTTATACTATAAAATCTTAATATCAGAGACTCTTATTTTTTTTTTTTTGGTTTTTATTTATTTTTTTTGAGTGCTGCTATTAGCATCTATCAAAATTCTTTGAACTCCCCATTTCTTTGGACCCCAACCCTAAACCCTAAATTTTAATAATATTTTTTTGGACATCCCACTTATTACCAAATCTACTCATATTCACAATGAAATGCACACCCACCTGAATCCATTCCAATTCCCTCTCTTCTCTCTCTCTCTCTCCTCATCAGTGATGTCTCTTCTCTCTCTTTTCTCTCACTCTCTCAAAACCCCTTTTGTTCATATGAGAACTAGCTTATCATCCGTGCTATGCACGAGATAATTATAGATATTTATATTTATTTTAGATTTTTTTTAATATATAAATTATGTTTTTTAAGATTTTTTATAAAAATAATTTAACAATTTTATCACTAGCCATAGTGTATGAGAGAAGTTGAAAAGGGTACTGTAGTAACTGTACAGGGATTGTATCTATAATTATTTGTATAAGGGGATTTTAAATGCTGATTAGAAAATTTTGACCAAATCAATAAATGCTGGCATGTGGAAAGACATGTGGATTGGAAAATGTTAATAGATGCTGATTAGAAGATTTTGACTAAATTAATAAATGCTGAGTTTTTTTTTAAAATAAAAAATATAAAATATAAAAAATTTAGATTGAGATATTGAAGCTCCCACAAGTCTTGAGGTTAAAAACCCGCTTTTGCTTAATATGTAGTATAGAAGTGAAGATTTTTCTCTCTCTTTTTTTTTTTTTTTTTTCTCTTTCTCTCTCTCTCTCAAAACCCATTCAAAACCCTAGCTTTTTCTCTCTCTTCTCTCTCCAACATTAACCACATCTAAAAAGTGGTTCTTGAAAATACAATGCATTTACTTGTGGGGTTGGTGTTCTTCGTCGATTAGGATTTCGACGACGTGGGTCTCTTTGGAATTTGCCATTGATTGGGAAATTCAGATGAGAAAGTGAAGATTGATGCGAATTGTAAGAATAGAAAACAATGTATATATATGAAAAACTAATCTCCATAATATTTCTATAATATTTTCAGAATAGAAAACTAATCTCCATATTTTCACAATGAAATGCACACCCACCCAATTTGTTCACCACTGTGTAGCCGAAAAAATGTATTTTCTTCATAATTGTTTTGTCGAACAATAATGATCCTGTTAGCACTGTATGTCCGAACAAAATTTGTTCATCACTGTGTAACTTGAATCTATTCTAATTCACAACTTAAAATAACATGAATTAAATCTATTCAAAATACATAACTTAAATTCATTCCAATTCACTCTTTTCCATTCTAAGTTAGTTTAACAAAGAAAATTACATAACTGACTATCTGCATTAATGTTCGGAACCTATGTATTGAACAAAAAGATTATGTTCAGTACTGTGTTACCGAACATAATTGTAATAGTCAGCAAACTAGTACCGAACAGCTCGAACGAAACAAGAACGACCGAAAACGACCGAGAATGTTAATACAAGACAGATAAACGACCGAGAATGTTGTCCTCGTCCTCCATTGCTCTACACAGTGAAATAAGTGATGAAGTATACGTTATACTTGAAGCAAAACTTTCAAGTTCAATAGCGTTGGATGATGGCGATGAAGATGACACATTCAAGATTTAGAATGATTATGAAAAATAATAGATTTAGGGCTTATGTTAATTGGTTATGAAAAGTAATAGGTTTAGGGTTTACAAACATGGAATACGTATAGTTGGAGTTGGAGGTGGGGGTGGGGGTGTGGGTAGGTATCCAATATTATAGAGTATTAGTTATTATTGATAGGTGGGTGTTTCATTTCATAATGTCTCTTAATGTAATTTTACTTTAGGATATAATTGTAATAAAAAAAATTATAAAATGGGGATCCAATGAATTTTGACAGGTGTTAATAGTAACATTTTTTTTTTATAAAAATAAAACAAAAGACATTACAAATCCATCTCTAATGATTCAATAAACAGATCATTATTAAATTTAAATTTGATTAAAAAACTTACTTTTTACAACTTCAACAGTTCATCAAATAGATCAGCAACTTCAAAAATTTTCAAATCTTCCATCAAATTAAAAATAAATATGCGTTTTGTCAAACTACCGTTCCTTGCCATTAATTTTTACCACTAAATATCCCTAAATAACCATTCAAAATAAAAATTTTTCAATAACCATTCAAAATAAAAATTTAAGAAAAATTTAGCCAGGCCGATCAATCAGCCGGGCATCCGCCCCGTTCGTCGATAATTTAGGTCAAGTTTAGAAAGACTAAATAAGTGTACTTTTTAATTTTTATTGAATTATGTGTAAAAAAAATAAAAAAAAATGCTAATTAATGTAACCTAAAAAAAATAAAAAAATAAAAAATATGAACTTATTTAGCCAATCTTGGCCTGGATGAAACTCTATTGCACCACTTGATTTAACGAAAAGTTTTTACTCAAATTTTTACCCATTTTAATGACAGCACAACGCCGTCGGCATGACAATCTTTTAAAAACACTCATTGCATCCCTGTTTCTCTCCGCAGCCTCCCTGCCCTCTTTCTATATGTATACTACATATCTTTTCCTTTTTTTGGGTGAATAATCTATCTATTCTTATATATTCTAGCTTTTCATAAACCCTAGTACAACACTTCAATCATCACACACTGCAATTAAGCTATAGAGTTTAGATTCACTTCTGTCTCTGCTTCGATCCTTGAATTTCACCTCCAATTCCTTTCTCAATCATCTATATACAAACACAATTCATATATAGATATAAAAAAAAACAAAAAAAAATGGATCTTCCTAGTCTCTGCGTCATCCTTCAATCTGCACTTAGCCCTAATCCCGATGAACTCAAAGCCGCTGAACACAGCCTCAATCAGGTATTTTTATTTTCATTCACCTCTTAATTTTTGATTGAAAAATTTAAATTCAATTTGTTACCCATATTTATTCATGTGATTTGTATTTTTATATTTTGTAATTGTTTCATTTGCTTCTAAATGTAATGGGTTTTTCAATGGTGGGTGATGCTGTAAATTGTAGACTGTATATATTTTTTGCTAAATTAAAAAAAAAAAGAGGATCATAACCCCTTTGCAGATAAATTCACTTGGATATAGTTTTTTTTTTTGATGTTTTGTGTTTGTTTTTTTTTGCAGTTTCAGTACACACCTCAGCATTTGGTGAGACTGTTGCAGATCATAGTAGATGAGAATTGCGACATGGCAGTGCGACAAGTCGCCAGTATTCATTTCAAGAACTTTATTGCAAAGAACTGGTCACCCCATGAACCACGTATGCTTGGTTTGACGGGATTTATTATGTGTGTATTTGTGTCTGTACTGAATTGTTGCTTTTACAATGTTTACTTTATGCATTTACTTGTCCATATAGATGAGCAATCGAAGATCTTGCCCAATGATAAAGACATGATCAGGAAGAACATTCTTGTCTTTATAGCCCAAGTCCCTCCTTTGTTGAGGTTTGATGTTTTAGCTATTGATCTTTTTGCTTTTATGTTGGCTCTTCAGTTGTATAACTCTCATTTTGTTTTTTGTTTTTTTGACAGAGTACAGCTGGGTGAGTGCCTCAAGACCATTATCAATACAGATTACCCGGAGCAATGGTCGAGTCTTTTACAGTGGGTGAAGCATAATTTACAAGATCAGCAGGTTTTTGGAGCTTTGTTTGTTTTGAGGATTCTTTCTAGAAAATATGAGTAAGTTTATTTCCCATATTTATCAAAATTGTTGATTGCGTTTCTGTTATTGATCCTTTTGATTTTGTTTAACAAATCTCACTGCCAATTGTGTTGGCCTGAAAAAAAAAAAATTTGTATTTCTTTGTGTTGGAGACGTCAATTATAGTTGTATGTATTGGAAGCTTCCCACACTTGTCTTATGACATCAAGACAAATAAAGAATCAATGAAATCTAGAAAGGAAAATAAATCCTGCTCCACTTTCACCAACACTCAACTTGACAAAACTAGCAAAAACTTATTCTTCAAACACGACACCGAAATTTGTAACCCTTGAAAAGTCCGTTGGTTATGTTCTAACCAAAACAGCAACATTAAACACAAAGGCGCCAAAACCCAAGCCTTTCTATGCCTCTTCCCCACCCGACCCCCCTCCAACTACACATAACCTCCCTCACTGTCCCCTGCTGCACCCAATCTGAACCAAACATCGCAAAAATCAAACTCCAAAGTTGAAAAGCCATAGGATAGGACAAGTAAATAGAAGATGCGAAATGGATTCAGCATCCTGACAACACATGCGGCACCAATTAACTAGAATCTGACCACAGCGGATCAAGTTATCCAAAGTCAAAATTCTATCACGCACAACCATCAATATGGGACACCGAGAAAATCCTTATGCCTGATAATAGGACATCGAGAAAATCCGTTTAGCACCCTTACATTACAACTCCACACTAACCCATCCTCCCCAAATTTCCCCCCCTCCCGAATGCCATACAACAAAGCCAATAAATCCACCAATTGAGCAGCCTACCAATCATAGACTTGCCTCTGGATCGTAACATCCCACACCACCAGCTCACCTTCTAAAGACAAGAAGCTACCACAACATCCTTATCTACTTCAAGTCAAAACATTTGCAGAAACCGAAACACCAGAGTTTGGTTTCCACACCACCTATCCTTATAAATGCCCTTGCACACCCCTACCCACCTAAAAGCTAACCCATCTCCAAAACTCCTTCAAACCTAACCAGATACCTTTCTACAAACCCTTTCCATGAGCAACCCTCACTTCCCTAGAGCACCAACTTCCCCAGCCAGACCCATATTTCACAACCACCAACCAACGTCGAAGCCACTTCGTTTCCCCCACAAACCTCCATAATCACTTCCCCAACAATGCCCTATTAAAAGCCACCAACTTCCTCAACCCCAAACAACTCCCTCTTTCGGACTACACACCTTATTCCAGTCAACCAAATGGAACTTGAAACCATCACCCAAATACTTCCAAAGGAAATCACGCTACAACCTCTCCAAACAATGTGCAACCGACACTTGAATAACATGCACCGACATGAAATATGTAGGAAATGCTCCCTAATGTGCTCTTAATCAATGTTAACTTCCCTTTTTTGGACAAATATTGATGCGTCTACTCCGCCAACCGGCGCTGTACCCGTTCCATCACCCCGTCCCCCACCATTGTAGCGTTAAAAGTAAACCCCAAAGACAAACCCAAGCAAGTCACTGGCAAAACAGAAATCTTACACCCCAAAATAACTGCCAACTGATGAACACCCACCACCCCTCCTGCTGGAATCAGTTCTGATTTTGCCAAATCACTATCAAACTCGAGATTGCCTTAAAGCAAAGAAGAACACAACGAAGGTATCCTAATTGAGCCGCCTCAGCACCACAAAAGATTAGAGCATCATCTGCGTACAGAAGATGAGACACGACTAAAGGCGCTTCTGCCTCCATACTTACGTTGATAAGAAGATGCTAATACAATTTTCTTCGTTGTTGAGTAAAATAATAGATGGGAAAATGCAAATTTTTTCTTTTGAACTAAAAATAAAGAAAAAATTGAGATGCTAAGTTAAGAGTCTACGATTAGATAGTAAAGATGTAGAAAAGAATATTTACAATTTTGTTAAATTGAGAAAAAAGAAAACAGGAGACTTTTATTAGGTTAAATGTATAAAAAGTGAGGATTTGAGTGTGTTAGTAAATGATGAGAATATTAAGGAAATGTAGAAAAATTATTTTGAGGAACTATTAAATGAAAATATTTGCAAAATTTAAGAGGATAGGAATATAATAGTCTTCGTAAGTTTTATTATGAGGGACTTTGAGGTGGAATTTGTATTGAAGAAGATGAAATTAGATTAGGCATTAGGACCAGGTTGTATCCCTAGTAATGCTTGGAAATGCTTAAGTAAGGAGGGGGTGTTTTGGTTAATAAAGTTCTTTAATAAGATTTTCATGAGTAGGAAAATGACCTATATATAAAAATAAGGAGATATCCAAAATTGTAACAACTATAAAGTTTTTAAGTTGATGAGTTGTATAATGAAATTGTGGGGGAGAGTGAGCATCCCTTAAGGATTACTGCAACAATGTCAAAGAATGAGTTTGGATTTATAACTGGTAGATCAACTATGAAAGCTATATATTTACTAAGAATATTAATAGAAAAGTACAAAGAAAAAATGAGTGATAGACATATGCTTTTTATAAATTTAGAAAAAACTTACCTCAGAGTGCTTGCCTAGAGATATAATATGGTAGGTGTTGGAGAAAAATGGTGTGACCAAAACGTATGTTGATGTGATAAGTTACATGTGCGATGAGATTGTTTGTGGCTGCAATTAGATCACCTTTAGGAGAAACTAGGGAATTTTCAATCACTGTATGATTGCATCAATGGTCAACTTTAAGTCCTTACCTATTTGCCATAGTCATGGATTAATTAACTAAACACATTTAAGATGATGTCCCATGGTGTATGTTGTTTGCAGATGATATTGTTCTTGCGAATGATTCTAAGGAAGCAATTAACAATAAATTAAAATTTTGGAGAGAAACACTCAAGTCAAAATGGTTTAAAAATAAGTAGAAATAAAATTGAATATATGGAATATAATTTTAGTAACAATAGAAGTATAAATAGTAGAGAAGGGAAGATTCGAAACTAGGAGATAACAAATAGTGGACATTGTTGTTACTTGGGTTCGAATATTAATAAGGATAAGGAGAGATTGGAGAAAATGAGATCCATCGAATCAAAGTAGGTTGCTGTGAAGCATGAACATTTCAACTTAGTTGGCGTTGTGGTGCCAGACACTTGCTAGACATTGACACACTCTTGGACACGCGGCGTGGTGTGTCCTATTTTTTAATTAATTTTTCTCCAACCCGGACACTTAACGGACAAATCATGGACACACGTATCCTACCTCTGGAAACACCACAAGACATAATTATCTTGCCAGGAGTTGTAAAAAATGTTCTCATAATTTTTTTGTAATCACTATTATGTAAATAGCATTTTCTTCTTTGATTTCTAAATTTGTGTTTGAATATTAAATTGTCATTCTCAATTAGTGTTTAATTGCTGAAATCGCTAATTTTCTCCTTTTTTTTTTTTTTACTTCCAATCTATAATGGTTATAGAAAAACTTGTCTTCTTCTACTTGTGTCAGTAATGCATGCATAATTTTTGATGTTGATGAAAGTAAACAACTCTGATGTAATGGTTTATGATTGATAAAATAGTATTTTCTATATTAAATAAAGTTTAAATTATAGATTGAGTGATTTAATCTTGTTGAATTAGTGTTTGTTTTTCATTTTTTTCATTTGTTTGTGGATATGATATTCATATATGTAGAAAATGAAAAAAATGTATATTTTGCTATATGATTGTTATGTTCGTATCCTAATTATTTGGAACTTGCTGTATCTGGTGTTTGTGTTTATATCTGTATCTGTTTCTATACTTCTTAGATAGGTTGCTAAAGTGGAGGAGTGCTTCTAACATATTATGTGAGTTGTATCCATTCTTCTTAGATAGGTTGCTAAAGTGGAGGAGTGCTTCTGACATATTATGTGAGCTATATCCATACTTCTAGATGGGTTGCTAAGTGGACGAGTGCTTTTGATATATTATGTGAGCAATGGATACTAACAAAATTGAAGGAAAATTTTATAAAACAACTATAAAGGCTGGAAATAATGTTGGGCTATTAAAAATCAAAAACTGTATAAAACGAGTGTTTTTGAAATGAGGATATACTTACATAGATTTGTAGTAAGACTTGGAAAGAAAAAATTAGGAGTGAATATATTTTTGAAATGATAAGAGTAGCACCAAGTGAAGATAAATTGAGAGAGGACATGCTAAGATGGTTTAGTGATGTACAATGAAGACAGATATAGTCTTGGATAGAACTCAACTCTTAAATCTAGCTATTAAGGTGAGGGTGCCCTCGTGCTTATATGCTTAATATTGCTTAATATTGCTTTAGTACTCGGGTGATGTGGGATTTTGCTTCACACCTTGCCTTACGGCTAGCGTGCTTACTTGGTAGCACTTGCAATGTGCAAGCCAGGGCACACCCTACTCATTCCTGAGTACTCTGGCTCTGATATCATGTTACACAGTCTTGGGTAGAATTCAATTCCAAAAGCTAGTTATTAAGGTGAAGTTGCCCTCACGCTTATGTGCTCAACATTACTTAGTACTTAGATGATATGGGATTTCGCTTCTCAATGCAATGCTAGGAAGAATGATATGATCGCTATAAATGTAAATGTTAGAGGAAGGGAAGACCTAAATTGAAATGAGATGTAATAGTTAAAAAATATAAATTTATTTAATTTAACTGACCGCATAACCCTTGACAAAGTGGAATGTTGGAAAAAGATTCACGTAGCCAACCCCACTAGATTGGGGCACAAGACTTAGTTTGGTATAAAGGGAAGCTACTTAGGATTCTAAGGCTTGAAGAGATGGTCCAAATTCTATTAGAGTCAGTAATAAAATCTTCCTCAAGGCTTAAAACCCCATCTATCTAAGGGTCAGAGTTCACTGAGCATCATTTCTATTATGCAAAACCATAGGGAAATGAATGAATTACATGAAAAAAAGATATAATTAAATTCAATGGTAACCTTCTGGATCTGCTCTTCACCGGACAATATGGAAACATCTAGTTCCTCCGCATTGAGTTTAGAATTTCTCTGAAGTCTTCTTTTCTTGCAAAGGATGCTTCTTGGATTAAATTATGGGCACTTTTACATTTTCTGCTGGGAAAAATTAGGATTCTACCAGTTGAAATGCAAGGACCAGAAAATGCATGTAATGGCCTTGTTTATGGTATTCTACCATTTGAAAGATGTAGAGGTAGTGTTAGACACCAAGACATGGAAATATGTCCTCGTTTATGATATTCTACCATTTGAAAGATGCCCTCAATTAGAAACACTGACGCTTAGTGAATTTGTGTATAATTAATAAATCTGTGAAAAGTTTTTGGTCACTATGTCAATACAACTGTAATAATTGTGGTACAACTTTTGATATACTTTTGGCATTAGCGTATGCTTTCTTTTAATATTGTAAACAAAACATATAATAAAGAACGTTTATGATGATTATTCTGCGGGTCCTAGTAAAGAATCATTATCCTTTGCTTAATATATGTTTTTCACTCTGATTTGACTAGTTGATGGAGCTCAATACTTCACTAAGATACGTGCTAAGTTGTGAATGCCCAACTGCAAATGGTGGGAGGTACTGGGATAAATGACAAGCAATGATTAATGAGTGCATTTTCATGCCATTCATTTCATCCAACTACAGCAGGCCAATGCACATAATGCATGAGAGCTTTAATCACAAATTTACAAACTTACACGTATGTGATACAAAGTTGAGAGCAAAATTTACGTATGTATTGAATGAATGAGAACCAAAACTGAAGTACAATATAAACAGGAAAACAACCAAAACCCTAAAAGCCTAATTACAGATAATAAGACTAAACTACCCTTAATGACTAAACTAAATAACAAGAACATAAACATAACATATTTGACAGAATGTATAGTTGTATATCTATGTTTATGTAAATTTACATTCAAATGTAAATGTAGGTGACTAGGTATATTGCCATATACTTCCAGTTTCAGTGACCATGTCAATTGTTCTATTTATAAGATCTTAACGTGTTTGCCCTTCACTTGGTATGGTACATAGAGTTATGGTGTTGGCATGTGCTGCATTCATGTTCTAGCCTGTGGATGGGTTGAGAGTCTTGTTTATTTTTTATTTCTCAAAAATAAACATCATTTAGTGTGAATTCAATTTTTTGTGAATTCAATTTTTTTTCTTCTTTATTTAGCTTTTCTAAGTTTTCATTCCACCCTTTCCTTCCTTGAACTGATCCTTCTGGACTTGGCACATCTTCTACTTATTAATTGCTGACACTTCTGTGGCTCTGACTGTTGAGTTTTCCCGCTCTCTGACTTTTAACGGGTGGGGCAGCTTGTTAAAAGGCTTCTCTCTCTCTCTCTCTCTAATTATTTTTTTCCCTGTTTCTGGAAGAACACCTAAACAAGATAAAAATGACAATGAAAACCTTAATTGAGGAAAACCAGTGATTGTTTCCCTTCTTCTTCTTCTTAGTTTACATTTTTCTCCCCATTATACTTTTATTATTCATAATTCTTTTTATAGCCATCAACCCTAATATATTTCGGTTCAATCCCATTTGCTAACCATTGTTACCTACTACATCCACAATCCCTAATAGAACTTCAATTTGCAAGCATTAATCCCCTATTCCTTCAGTCATCGTAGCGAAAATAGTTTTGAAAATCTAAGCGACGTCCAGTATCATTGTGGTATTAAAGCTAATAGGATGTTATTTTGTATATATTCCATACCACCCTGTTTTTAAATCTCGATATAACTATCCTCAAATCTTTTTCTGTCTATTGTCATATATTAATAAGCATGATGTGTATCTGATGCATGTATTTCTACCAAACATACATGCACCACATAAATGCAGCTGCCTTTTGGGTTTTTTACGTGGGGGTTAAAAAATTGAATTCGTGAAATGCAAGCAATTGAATTTAGGGATATAATAAATTACGCATTTATTTTAGGTTTCCATTTTTCACATATATTGGCTTCATGTAATTGTTTCTTTGATTATTGAAGGATTCAATCATAGAGTAGAATATTGTCTTACTGAAGCTTTCTTTTTTTGCAAGATTATTTTGTTATTTTTGTTTCATTTGTTAAGCATTTTCGATTCTTTTGTTGTTCTTTATAGGTTCAAGTCAGATGAAGAGAGAGCACCAGTTTATCTCATTGTTGAAGAGACATTTCCTCATTTGCTTATAATATTTGACAGGCTTGTTCAAATTGTAAACCCTTCACTGGAAGTAGCAGACTTGATCAAGCTAATCTGCAAAATATTCTGGTCATCAATATATGTATGTGCTCACATGGAAAGTTTCATAGAATGTATTAATATTTCCCTTCTTTGTTGGATGGTGTATTGTTCATGTTAACAGGGGATAAAATACTTTTTCTCATCAAAATGTTTGCACCAAAAGCATGTTATGATGTGTGTGTGGAGACTTGGAATCTATTATGTTTTCCTTATTCATTTAGCTAACTATTGTAGCTGAAGTACCTTTTTTTTTGTTTTTCTGTAAGGCTTTAGGTTTGGGAGTTGTGTTTCTCTCAGGTATTCTTGTTTTCAATGAGCCAACATTTGGGAGAATCACAGATATGTTGGTTTTCAGTAATGATTATTGACATTTCGCAGTACAATGTGTGAATAAAATCCAAATTGCATCCTTTTACCTTCCAGCTGCAGCCTTTCAATAAGATTGTCAGTTTTGTATTGTTCATTTAAGAAAATCTCCTGTATGCTAATCTTCTTATCTTGGTAATCTTTCAATCTTTTCAGTTGGAGATTCCAAAGCAGTTATTTGATCCAAATGTCTTCAATGCTTGGATGGTTCTTTTCTTAAATATATTGGAGAGGCCTGTCCCAGTAGAAGGCCAACCTGCTGATCCAGAGCTCAGGAAATCATGGGGATGGTGGAAGGTAAAAAAGTGGACAGTTCACATTTTAAATCGCCTGTACACCCGGTGAGTTCTCTTGCTTTTTGAACTTATTTGACCTGTAATGGCTTAAACATAACAGTTGGTTTATCAGAATTTTTGTGTCTTGTAGATTTGGAGATTTGAAACTTCAAAACCCGGAAAACAGAACTTTTGCCCAAATGTTCCAGAAGAACTATGCAGGGAAAATTTTGGAGTACCATTTGAATTTGTTGAATGTGATCCGTGTTGGTGGTTATTTGCCTGATAGAGTTACAAATTTTATTTTGCAGTATCTAAGCAACAGGTTTGTGTTACATGACCTTTGTTCATTTCATTCCATTCCATTCCATTACATGATTTTCTCCACTGTATCATCTGTTGGTGTATTTACTGTAATTTGAACAAGTTTTTGTTGTTTTCCTTATGTGGGATCATAGCTCATACCTGAAACAATGAGCTTTTTTAAAGTAATTTTGGTTGCATAAGGGTTGTGCTTCCTCTGCATGTTTCTAAGACAGTTTTCTTTGTTGATAATTGTTTTGAAGTAATCGGGGTCTAGAATTTTTATGTGCTAAATGCTGGCAATTTTTAAGTTGGCTTTTGCAAAATTCTTCTTTCTTCTTTTCCTTTTTTGGAAGTATGGTTACGTCTAACTTAGCTGGCTATTGTACATTGAAATAAAATAATTGCTGCTGGCAGAGTTGGATTGAGTTCTACCTTCCTTAAGTGTTCAAATGTTGCAAAATGATTGAAGAGGATTTGGCCTTAGAATTGTGTAGTTTGTGTGGTGCTTTGGGTAATTTGGTTGGGAAGGAATTGGAGAATTTTTTAGAATAAATATGAAGATTTAGAGAGTTTGTGGGGAAAATTGTGTTTCTTGGCTCCTTTTTGGGTGTCCTTTTCCATGGCTTTTAAAGGGATTTGTTTGTTGATTAATAGTGGTTGGA
The DNA here is from genome assembly GCA_036172215.1 of Camellia granthamiana. Taxonomy (NCBI): domain Eukaryota; kingdom Viridiplantae; phylum Streptophyta; class Magnoliopsida; order Ericales; family Theaceae; genus Camellia; species Camellia granthamiana. The sequence goes on along the minus strand of JAXFYN010000089.1, from coordinate 145,072 downwards.
GAGTGGTTTGTGATTTGTAGTTGTACTTTTCTTTTCCTTTCTTTTCTTTTTGGAGGACTTGTTCTCCTTTGCTTCCTTTTTTGTACTTTTTCCTACCATTATTAATGATATTATATTTCTTTGTAGCTGATAAAAGGGTGGGAAAAAAAATTGACACAGAGAATAATATCAGCATAAACAGGAAAATACTGAATTAAAATTTGATTTTTCTTGAATTCAGAAAGGTTCTATTTAGGGTGCTGCTTCTCACAGCTTCTGCTTCTCTCTAATTGTTGCTCTATGGTCTTATACATTGAACTTGCCTAGGCAATGCTGAGCCTGATATACAATATTTATTGCATCCAATTGCTTAACAAGTTTTTGTAATAGAAGATCAATGTACCGCAGAAAGCCAGAGACCCAAAAAATAACTGCTTTATTGATCAGGGAATTTGAAGTGCCTTATCTGGCTTTTTTTTACATGGTTTCGTGCATGCATGTCAAGGCTATTATGTTTAAGTATCCGGGTGATTTAGTTATCACCATGATCAATCCTCCAACCACTTAGTAAAGTGAAATTCTGATGCAAATCATCCTGCTAAAAGTGGGTAAATCTCAAATATAGCATAGGAACAAACTTGGATAGTATCATCGAAACCAAGAGTGGATAAGGTAGGCTTGCTACTTTTCTTTAGTTGAACACTCCTGCAATGAGTGTCAGATGATGTTGCAATGGAGATATATTCTAAGTGGTCATATCTTCTATGTGGCCATGTTGCTTTCTATATTTAGATAATATGTTGGCCGATCAAAAAAAAAAGAAAAAGATTATTTAAATTTGATAGTTTGATGTGTGGATCATACTCTAATTTTTTTAATATGCAGTATTTCGAAGATCAGTATGTACAATCAACTGCAACCAAGACTTGATATTGTTCTTTTTGAGGTAATTTTTCCACTTATGTGCTTTAATGACAATGATCAAAAGCTTTGGGATGAAGATCCACATGAATATGTGAGGAAGGGGTATGGTGAGTAATCAGAGTCTAATTTTGTCACCTAAAATCCTATTGTTTGTTTATTTTTGGGTTATCATCTCCCTTTCTTTGGTGCAGATATAATTGAAGATTTGTATAGTCCTAGGACAGCTGCAATGGATTTTGTGAGTGAGTTGGTAAGAAAGCGTGGGAAAGAGAACCTTCAGAAGTTTGTACTATTCATTGTGGAGATTTTTAGGAGGTATTTCATATTTTTCCGTCTATGGTAGACTAAGAAGCACATACACTTCTAAGAAGGTAGCGTGTTAGTGTCGGATATAGACATGGATACTTCCCAATACATGTCTGACATTCATCAAAATGTGTCCTACTTTTTAAAAGGTTTTGTAGACCTGAACACTATTCGGACACTTGAAGGGACACACATGTCTATCGCTTAGACATATGTGTCCATCGACTAGACACGCATGAAACTAATTATAAGTTTGAGCAAAATAACATAGGATACAATGATAAAAGAAAAACAATATAAATTTGTAGGAGTTAATGTTATGTTACATTTTTTTATTATCTTTGAATGATATATTCATTTATATGACATAAATAAATATATAAAACTATATATTTTGTGCATGTCCTCCATGTGTTGTGTTCTACATTGTTCGAAAATTGTTGTGTCGTGTCGCGTGTCCATACTTCTTAGATGGTGGACAATTGTTACTGTTATGATGTACATGCATGCAGTAAGCTCATCGTTTCATGTCTTTTTTCTATTCCAGATATGATGAGGCATCTGTGGGATATAAACCCTATCGACAGAAAGATGGTGCTCTTCTTGCTATTGGGGCATTATGTGATAAATTAAAACAAACTGAACCTTACAAGTCTGAACTCGAGCGTATGTTAATACAACATGTTTTCCCTGAGTTCAGCAGTCCTGTGGGCCATCTTAGAGCCAAGGTGGGTTGTTCGTTGGCCTTTTATTTTGTTTTGTTAGGTTTTTTTTTTGGGTGGCTTTGTTAGTTTAGATATCACATTTTGTCACGAATTTATGCTCTCTTTATTAATTATTTTCATTGTATATGGTTGTTTCCTAAATGAACCAAATGATACATTCAAAACATCTGTTACTTGTACCTTTTGCCTTCACTTGCATTTCACTAGCAAAAGAGCATGAATTTAAATGAATATTTTCTGCACTGCCCATAGTTGGGATAATGTTTCGTCAAGTAGAATGTATTCTAGTGATTGGGTTACATACCTACATAGTCTAGTCTAAAGTACTATTTGCCAGTAAGCTTAAAGTTTTATGGTGAGTTCTATTCAAACTAGCTAGATAGTTCTAAGTATTGTCTGATCAACTGTGATGCAGGGAGTATGTCCATCTTAATCGCAACAAGAAATATATTGTTGTGTTATCTCTGGAAACTGTTTTGAGAAAATGAGTGATACAGGGCATGTTATTTCCATAACCTCCACAATTATTATATCATCAACGTCTTTGTTGGAAGCTTGTTGAAAAAACAGTATGGTGCGTGGGCACATTATTTTTCCACTTGTCTTGTTATTCTCTTGCCTGTAATGGGGAGTTTGTTGATGACTATGGTGGTGGAATGCTATGAATCATGGACACCTCTTTGGAGGTGATGTATAGGTGTCCGACATGTGTCGGACACACTCTGGACACATGTTGGACATGCTATAGAGAGTCAGACATGCTGGGACACTTGGGACACATTGGGACATGCTGCGGACACGTTGAGGACATGTTGGGGAGACATTGGGGGACACTCTAAGGACCAATTTTTTAAAATTTTTTATTTTTTATTTTTTTTTACTAAAATAGCATACTAAAGTTGATAAATTTGATAAAATTAAATATTTGATATAAAATAAATATAAAATATGACATAATAATTATATAAAATTATATGTTTTGCATGTGCCGCAACGTGTTGTGTCCAGCATTTTTTAAAAATTCACGTGTCTGCGTGTCCGTGTCCGTGTCCGTGTCGTGTCATGTGTCCGTGTCCGTGTCCGTGTCCGTGTCGTGTCATGTGTCCGTGTCTGTGTCCGTGCTTCTTAGGTGGAATGTAACACCCTGCCCCAACGTAGAGGCTATTCCCTTGTCTTTCAAATTTACACAACTTATCTTGAAGTTCTTCTCTTTGCCATCTTTGAGATTTTTTAGCTTATCCTTTGCTAATATGATCTGGAATGTTAGGCGGCATGGGTTGCAGGACAATATGCCCATATAAACTTTTCAGACCCAAACAATTTTCGTAATGCATTGCATAGTGTTGTTGCGGGGTTGCGTGATCCAGAGCTTCCAGTTCGTATTGATTCAGTCTTTGCATTGCGGTTGTTTGTTGAATCTTGCAAAGGTACATTTCTGCTTGATATTCTGTTTAATTTTTTATTTGTATTTTTTTATATTTTATTACTTCAAATGTTTCATGGTTTCATAAAATAGATTGTCTTTTTTGTTGCACAGATTTGAATGAAATCCGACCAATTCTTCCACAGCTACTTGATGGTATGTGGTTTATGAAACTATGTTCAGTAGTCTTAACACTAACTTTTGTGACTCCTTTAATGAATTTCAATTTTCCTTATTATTTCAGAGTTTTTTAAACTTATGAATGAAGTTGAAAACGAGGATCTGGTGTTTACACTAGAGACTGTTGTGGACAAGTTTGGGGAGGAGATGGCACCGTATGCTCTTGGACTATGCCAGAATCTGGTGATTCATCATTTGTCTGTGAGAACATTGATGCTACATTTCAACTTTATATTCTCAAATTTCTCGTATTTTTGTTTGGTCTTTAGGCTGCTGCATTTTGGAAATGTACGAACAATGCAGAAGCTGATGATGAGGCTGATGATCCTGGTGCTTTGGCAGCAGTTGGTTGTTTGCGTGCCATAAGCACAATTCTTGAATCAGTGAGTAGGCTTCCTCACCTTTTTGTCCACATTGAGCCAATTTTGCTTCCAATAATGCGTAGGATGTTGACTACTGATGGACAAGGTATTCATACTACTTTCAGCATGTTTGTTTATATTGCTGCAATTTTTTTTTTGGTACTATGCCCTGGTGAGTTGATATCATATATCTTAACATATATATTTGCAGTATTTTTTTTAAAAAAAAATTCCCTTTATTGATGTGCGTAATCTATTGGTACTTGTAGGATTGTTTATCAACACTTCAATGATGGTCATTAAGACAATAACAAACTATTGTTATCTAGAAGATGATGCAGTGGGAACTGTGCTCCAAACATATTAATTAGGGTGGAAAAGATAACCATTTTGCAATGTTTAGCAAACCACCTCTGTCTAAGACCTGAAGTGAACATGAAAAGAATGAGTAGCTAGATGTTCACTCAAAGGAAAAAGGACCTATCTGGCAGTGTTAATTAATTTTCTTGTTCTTACAACACAATGTGTGATGGCACATTGGAAAAAGTAAAAAACTGAATTTGCTTCAAGTAATTTACATTTGATGAATTAAAAAACATTTAAGTAGACACTATGTAAGGAAAATTAAACATGAAGCATCGGTTGTAGAAAAATAGATAAGCATTTACTATACGTCCTTTTGGTTAGCACCTAGCATGGAATTATTCCTTTAACACTTCCAATGTTATGTACTCAAAAAGTATTTGACCTGATTTTTTTATTCTTTTTCCCCCTATTGGTTGTGCCCCATACATAGAAGGTACGCATGAAAGATGCTTGGTTGGTTGCTTGCATGTGGATTAGAGTTGCTAGAAAGTGTAAATGCCCTACTGATTTCTGTTTTGGAATGCAAGTTCTTAAATAGGTACACATTGTTCCAAGATGCAAATTTAGCAATCCAAAAAACGTTTCTTGTTCTTTCTTAGTATTGCTTCGTGGAAACATCAAGGAAATGACTTAAATATACCATGGCATACAATTTTATGTAGAGTAGTTAGTGGTAGGGCCAAGGTACATCAATATTGAACATATGTAGGATGCAACAGTGACAAGGGGTGCACAAAAGTTCTTCGCCTTTGCTTTATCATAATTTTGCTAGGTCAAAAGCAAGGGAGTGTCACATAAGGGTGGGGGAGGGAGTTCAGGTTGAAGATCTTCTGGAGGAGTTTTTGAAAAAGGTTTAGATGCTAGAGAGTAGGATTATGCCTGAGATTGGAGTGGAAAAAGGCGAGAGGGCTCAGTTTTCTTTTGATGGCAAAGCTCTTGAGTTCTTGGCTTCTTGCTTGGTGGGGCGGCTGAAGGAGTTTGGGGTGCTGTTAAAGGAGTCTAGCGTTCGGAATCATTGGATATGGTGGTTTCTTGGAGTGTGGCTGATTCAAGTGCAGAGTCTGTGATCTAGTTGTTAAAATTTTCATTTATATACATAAAAATGTAAATTTCTTTGTTAATGTGTCTACATCGTGTCCGCAGTTGATTTTTTTTAAGTTGTTTAGGTGTTTCTATATTGTGTTGTATCAATATCCACTGTTCGTTTTCTTGCTTAGATCATCAAATATTTTAAGATCCAAGTGTCCAATTTGGTTGCGGGAATAAAATAGTCCATGTAACATTGATTGGTTCCATGTAACATTGATTGGTTATGTAAGTACGAAAAGAGAGAGGGGTGGGGGGATAGAAGAATATAAGAAATATAAAAATATGAAATTTGTTTAGTTGTTTCATTTTGGTTTTCCCCTGGATATAATTCAGTTATCCTTTAAATGAGTAAGAGGTTTAGTTGATTCTTTTATCTTATTCCAATTTCTCATTTGATGATTATGTAATTGTATTTGTAGAAAATTAATGTGTTGATATTATTGATTCATAGATTGATTTCCACATTTTACAAGACCAAATAACACTCCTTATATAGGAGATATTACAAACATCATCATAACCCATTAAACCCATTATATACCACTTACAATATTATATATTTCCACTATCTACCACTATATATTTCCACTATCTACTCACCTAACACACTCATATTTACCTACCACACTAATAGCCCCCCTCAAACTCAAGGAGGGTAGGTACTAACCAACTTGAGTTTGGAGAGAAAGTAACAAAACAGGAAAATAATCTGACAAATAAAATAAAAGTGGATAGGAGACACTGTATGGTCGTGTCAGACCGTTGTAGAAGACAGTTTATGGGGTCATGTCTGACCGTTGTAGAAGATAGTTTATGGGGTCATATCGGACCGATGTAGAAAACAGTTTATGGAGTCATGTCGAACCGTTGTAGAAAACAGTTTACGGGGTTATGTCGGACCGTTGTAGAAAAACAGTTTACTGGGTCATGCCGGACCGTTGTAGAAAACAGTTTACTGGGTCATGTCGAACCGTTGTAGAAAACAGTTTACTGGGTCATGTCGGACCGATATAGAAGCTAACCGGAATCAAAGTCGGGACAGTTTACAGAGTCTTGTCGGACCCTCAAAAAGCGTGTCCAATCTTCTCAAAAGGCGTGCCATCAAAAAGCGTGCCATCAAAAGACGTGCCATCAAAAGGTGTGCCCGACAGCCATCAAAAGTCGAGTCATCAAAAGGCGTGCCATCAAAAGGTGTGCCCGACAGCCATCAAAAGTCGAGCCATCAAAAGGCGCGCCGATTTGTCGTCTGGCGTTGAGAGGCGCGTGATACGCGTGTCTGCCTTGCCTATTTATACCAAGGCGAGGCTGCCGCTTATGCAGAACAAAACATCTGCTGAAAAAAACCTCTGAAAACCTCTTCATTTTGCTGAGAGAGATACTCTGTAACACTTCTGCCCAGAAAATGGCTTCTTCTTCCCGTTCCGCTACCCAGAACATAGCCTCTGCTTCCCGGGGTCTGCTCACTCTCTTTCCCGACCTCAATGAGTGCACAAGAGAGATAACCGGGACAGTTGCCCTGGAACCGCAACCAATCGCCCCTGGACCAAGCCCTCCTGGTTTTGCGCCGTTGAACTATCCGATGGTGGCAGTTGAGCAGATAATGGCTGCTCAATCTGATATTGAGGCCAATTATTATACATTGAGGTCTTGTGTTGAGACAATGACGGCGGTCAACAACCTGTCGCACCGGCTTCAGAGTAGAACAACTGAGGTGCAGCAGGTAAAAGCCCAACTGGCTCTGCTCCAGCGTATGTATACGGATGCCCGAGCAGAGATATGTGTGCTGAAGGCCGAGAACAAGGAGCTGAAGCGGAAGGCCACCGTGATGCTCAGATTTGGAGGGCCTCCATATGTGACGGTTGAGGAGCAACAGGAAGTGAACGTGCTCGGCGGTGTGGGAAGCACTGAGGCAGCACCTGCAAGGGACGCCCAAGACAAAGGCAAGAAGAAGAGAACAGCTGAAGAGACGAAGAAATAAGGCCGGTTTTTGTTGTGGGGGTTGTGGTTGATTTTTTTTTTTTTTTTTTGTCGTCTAAAAATGTGATCGGGGTTGATCCTCGAGATGAATAAAATAAGGTAAGGTTTGGTGTGCAAATCGATATGGTATGAATGAGATTTGAAAAAACTAATGTGAAATAAAAGGTGAAATTAAAAAACAAGGAGGAGTGGTTCTGCACGGATCTGTTGAACCTGTCCAGAGATTCCCCATCAAACAGAACCAGTCCAAGAACAACCTCAAAAATGAACTTGAGCCAATAAACCAAGAACACCCAGACTTAGCCACTAAACCAGCACTCCATTCACCAACTCAATCAACTCCCATCATTAGACCAGCGAATAAAGCAAAACCAAAAATTGCAACTACTGCAGAGGGCAACCATTAGCAACCAGCTTCCACCATAATCATCAAGAGTCATCTTCAGTTTCATAAACTCGACTCCTTGTTTTGCTAACAACAGAACGGGTAACAGGAGGACCAGATGCACAAAGGTTCTGTTGATTAAACATCTGTGAACTTGAATTTGGTGGCCAATGTACAGCAGGCCTAGTCATAACACCTGATCCACAATTTTTATCGGTAAAACAAGCATCAAACGACTGGAAATTAACTAAACCCCCTGAAGGAGATACAGCAAACAGATGGCTTGTCCCTCTTGAGGAACTTATCATAATCCAGTGGCTGTCATCACTGAAACAGATGTCCTGTATAACTGCATTTGTAAAACCACGTTGCAGCCTATAAAGATGTACATAAGATGCACCAGAATCTGGTCCAGAGGAACTTCCCAATGGTCCAGGCATTATTCGGAATACATTTATGTTATGGCCATGAACTGAAGCCGTCACCAAAAGCATCCCACTAGGATCAAAATCCCAGCAGCAAGTTGCTTGCTCGACTCTTTTGCATAGTGTGCAACCAGGCTCCCATTTGAAGAACCAGAAAAACTTGCAGATGGGGTGAGATGTTGTGGACTAACACGCCGGCATTTGAAACTGCAACTGGACTTCCACTGTAAGCCAGCCACCTGGGTCCCACTGCAAGAGGTCCATAGCCTATACCTCCAAATCCAGAACACCCAGTAACTATTGGATTTGTAAGGAGAGTATACTCCCTCTCTAACGTAGTAGCAGCATCAAAACAGTGTATCTGTAGCACATGAAACTGCCCCTGGATACTGTGTTCCAGCCACTGCTCAAGGATAATCTTGTCTGTCTCACTTTCAGCAAGTATGTTGCCGCCGTTGATGGCGAGGAGCTTGAAGCTATGTTTAGCAAATTCCAGCGGGCAGCGAAGGCAAAGGTGCCCGCCGGTGAAAAATAAATATAGGCCTAAATCTTATAGCTCTGATACCATGTAGAAAATTAATGTGTTGATATTATTGATTCATAGATTGATTTCCACATTTTACAAGACCAAATGACACTCCTTATATAGGAGATATTACAAACATCATCATAATCCATTAAACCCATTATATACCACTTACAATATTATATATTTCCACTATCTACCACTATATATTTCCACTATCTACTCACCTAACACACTCATATTTACCTACCACACTAATAGTATTCAGTAAAAAATCATACATATTTTTTGCTAGATGTTCATATATCTTTTTTCTAATATATTTTTGTGTTTGCAGAGGTCTTTGAGGAAGTTTTAGAAATTGTGTCGTATATGACCTTTTTTTCACCCACAATATCCCTGGATATGTGGACCCTCTGGCCATTGATGATGGAAGCATTGGCTGATTGGGCTATTGATTTCTTTCCCAGTAAGTTTATATACATTATATTGCCTTGGCTCAATTTACAATAATTGGCATCTTGTTAATCCTTATCAGTATATATATAATTAGTTCTTATGGCTTGGTTTGATTTTCTGATTTTTATCCAAAAATTATCCTTTTGTTGTGAAACTAAAGAAGTATTCAAGAGAATAGAAAAGTTCAAATCACAAATGAAGAGAAATAGTTGTTTAGGAACGATCAAAGATTAATCTTCAGGATCATCCAATTTTTTGTCGTACATGTATATCATTTCAACTTGATATGGTGTGACCTCTTTATATAGACCACCACTTATGACGCTGAATAGTATCAAATATAAGCGCCTTAAAGACATCACTAGTTAGTGGCTCAATATAAATAATGATAGATGGTGGGTTGTGCCGAGATCGGGTGGGGGTACAATAGGAACATGAACGATGCAACCAAAAACTTTTAGGTGACTAATGTTTGGTTATTGACCAAGTACAAGTTGCAATAATGAGTATGTATGGTATGCAATTGGTTTAACAAATTAATTATGCTTTCCCATACACAAACATGTAGTTTAATTTTCATGAGCAAAGGTCAAACAATTAAGTTACCCAAGGGAAACTCACAAATGCACTTAGGTTATGTTTCAATTGATGGATTTAAAATGACTGGATTTGTGCTTCATTGTAGAGTATTTCTTTAGGTCATGCCAAAAGAAGCTTCACTGGTAGATTAACCATTTGGAATTAACACCCATCAATCGTGGATTAGAATTAACATGATTTTGTTATTTGAAACCCATGCTGCTAAGGATTCTACATAAACACAAGTACTCTAGTTTGATATAAATCTCATACCTCCACTTCATCCCTTCCACCAAGTCTCCCAGTACAATTTCAATACTCTGTTTTGAATTTGAGACCTAAATTCGTTCATTTCAAATCCACCAATCTAAATGCAACCTTATATTGATGCCAGAATCCTAGGTATAACTTATTGATGTAGGATGCTTTAGAGAAAGAGAAGAGAGAAGACAGAGAGGAGATGAAGAAGAGGGCCACATCACTAACACAATGGCCACAGCCTTTAACACTCAAATTTTCATTAGTCATAACTGAATAATACAGTGCAAAGCTAATACTTATATAGGCTTTAAAACCCTAATATTAAAAGGGAACTGAATCCTATTAGAATGTGGAAACAAATAATAATTAAATCGTAAACAACTAAATCTTTTAATTAAAATAGATACTAAAACAAATTAAGTAATAAATATTAAAGACAAAATTATAAAATCACCGTGGTGTGCACACATTCCGCTTCACTTATTTATTTATTTATTTTGCTAGATTGCATCACTTATTTATTTGGAGTACTTTCTGATAACTGTATTGAGTTTTCGGATTTGGATTCTAAATCCACATATTTCAAACAGCATGCATGGACTTGAATTTGTATTCTGAATCTGCATATTTTAAATTTAAATCATTAGATTGAAGTCCACATATAGATGTCTGCTGTTTGGACCATTTGGTTAGTTAAGAATTTGCTAACCTGTTTTGTTTCTAATGCTTGAATCATAAAAAGCATGGGTATTTGAAAGTGTGTGATGTTGGGTCTTATAGATCTGGACCTTCCACGGAGAAGAAAAAATTGAATTTCATTTTCTTTGGAGAGAGAGAGAGAGAGAGAGAGGCTTGGAAAGTGATAAATGATTTGTGTATCTTGAAACCCATGCAATTGACTTTTGAATTTGTGGGATTGTAGTTGTGTATCTATGTGGATGAGATTAATCTTGCTGCATGGGTTCTGAAGCTTGCCATCTATTCCCTAGTGTGCTGCATCTTTGTGAATGTCTGAATTTTTTTTTTTTCAATTCTTTTTGTTCGTTTTATTGTTGATGGTGTTGGAACTACTGGGTGAATTTTCTGAAGGTGGATATTGTATTTTTTTATACTTAGAATATTCATTTCCTCGTAGAAGCAGCTTCCATGTGCCTGTCCCTTATTCACTTTGGTTCTTGTGGATTTCTATATTTGTGTAGATATATTGGTTCCTTTGGACAACTATATATCCAGAAGTACTGCACATTTTCTGACATGCAGAGAACCAGATTACCAGCAAAGCCTTTGGAATATGATTTCATCTGTGAGTCACTTCATCCTTATCAGAACTATCCTTTGACCAGTAGCTGCTATATTGTCAGCATTATGTATGAAGCAAGAACACATACATATCTGGATCAGCTGCTAGTTGGACAACTTGCCTTTACAATCCTCTTTTCTGCTTTTATGATTTTTCTCTGTTCCCTCTTTTGGATAACAAGGGCTGCATTCTGTTTTTTATTTTTTATTTTTTCCACTCAGATCATGGGAGATAAAAATTTGGAGGACAGTGACATTGTGCCTGCTCCTAAGCTTATTGAAGTGGTGTTTCAAAACTGCAGAGGGAAAGTGGATCAATGGGTTGAGCCATATCTTAGGATCACAGTTGAGCGGTTGCGTCGAACTGAGAAACCATACTTGAAATGCCTTTTTTTCCAAGTGGTAAGCAACATCGAGTTTCTCTCTTCTGGAAACTGAAGGCATCCCTCAGAACATTTTTCTTTTGTGAATTCTGCTGCTCTGGTGATCTTTCAATTTTTCCTTACTTTTCCATCATTCTCTATGTACGCTGACTTATGTATTCTAATTTTTGTATAGTACTCTACTGATGAGAAGTTGGGGTTAAATTATCTGTTTTGCCGGGTGGGTATATATATACAGCTCTTCTGACCAGAGTGTATATTTCTTATATATTGAAAAAATTTGATTGTATGAGCAATGAATTAGGTTTATTGATATTCTGGTTAGTTATCTCTGTAGCCACTTGGTAACTAATTCTCTAATCTGAGGAATGTTGCTTAATGTTTAGAACTTAATTGAACTGATCTTAAAGAAAGCTGGGCTGTCATGTTTTCAGAAAATGGTAGTGGGTGAATCAACTTTGGTTCTATCAGTTACATGGTCATTGACATGGTAATGTCTTAATTCCAGACATTATTTGTTCAGACTAAAAAGATGGAAGGCTTATTCATTGGGATTCTGTCCTTACAAAAAACTGTATACATTCAAACACAAACTTTTGGGTGTAATATTTCCAGTCAACTTGGGTGACTTTGAGAGTCTTCGAGAGTTGTGCCTATAATAAGAAAAGGATAGATATTAAGGATTCCTGTAAACTAAGCATGTTTTGCAAGGAAGAATTGTTGCATTTATGATTTTTTAAAATATTGTTTGTTTTTATAGTGCACATTGAGGTGCATGTTGTGAATAGTTATGTGCATTTCTAATACAGTATCATATACCGCATGTATATAAATTTTACTGGGGATATGCTTTGGAGTTTTTTTATTATGCTTTGAAGATTTCCTTGTGGTGAACTTTTTTGTGCTCACTAGTATTTAAGTTGTTTTGCAGATTGCTGATGCTCTTTACTACAATGCATCTTTGACTCTCAACATACTGCAAAAGCTCACTGTTGCTACGGAAATCTTTAACCTTTGGTTCCAGATGCTGCAACAAACTAAGAAGAGTGGAGGGCGTGCTAATTTCAAAAGGTGATTTTCATTTTTGTTCATTCTTTTTCAATGAACTAACTCCCAAAACCTTCTTCTTCTTCTCTCTTATTTTTTATTTTTTATTTTTTTCCACAAACAAAAAGAAAAAATGAGTCTCTCCTGTGGTGTCTCATGCATGTTATGCTGGTGTTGCAGAGAACATGATAAAAAAGTTTGCTGCTTGGGGTTGACTTCACTGCTTCCACTTCCTGCTGATCAATTACCAGCGGAGGCTTTAGGTCGTGTTTTTAGGGCTACTCTTGATCTACTTGTTGCCTACAAGGAACAAGTGGCAGGTGCTTTATTATTTTCTTCATCCCCAGTATAAAGTTCTTTCTCTCCACCCAATTTTTCATCTATTATTTTCTAATGATTCTAAACTGCTGAGTTTTCCTAAAAATAAAATAAAATAATAGAAGTTTATCTTTAAATAAATGATTCTACCGTTGTTCTTCCACTTCTTGTCACTTTATATAATTCTATGTTCGTTTTGATCCAATGTGGACAGAAGCTTCACAGGAAGAAGAGGCTGAAGACGACGATGATATGGATGGTTATGGAGATGATGATGATGGCAACGTGTCTGACAAGGAAATGGGAATTGATGCTGAGGATGGGGATGAAACTGACAGTATTACACTTCAAAAATTAGCTGCCCAAGTAAGTCACGGTTTCATCAATCTTTTGAAATTACTGCTTCTTTTTCTTTTTAATCAAAGCATATGCATGAAATGAAATGAAATCATTTCATTTTGTTTTCTGTCCACTACAATCATATTTAGAATGCAGTAAATTAAGAGAAGCGAATGATGTAATGAAAATTGACATAGTTTCTTGATCTTAAATGTGTTTATGCTACCATCTTAGGGAAGTCTTCTCTTGCATGGTTGTTTCTTATAACAAAAAATTGAAGATTAAGAAAGCCATGAAAAAAATCTATAAAATTGAGCTATGGGTAGTGATGTTGAAAGCGGAAAGGTGAACATGAGAGGTTGGTATATGTTATCATCTCCTCTTGCTAGGTGACCGGCTTAAACGCCGTTTTATTTTTTTCGTTTGCCTTTTAGGCTAAAAATTCCCCCAAAAGAACATTTTTTGGCATTTTTACCCTAAAAAGCTTACTTTTAAGCCCGTGCCAAATAGGGCTTCTCTCTCTCTCTCTCTCTGTGTGGGGGAGCGAATAAGGGAGGAAGAAGAAACAAAATGATAGCATAACAAACAAAATACAAAACAGGAATTGTGGACTACCTTTAAGTGTAAAAAATGGGCGACCTTGAAGTATATCATGTGTCTCTCTATATGTGTTTGTACTTATCAAAAAGTAATAATAAATGTTTCTATATTACTAAAAAAATGTGAATGTATGTGCTTATAAAATTTTCATTTCTTGATATCACTTTTTTTTTTTTTTGGATTTTCATTTGACTTACTGCCTCAGTTGATATTTTATCATTTTTCTTACATGTACGACTGACGCATTTAGTCTTTAACCTGTTCATACTTTGATATTTTGGGTTGCAGGCAAGGGCTTTCCGTCCAATTGATGATGATGATTACGATTCGGATGATGACTACAGTGATGATGAAGAGTTGCAATCGCCCATTGATGAGATTGACCCTTTTCTTTTCTTTGTGGATACTGTCAAAGGTAAAAAGTGCAAATATCTCTACTTTGTCCCTTTATGGAAATCAAAAATTTCTTTTGGGATGGTGTTTGACTGACATGAATTTTTTTCTTCAATTTCTTGTAAGTTTTGCAAGCATCCGATCCATTGAGGTTTCAGAAACTCACAGAGACACTCGATTTCCAGTATCAGGCGCTGGCAAATAGTGTTGCTCAGCATGCTGAGCAGAGAAGAGCAGAGATTGAGAAGTAAAAAATGGAGAAGGCATCATCTGCATCTGCTGTGGCCGCTGCCGCATGATTACAGTTACTGTAAACAATCTTGTGGTTTGAATTTTGCTTTCTCTCTCCAACTTCTTTGGTAAAACCGTTCATTTGCCAAGAATTGTTGCCAAGTCTGGATGGAGTTTTTGGTTGGTTCACTGGATATGGTGGTCAGTGAACCGACCCTGAACAGTCTTTCAGGTTCCAATGATAGCAAAACGTGGAGTAGGGAACTCTGCTGCACCTCATTTGCTGCTGAGCGTGTGGGTGCAGGTAAGTCATTGTCTGGTAGGTTGGCTATTCTATGGCAGAAGGTGCCTTTTTTGCCTCGATGTGTGACTTGTAGCTACAATTTTATGGTGATCATATTCCCAAACTAGGTTAATATAGATTTAGACACCCTTGTATCTGGTTTACAAGGAAAGGGGTTTACAGGGTCTGTCACGTGTCACTATATATGGGTAGGCGTCAAGTGCAGTGTGGTGGCTGTTGACATTTTTTGATGAGAATGAAACTACATTTACAAAAAGAGAAAAAAAAGAACTCGTTTGTTATCAGTTGATAGTGTATAAATATATTGCGTTATTGGTTGGGGAGGTTTTGGTCGAATCATACTTTTATTATTCATTACATGCTCTGATTAATGGGGGAGAATTGGGTTTAATCCTCCATTTATATGTAGAGCATGCTTATAACATGTTGAAACATGACTTATCGGAGGAGAGTTCTTTGCCTGAATGTTTGTGAATAAAATTTTGGTATTTTGTTCTATAAACATTACTCTTCATTTTAACTTGTTAAATTACCAAAAAAGGTACACTGTATTTTGTCTAACCATATTTTTATTTATGTGTTTTGGCGCTACTTTTTATTTTTCCAATTTATTCACACAAATTTTTTAAAGAGCCTTTCAGATTCCCCGATCCAAATGTTACTAGCTTGGAAGAGTTTGGTTAAAATAGTAGTTGTAGCTAGCCCGTTGAAGGGAGTAAAATAGGATGTGACTAGCCTCTGTTAAGAGTCTGTTGGAAGCTCTTAGGTGGTGATCTAAAAGTGTTCTTTCATTACCAAGTACAATCTTTACATTTGAAATTTCTAGCTTTCTCTGTTTGTAGGCAGAGATAGGTTTTGAATTTCTCATTTTCCTTTTCTATGTTTGTTTTCTATTTTTATTTTTTAAATCATTGTCAGATTGCATCCAAGATATGTTTATGCTTCTTGCTCTGTTTACAAGTTTGTTTAAATATGTATATGCTAAAAGTCGTGGTACACACGATGGTAATGCATAATTTGTTAAATTTAATATAATTTATCCGGCAGCCCCTCCTCCCCTTGGCAGCCCCCCTCCCTACTTCTGGTTGCTACTTCCTAGCCCCTCCCCGCCTCTGTGGCCACCCTCCCAGACTTTAGTCCTCCTCCGGTGCTATCCCAATCCTCCTCACCTTTGGTGTCTACCTTCCTCCCCTGTGCAGCGCCCCCATAGCCACACAACCCTTTTCATGCCTTCACAACACCCCTACAGCCCTAGCTTGCCATCACCCAACTCTAACGATGACACTTGTCTCTTCATCACCCAACTCTGAACAGTTTGAGGCGTGGCTCGGGTGGGGTATGTTTTGAGAGATTTAGGGATGGTAACAAAATTGAAAGGTAGGGATGATTTTGGGAGATTAGGGATGAGAACAAAATTGAAATTGTATAATAGGATAAAATTGTAATACAAAATAGTATGATGACGTGGGGTCTAAAGAAGAAAGTAAGGTGCTATTAGTAGCTCTCAGTAATGTGGTTGACATTGTACCGATTTGTAATGAGGGGAGACAACGGCTATGTTTCCATTTCATCTTTTTGTATTCATCAGGAGTGGGAGCGGGTCGGTTACGACCATGGAACTTTTAATTCACCATACGTCCGCCAGATTGGCGGATCGAATGGCGGATTGGAGAAAATCAATCCACATCTGTCCGCCAATCCGGCGGATGTGGATTGAGTGGATTGGCGGATGAATGCGAATCGGTTTGGCGGTTTAAAATTTTATAAATTTCTAACATAATTCAACTTGTGCACTTCCTTTTAAAAAAAAAAAAATTACAGTCAATGACTTAAAAAAATATTACAATCACTGTATGTCTTATCTAAAGAAAGTTTTGAAACTTTAGAATATTACAATCACTACATGCATCATTCACATATTACAATCATAGCATATCTCATCCACATAAATTATTACAATATGTTGTGGTTCTTAAAATATAAAAATAATTCAAACCACCAAAATCATGAATAGAGCAGTAGTAGAGATTGTATGTTTTTGTATTGTTATATCTATATCTGTTTTTGAAAACAAAAATCAATTAGCATATATCATCTTTTTTATTTATTATATTTAGAGTTAGATTTAAAAACTAAAAAATATAAATAAATAATACATTTATTTTTTTTAATTCAAAAAATATATTCAAGTTGAAAACTCTTTTTCAATAGAATATATTCAACAAAAATATTTAGATTCTTTTTCAATAGAAAACACAAACAGAATATCTAAATAAATTAAAAACACAAAGTCTTACAAATTATTAGGGGGTGTTTGCTGTTTGACAGTTCGGTTGTGGCCAAATTAACCTTAAATCCGCCATCCGTTCAAAATTAGGCAGATTGAAAAAAATTAATTTACAATCGTTCGCTCGTCATCATGCATTCATCCAAAATGTGGCAGATTGGTTCGGTTCGGTCGGTTTGGACGGATCGGTATATCTGCAGCTCATCCCTTTTAGTGTTGTAATACCAAAAAATCAAATTGACAATAAGGCCTCGTTTGGGAACAGATTAATTTAGTAACTTTTTGACTATTTAGCTAAAATATGAGTTAAAAAAAACTAGTATATTTGGAATGATTTTTTGACTTTTTACAAAAAGATGTGTAAAAAGTAGAGAGAAAAGAAAATCTTTGACTTTTTGGTATGAATTATTAACTTTTTGACTTAGTAACTTTTTGATTTTTGACTGAAAAAGAAGGTTTCGAAACGAGGCCTAAGAGAAGAAAGATAAAGTCTCAAATTGTAGCTACGATTGTTTGTTCAGTAAGCTATGTCCGAACATACACCATTTAAGTTTGAACAAAAAAGAAGACAGGTCATAATAAAATCATAGGTAAATTATAAATATGTTGTCTGAAATTTATTTAAAATATTAATTATTCTGATAATTCTTGAAATTATATCTTGCTTCTTCAATTTTTTTTTTTTAGTATAACAAATGATTCTTTTTATTAATAAATTGTGAAGTCAATTAATATTTTTTAATGTTAGAAATATATTTTAATTAATATTTGAAGTACTTTTGTTGTAATATAGGAGGGTGGTTAGGAATTTTATTTTTTTCTGTTAACTCTATTAAATGATAAATTCTTACACGGGGTGGGAGTATTTATAATTTTTAAAATTATAAGGGCAATTTGTCTTTTGCGTAAATGTCAAGTGTATTTTGTAATTTATCCTAAAATCATTGATAATTTTGAAAAAGTACTAGTTTTTGGAGAGTTTTTATGAGGGTTATTTATATGGAGATTCTTTAAACTATTAAAAAATATCATTTTGACTTAAATTATAAAAGCGTACAAACAGACTCATTAAACTATTGATGATAAATTACAACTGTCCCTATAGTTTGGAGCTCATGTCACTTTGATTCCTGATTTTTTAATTGTGACACATTTGACTCTAAATTTTGAATCTTGTTCCAAATAAGGACAATTGATGATACAGTTGCTTAATTTCAAGGAAAAAATCGTCAATTTGATAAAATATAAACTAATTTGACAAAAATAAATGTTAAAAAAATATTTTTAAATTTTTAAAAATTATTTCTACCCACCAAAAATAAAATTATGTAAAATTGATAAATCTTTTAAACATTTATTTATTTATTTTTTTACCAAATCAATTTTTATTATGTGTTTGGATGATGATCGTATAATGGGTGGTTGTTAGGATTTTAATGTGTAATCAATATATTTAATATATGAAATGTTTTTAGTTTTGAATTTTTTGATTTAATGGATTGGTTAAATAATTATATTAAAATTGTCGCCATATTTGACTTTTAAAAAAATAAAAATTAATTTAATGAAAATAAAAACAATTACTCATTACATAAAAATTAAATATAGTAAAAAAATATATAATTAAATATCTAAAAGATTTATCAATTTTACATAATTTTATCATTAATTAGTAGAAATAATTTTTAAAAATTTAAAAATATTTTTTGACATTTATTTTTGTCAAATTAGTTTATATTTTATCAAATTAACGATTTTGCCATTGAAATTAAGCAATGGTATCTTCAATTGTCCTTATTTGGAATAAGATTCAAAATTCATGATCAAATATGTCACAATTAAAAAGTCAAGGGTCAAAGTGACACAGGTCCCAAACTATAGGGACTGTTAGTGTAATTCGACCAACTATTGAGAAGTATTATTTTGTTCTCTAAACGATAAAAGCGTACAAATGGACCTTATAAATTATTGGTATATTTCACTTTGATCCTTTCTATTAGGACTCTAATTTGTACATTTTAGAGGTTTAGGGGGTTCATTTGTACGATTTTTTAACTTAGGGGTCCATTTGTACGTTTTTATAATTTAGAGAGTTAAAGTGATACTTCTGAATAGTTTAGAAAATCTATTTGTATGCTTTTATAGTTTAAATAATTAAAGTGGTACTTTTAAATAGTTTTGAGTGTCTTCGTATAAATAACCATTTTTATTACCCAACACAACCATCTCCTTACATTCTGGGTATTTTTATATGCACACCACTCAATTAAGTGTCTATTGTCTTTCAATTTTTTTTTTTTTTTACAATTTTGTTTCTCCATCAAATTATATTTTTAAACAAAATTCTAACACTTAATTTCTTAGTACACACCTACATACAACCACCAGCCACCCTTGCAACCCTACCACCCTCTGGCTCTGGCAACCCCTCTTAGTAGGGTTACCAATGAATCAAGTCGAATCAAGTTTTGTTGAGTTTGAATTTGGTTCGTTTACTTATCGATTTCATTTATTGAGCTTAAGCTCTGTTTGATAAGTAACTAGATTCGAATTCGGCTCAGTTAGTTAATATTAATAAAATTCAAGTTTGGCTTCGCTCAGCTCGATAATATTTTTTAAAATATTATTTAAATAAAAATATTTAAATATGACGGAATATAACGACAAGAGCCACATCAATCAAATTATATATATATTTTTAAATGTTTAAAATATTTTTAAACTCAAGCTCGGCTCAGTTTGGTTCAATCAAATTATATTTTTTAAAATATTTAAATTTTGATATCACGTCAGTACATTTCGTTTAATTGTAAACGGAATGTGACGGTAGAAGTCAAATTGATTAAAATTTCGAAAGTTTGGATGTAAAATTGATATTAATCGAAATGTGAAAGTCAAATTGAAAAATGTATAAAAATTTGAGAGGCAAAATGATATTTTCTCTTTTTATAATTAGAAGTTCAATATATATAGATTCACAAATAAAAAAATAAAAAAATATTTACTAATAATTGTGGTGTCTTTGGGGTGGTTTGGCATAACCTATTTTAGCCCATCTTTTTATCTTTTTTGGATCACATCAATCAATATCTTCTCTCTACTTTTTTATATATTTTTTTATAAAAAATTAAAAAATACACTTATTTAGAACATTCCAAACCACCCTTAACCCTCGATGAATTTTGGTACATAGAGGTAGTTGATGGACAGAGACATGAAGAAATGAAGAAATTGAATGAGTGGGCCATCTTGGTACATAGAGGCAGTTGATGGACAGATACATGAAGAAATGAAGAAATTGAATGAGTGGGCCATCTTGAAAGAGAAGTTATTTGGTAGTACTGGGATATAGTGAGGCGTGTTATGATTAGTAAAGAGTGAGATGTGATTCATGATTTTGAATTGAGATACAGAAAAATAATAAATAGCATAATGTTTAATGATTGGCAAGTAACATGGCGCATGATTCCCAAATATACCAAATAATTTCCATAATCAAGAGGTCGTTGAATCATTTTATTGCTTTGGTACATAGTTCGTTGCATCATTACTCATACATTGAAAAACAGGGTAGAGGCATGGAATGCATGTGTGGGAAGAAAAGTTTGGCTTTAAATTCATTTATGCTATGAGTCAAAAATATAATTATTCAAATAATTATGTTAGCTATACTTTATTTTCTGTCTCTTTTTTCTGAGGGTTTAATTATATTTTTTTATCTCTGTAGTTTTATTCAAATTTGACTTTAACTCTTATAGTTTTAAATTAAACAATTTAGTCCATACATCTCAAGTGTAGGTTCAATTTAGTTCTTCAGTCCAAATTAATAATTTTGGGACACATTAATTTTCAAAAGTGTATGCGTAGATAAAATTAACAAAAATTTAGACAGAAAAACCAAATTAAAATTGGGCCTACACTATAATATATGGGCCAAATTATTCAAAAATAAATAATAGAGATTAAAGTAAAATTTGGATCATACTATAAGGATAAGAAGTGTAATTAAAATTTTTTTTTCTTCCTCAACATTTCTTGTATATGACCATTTTTTGGAGGAAATTTTTTCCTCATTTATTAAAACTTCTCCACCATTATTTTTCCTAATATCAAACATAATATAAACTTATGCCACCACGTAAAAAATGCAAAAATTCAGGGTCCACCCTAAATTTTTAAGTAACCTCAGCGAAATCTTAACATGAGACCTTTGTATATTTACAGGGAAAAAAATTACTTACATGTATATTTTACTAAAATTTACATATATAGATATCAAAATTTAATTTACAGTATTAAAAAAAAAAAAAAATCTAAAATGAGTGAAATGTTAACATTACTCTTCAGGCACTTTCAACAACGCAAGCGCTAATTAAATTTGTATAATTTAACTTATTTATCATATCAAGTTTTAGAAAGTAATTATGAAAATTCAACTCCATTTATGTTGTGTGGGTAATTCTATTTTTACACTAAATGTTCTCAATACACATCTTTTTTTAAGGTACACACTTAATGATTTTTAAACATCAAGTTTTGTTTAGTGCACCTTGTCAAAAATACCCGTAACTCCTTCAAACCAAACCTAACATAACCCAAGCCGCCACTTGTACCACCCCAAAATTAATTAAATTAAAACATTACTTATAACATGATTAATCTGAAATCTTACCATGCCAAACAATAACATTAATTCCAAAAGCCCTCTTTTTTATTGAACTACATATCAAATATTATAAATTTTCAGATTTTTATTTTAGTTACAACAACATTAACAAAGTTCAATAAACTAAAGGATAAAAATAATAAAGCTGTAATGACGTATAAACATTAAGGCAAGACCTTGTTAGAATAAAATGGACACACGATTCCAAAATACATATGCTCGTCCCAACAAAACAAAAGACTCCCCCTCCTCGTAGGGGTGATTGCACATCACCGATTCCTGAAATTATTAGATATGAGTGAGCTAGATGACAGGAAAAAGTACTTTTTATCAAAATATCTAGTTATTCGAAAATTCATATGACATTATCACAATCAAACATATTTAATTCAACTCATAGTATTAATTTAAGAAAGAATACATGAATTCATAGCTTCCACAATTACACAATTCAACATCGGGGGATAAATATGCTATGAAATCCCTAAAGAGAGTCCCAACACATACATATACATAGGTTTATATCCAAAATATCCCCACATTTGCCAGCTATTAATACGGTAGGGAATGGACACCTAAAGTCATCTGTTTTTTTCACTTTTACCAACTACAATATAGTAGGACCAGTGGACACTCAAAAACACTTTTCTACATTCGTCTGACAATAAGCTCAAGACAGGGCAATTGGGCACCTAAACTTTCCCTCGCTCGGGTACCAACACACAACTTTTTCCAAAAACCGACTCCCTACCCGGACTCGCATGCTATTTACCACCTCCTTAAACAATCTTTCCAAGATTTCCAAGTATTCATACATTCTTTAGGTAAAGGGTAATATACACCACTCAAGTCATTTAATGGAGTAATGAGCAACAATATTCATAATGCAAGAAAAATCTCAAGAGGTTCCAATTTCACAAGTCTCAATCAATACATATTCAAATATCATAATCCATTCATCAATTTTAAAGAATTAAAAATCAATTTCATCTTTTCCCCAAATTTTACAACAAGAGTTTTCATAAATTTGGGGCTTTTACCCCTAAATCATGTTAAATGTTATTTCCCAACTAAAATCTTTATAATCCATAGCCATTAATAGAAATTTTAAGAAAATGTAGAGAAAATTTTATTTTTGAAACAAAACCCAATTTTGTAAACTCAATCATTAAATTATAGCATCAATATCATAATAGCACCACATAAACATCCTCAAAATAAAGAGAGATAAAATTAAAAGTAATCCTACCTCCAAGATAAAAGTAGAGAAGTTAGATCAAGAAGATTCCTTCGAAAAATCCAAGATCCAATCGGTCGAAATGTTGGTCTTCACTTATCCTTCATCTTTAATATAAGACCTATGGTGGATTCTTGGTGAAAAATAGATGAAATCACAGTTTGGAGGTCAGGGGTTTTGGGGTATGGAGGAGAGGAAGAGAAGAGGAAGAAAGAAGGAAAAGTTTAGGCCAAAAAGTGACTTTAAAGTGCCTGACTTCGAATAGACCGCTTGAGCGGTCAAAGCTTGGCTTGAGTGGGCAAATTAAACTCCTAAAATCTCAAAATCCCGCATAGACTGCTTGAGTAGTCAAAAGTTCACTCAAGCGGACTTAATTCCAACACATGTACTCAAATTTCAAACGGACATAACTCTCTCGTCTGGACTCTGTTTTACGTCATTCTTGTATCCAAATCGAAGCACCGAAAACAAGCTTTCCAATGATTCTAGCCTCACATCCATATTCAAAGTGTGGAAAGAGAAAAAGGAAAAAGAGTGAAAACTGCTCATAGGACAATTATCCGAATCAATATTTTTGGTTAAATCCTACTTTACCATTATGATATCACCCCCAATCAATACTCTAAAATCAATCAAAGAGGCTTCAAGTACAATAATAAAAGAGTCAAAAGAAATCCTACTAGTCCAAGGAGTACGGAGTGTTACACCACTCGCCACTACCACTATCGCCATGAACCACTGCAAACTTCGGCCACCATCACGAGCCTTCCATCTCACCTTCGTTGCTACTACCATCTCTAGCGGTCCTTCTCAACCCTCTCACACTCTTTCCCACCATTCCCTTCACACCTTCGCCCCCACTTAGTTCTCTTTAATACCCTCTTTGCGACCCTTGCTGCTCGCAACTCCCTTACCTGTAACACACCAACCCTTCCCACACTCCGACGGCCACGATATAGAGACATTCACAGAGAAAAAGATTGCACAACCAGGGTTTTGAAATAAAGAGAGATTGTCAGCGACTAGGGTTTTAAAGAGAGAAATCATGGTGGCTAGGGGTTCGTAGAGAGCAAGAGGGGCTACAACTATGATTTTGACATAATGAAGTGTGGTGGTTGCGAGGGTGCCAAAGAGAGGCTGTGGATTGAGTTTGCAATGGTGGGAAGCTTGTGGCAATGGGGATTTTGAGGCAGCAAAGTTGCAGCAATGGTAGTTTGTGGTGTTGGTGGCTAGGGTTAGGTTTAAGAAGTTAAGATTTTGGTGGAGAAGATAAGGGCACTTTGATAATTTTATTTTAGGACAAAATTGTAATAAAATAATATATCACTAAGTGTTTGAAGAAAGAGGAAATGACATGTGAAAATAGAAGCTCCCATCTTGTGCCCTTTCTCCTAAAGCATTCTTCTCTCTTTTTGGATCTGGTTAAGCACAACCACTAATAAACACTTTGCTTTTGACATGGTTGATCAAAGATAAGATTTGATCAACTTTAATTTTGAGAAACTTGTCCCCATAAGCAATTATAACTAGTGTGTACATTTGACAATATTTTTGAACTCTTTCCTTTGGATTAGATTTTTTTAATTTTTTAGTTCTTGTTATGTACCTAGAAAATTTACACACAAAAAACACCTATAAAAACATTGTGTGATTAAGATTTAATTCAAGTGTAGTTCTCATTATATAAAAATTGAATCTCCACCACATATCACTTTTCCTTATTAGCTTTTAAATAATTGTTTTTGAGTTACTAGTTTTTTTATTTTTTACTTGAGAAATAATAGCTATACCAAAAAATGTACTGTTAGGTTTTTATTCTTGGCAATCCCGTTTGACAAAACTCCTTTGAGTTGTAATTTTATTCGCATTTTTATTTCAGTGAGGCTATGAGTTGTTAGAGGCGAATCCAACCCGAATCGTGCTTTGCAGAGAAGTTTGTGATGTCAATACTTTCAAGATTGCCACTTCGCTGATTATTACGGGGGTCGAGCTGCCCGGTCAGCTGGCGGCCGAAGCAAAATGCAAAATTGTATTCAAAATTGTTCGCTCGAGCCAAGGAATGCTCGCTCGAGCTACGGCTTGCTCGCTCGAGCCAAGGAGTTCTCGCTCGAGCGACAGATTGCGTCTACACAAAAACCTGAAAGAGTTGATTGCTTGCTCGAGCCAAGGATTCGTCGCTCGAGCCAAGGCACTAGTAGAAATCACGAAAGTTAAGCTCTTCGCTCGAGCTAGAAAAGCTTCGCTCGAGCGAGCTTCAAAATCCAGATTTCTTAAGGAGTTGGTTTTCTTCCAAATTTAGGATTATTTTTGATTTTCTATAAATGCCTGGTTTTCTTTCAAAGCTAAGGGTACTTCTCCAGATTTTCTTTTTGGATCTTAAGGTTTATATCTGGAGATATTTTGTTAGGTTTTCTTTGATGCTTTTATTGAGTATTCAACTCATGGTTTAAAAGAGAGTACATCAAAGGTTTTGTTTGTTATACAAAAGAGAGAGTTGTTCTTCGGCGGATTCTGAAGAATTCGAGCCTGAAGTTTCGGTGGATTCTGGAGTGGCTCATTGTAAAGACAATTCTAAGGTGAAGACGGGGTTGGAAGAGGCACATAGAGGTTAGTTCAATTAGGCGTGGATTCGCTAGGTAATTGAGAGTATACTTGTGTAATTCCTTTAAATCTTCTTAGTGGATTGTTTTTGTAATTGTTACCCGTGGTTTTTTAATCATAGTTGGAGGTGTCCAATTGTGATTTTTTCACGTAAAATCGTTGTGTCGATTTGTCTTGATTGTTTAATTGGGATTGTTATATACTGCTTAAAATTGATACATAATTACAAATCAATATCTAGAGAATTTCTAAATTTTTCATGTACACATAATGCGAGGTCAACTTTTTTGGAGACCTAAATTTTAACAAAATTTAAGACCGCAGGAGGCAGCCTCGCCGGCCTATATCTGGGGCGGGCACCGAAAAGGTTGCCACATAACATGAGGTCAAACAATCTGGACAATTATGTTACCATCACACCCACTTATAAAATAATGTATAGGTGGGTGCTTTTATAACAGTAATAATATAAATATATAAAAAAAGTTTGAATTTTCTTAATTTGGCAATTTAATTGAAGATAGGGTTTGGGTATGGTGAGCCTATTTTGGAGTCAACATCGCCTTGTTTGTTTTGAATTTCAGAAACTATTTTTTGAATTTGTTTTGAAAAAATAAAAATTAGTTTGACAAAAATAAATATTAAAAAAATATTTTTAAATTTTTAAAATTATTTCCATTCTCTAAAAAGATAAAATTATAAAAATGATAAGTGCTTTTAATTTTTTCGTTTTTTTTCAAAACAAATTTTAAATATTTTAGAAAAAAAATTGAAATAAATTTCTAAGGAGGAAACCAAATACGGCCTATATATTTGAATCACATTTGTTTTACAATAATAAACAATAAATATAATTTTAAAAATAATCATAATTTTTTATAATATAAATATTATTCAAATATATAATTATTGGGTAATTAAACTGTGCTAATGAAATATCAATTGCCAGAAGTTGGAGAGGTTTTTGGTAGTTTTTTTATTATTATTATTTATTTCTCGTCAGCTAGCACACAAGTCTTAAATGTTACTATTTCAATCAATCAAAAATAAAAAATGTCAGAAACTTTAAATAAATTATCAGCCACCCTTTGAGTATGAGTGAATGAAGTGATTTTTCTAAATTAGTTCAAGGAGCTATATACCTCAATATCGAGGTTTTTCAAAAAAAAATTCTACTAGAAAAACACAGTATTAATGAAATATCAAAAGGTCAAAATTGAATTATTTAATATTTTTAAAATTTTGAATGAAAAAATTTATTTAGTCAAAGTAATGATTAGAATATCAATGCATTATTACACATTATATAGATAATGATTAGAAATTGAATAAACGAATAATTTCATTTAAATTAATTGAACTTCAATATAATGGTCATTCACTTGGGATAATAATAAAAAATACATTATAATCAAACTATATCATATCTTAAATTAACCTTACCATTAGCTCTTAGTGGTACTTTATTTCATATTTATTGTTGTGCCTATGTTTTAAATTTGATTGTTAAAAAAGTTATGAGTCAATATGATGATTCTATAATAGCAATAAGAAATACGATTATTACAATTAACAATTCTGTTAAATGGCTTGATGTGTAGAAAATTATGTCAAGGAGAACAAACGAAATGCGGAAAATTACCTTTAGACGTAGAAATTAGGTGAAATTTAACATACAATATGTTAAATGTAACTTTAAAACAAAGAAGAGTTAGTAAATTTATTTTTTTAATTGATGACAATCAGAGGAATTACCCGAACAAGATGATTTGGCCCACGTAACCTTATATAAAGATTTTTTTATAAAATTTTTGATCAATCAACAAAAAGATCTTCATATATATATACACCTACTTTTATATTTGTTTTACATCGATTAACAAAAATAATGATAATTTTCACAAATTAGTTTCAAATGAAATATATTATGACATTACTGGTTTCAATGAAAATAAAATTTAATAAATATTTTGACCCATTAGCACACATTTTTGGTTTAGCTATTGTAATGGATCCTAGGTGTAAAGATATTGATTTACAAATTTTTTTACAACTTATTTTTGGTAACGAAGATCAATTTGCCTCTATTATTGAAACACTCAAACAATTATTGTTTGAGAAACATAAGAATGTTGCAGTTGTAATTAGACCACTTGCACACACTATAACAAGCTCATCTTGTGGTGGAGGATTTGATATTTGATCACAGATAAAAAATATAAGAATATCTCAAAATGCAAGCACTTATAGTTCTAAGTGTTATTTGGATCAACCTTGTGTTGATGAAAGTGAAGAAGAAGATTTTGATATTTTAGATTGATGGAAACAACTTGAACATGTATGGCATATGCTTGCACAGATGACCCGTGATATATTAACCGTTTATTTTTCTACAGAAGCTTCTAAAATAGTTTTTAGTGCAAGTGAACGACTATTGAGCGATTGTTGTTGTAGACTTACACCCGAAATGGTTAATACACTGATGATAACAAGAAATTATTTGTATGCAATTGAAAGAAAACAAAATGTTAACGAGAAAATAAGGATTCAAGCTGATTTGGATGCTATCCCAATAGGCAATCCGAATAAATTGTCCAACTTCGATGATTGATGAATAATTTTTCTTTTTAGTATGTAATTTCGTAATATTTTTTATTCTGAGATAGAGTATAATGCAAATGATTAGTAAACTTGTAGGTTTCAACCTAGCTAGAATGTACTTGATCTATAATGCTATAATTTCTCCACCGTCTATCATAAATTTGTAATATTTCATTTCATTTTTCAAAATTATTAATTACATTTATCATTTTTTATTTCCACTGTGTACTTAAGTTGGTAAAGAAAAATAAAATAAATCAAGCTTGGGCCCGGGGCTGGCCAAAAGCCCGAGGACCCCTAGGCCAACT
The DNA here is from genome assembly GCA_036172215.1 of Camellia granthamiana. Taxonomy (NCBI): domain Eukaryota; kingdom Viridiplantae; phylum Streptophyta; class Magnoliopsida; order Ericales; family Theaceae; genus Camellia; species Camellia granthamiana. The sequence goes on along the minus strand of JAXFYN010000089.1, from coordinate 116,492 downwards.
CGTCCTAAATTTGGCCGGAGCCTGATCGGGTCTGCACTGACCAATTTTACATCCCTGATGCTAATAAACAGCTATTGTCAAAAGTTAGAGAGATTATTTTGATGATTTTGAAATAATTTTTCATACCATTTATATTGTGTCATTTGTCCATTTTTTTTTAAAAACCCACACAAATATAATTTTCACAAAAGTTGGCCACTTCCTCGGGTAACCAATGACAATAACAACACACAAAGGACTATACTCACCTGCTAGCAATTGCCGCCCACTCATTTCCTTGAAGTCTAGAATCCACAAAGACAAAAGTATTATTGACTACTTTTGTGGACAAAGAAAAATAATAAGATAAAAAGGAAAGAAATTGGGTGTTTGGCCCTACTATTATATTATTAATTATGAATTATTTTTAAATTACACATAATTGTCTCAAGTTTTGTTTTAAAAAAAAAAATTAAGTGGACTGTCATCTACGTTTAAAAATAAAAATAAGTAATTGTCCTTCTATATCTATGAAAACATGAGGGTAAAATTATAAAATATATATAATAAAAGAAATTTATTTCTCATAACTAGCTTGAATTATAATCACTAGCTTGCGAAGAAGAAAAAAGATGAATAATATCAATTATTTGATCACATTATTTAAGTATACATTTTTTAAAATTTTAATATCAATTGGATTATAACTGTTTTTAACATACTATTGTCTTACATTTATTGTCTTTTATAACTCAATCAATGTGGATTAAAAAAAAAAAAAACAACACTTATATATATATATATTTTTCATATTATTTTTCAATTTCTATGCCTGAAAAAATTGATATTTCAGTTCATCCTTTTTTTCCTTGTAAATTTTTGTTAGTATTAATGTTCACCCCTCAACATTAAACAGCAATGGTAGAGGGCCCTAATTTTTGTTGTTCAAATGGCTCGAATTTGTCAAAACGATGTCGTTTTGAATACAAAACAACATCAAAATTGCTAAAACGACGTCGTTTTGGCAATTTTAAACCATTTGAGCCACAAAAATTAGGACCCCCAAACATTTTTCAACATTAAATTTGAATGACGTATTATTTTTATTTTTGTAATTTTATTCAAAAATACTTTTATTTTCTTCACTATCTAGAAGCATTGATGTGAGTAGGCCAACTACTCCTCCAATAGCTAAAAGGTGAGGTAGTTGGTCTTCCTTCAAGTTGTCAAATCCATTATTATATCAGCAATTCTTTAAATAAAAACCTACACTATTGTAACCAAACTCTGAATGCATATATCATCATAGCAAGCTAATCATATGTGTTACATGTATTGAGTGAAGCCGAAAAAAGAAAAAGAAAAAGAAAAAAAATCGTAAAATATATGGCAGAAGTTGCAGTATGCTCAACAATCAACAATTTGGAGGCATTGTTAGTGCATGATGAACCAAAATTGCTGACGAAGGTCCGCAGAGAAGTTTCCACTATCAAATCTGAATTGGAGAGCATAAAATCAATACTGAAAGATGCAGATTGGAGGGCTGAAACAGGAAACGAAAACGCGAAAACTTGGGTGAAACAAGTTCGAGAATTGGCTCAACAGATTGAGGATGTCTTTGACCAATACACGATTCACTTGTCAGAACGTCGTCAGCGTCGTGGCTTCATCAATTTTCTCAACAAAGTCGCTCGCTCGATCGTTAAACTAAAGCCACAACATGGCATAGCCTCTAAGATTCAAGAAATTAAACAAACCATTGTTGAGATCAAGAAAAAGGCTAGTGGGTATGAATCATCAAACAGTGAAACTGATCAAGATGATCCTCGTGTTGCTTCGCTTTTCGTGGAGGAAGATGAAGTTGTGGGTATTGAATACACCAGAGAAGAATTGGTTGACATGTTGGTAAGTGGAGAGACAAATCGGATGGTGATCTCGCTAGTAGGTATGGGCGGTGTTGGAAAGACCACTCTTGCTAAGAAAGTTCATGACAATCAAAAAGTGCTTGCGCACTTTGATTGTCGCGCTTGGATCACTGTTTCTCAATCATACAAGATAGAGGAGATCCTCAGAACGATGATAAAGCAGTTATACAAATCAAGAAATGAGCCTCCACCTCCGGGAATCGATGCTATGGACCAAAACTCGCTCATTGACAACGCCAGAGGATATTTACTTCAAAAGAGGTATGAAATTGTTTTTGACGATGTCTGGAGAACAGACTTTTGGAGATTCATAAAACATGCTTTACCGAAAACTAGCAAAGGAAGCAGGGTAATTATAACCACACGCAACGAAGAAGTTGCTAGATTTTGCAAAGAATCTTCACTTGATTATGTCTATGAGATTCAGTCCCTACCTGAAAATGAGGCTTGGAGACTCTTTTGTATGAAAGCCTTCCAATGGGACTTTGGGGGTGTTTGTCCCTCCGAATTGGAGAAAGTGTCTCGCAAAATTGTTAGAAAATGTGAAGGATTACCCCTTGCAATTGTGACAATAGGCGGTCTGTTGTCCACTAAAAATAGGATTGTATCCGAATGGCAAAAATTCTATGATAGCCTTGGTTCTGAGTTAAAAAGGAATCCTAATCTTACAAGCATCAAAAAAATTGTGTTGCTTAGTTACCACAATTTGCCTTACTTCCTCAAACCATGTTTCTTGTACTTCGGTATAATCCCTGAGGATTATTCCATCAATTGCGGAAGACTAGTTCGACTTTGGATGGCTGAGGGTTTCATTGAAGAACAAAAAGGCAAAACATTGGAAGAAGTTCCAGAAGAATACTTGATTGAGCTCATCCTTAGAAACTTGGTTCAAGTGTCAAGTACAAAAATTAATGGAAGAGTTAAGAATTGTCGGGTTCATGATGTAGTACATGAGATCATCCTCTCAAAGTCTGAGGAGTTGAGTTTCTGCCATGTTTTAGCAGACGAGGATTCAAGTCTCAATAATCAAAGTCGACGACTCTCAATGCATATGAAGAACAGAATGGATAAGGTTCTGGAAAGCACACATATTTCCCGAATTCGTTCTTTTTTTCTTTTTGCAGTGGGAGAGCTGCCAAACAAGTCCTTGTTGGGTGAACTAGCTGCAAATTTCAAGCTTTTGAAAGTACTAGATCTTCAAGATGCTCCTCTAGATCAACTACATGAAGAAGTGGGGAATCTACTTCATTGGCAATACCTAAGTGTGAAGAATACAAGTGTGAAGACAATTCCAAAGTCTATTGGTAAGCTACAAAACCTGCAAACTTTGAATTTGAAATACTCTCTCGTGTTTGAGCTACCAATCGAGATCAATAGGCTCCATAAATTGCGACATCTTCTAAGCTTTTCTTTTAACTATGATATTGATATAAGTTTGGACAGTATAAGAGGAGTGAAGATAAGAGGAGGGATCGGACGTTTAGAACAGTTGCAAAAGTTGTGGGTTGTGGAGGCACTTGAAGAAGAAGAAGAATGGGGCAACCTTGTTTTCAAAGAGCTGGAAAATTTGAGGCAGTTGAGGAAGTTGGGCGTTCTCAAAGTGAGAAGAGAAAATGGGAGGGTTCTTTGTGCTGCCATTGAGAAGATGGAACACCTTAGGGTTTTGGGGATACGGGCTAAAAGTGAAGATGAGATTATGGATTTACATTCTATTTCTTCACCACCTGAATATCTTCAACGTCTCTACTTGGGGGGATATTTATTGACTTTGCCAGATTGGATCCCAAAACTACAACATCTACTCGCAATACGTCTACACTGGACAGGTTTGACCGCTAATGCAATAAAATCCCTTCAAGTGTTGCCTAATTTACTAAAGCTTGATATCTATCAGGGTTATGATGGACAGAGATTGCATTTTGAGGTTGGAGGGTTTCAAAAACTTAAGGTGTTATATCTACAAGGCTTGAAGCGATTGAATTCCATGGTGATAGAGGATGGAGCATTGCCTCTTCTTGAAGAACTATGGATTGGGCCTAGCCCGCAACTGAAGGAGGTACCCTCTGGCTTCCACCACCTCAAAAGACTCGCAGCTCTTTCCTTTTATGATATGCCAATGGAGTTCTTAGATAGAATGCAACCGGACGAAGGAGAAGACTATTGGATTGTTCAGCATATACCCGATATCAAGTTCTCGTTCAAGTCTAGAGGATTATACTACAAAACCTATAGTCTTCGAGATTTCCAAGTCACACGTGAAACACAAAGGTTTGCTCCCTAAATTTTCATGCTATACAATTAATTTCTCAGTTCATGAATAATTTTTCTCGACATGTTTTGATATTATAGATGAACTTGATTTAGCCACTATAAATCCAATTTAGGGAACATAATTCATTCTTGGATTTGAAACTTGGATGAACTCCAATTCAGATTCCACGATGCTAAATACAACAAATTTCTTTTGTCAAGGTTTCTCTCTAAAACATTTAAAAGTATTTTCTCTAAAAACTCTAAAATCTGAAACAATTTTTTTAGTATTTTTAATATGATATGTTTTTTATTTTTATTTTAGCTCTTTCCATTGTTAATGTTTGTTGCATTTTTTGTCATAGGAAATATTGATGTGCATCGAAGTTGACAGATTCTGGTCTTACTGCCAACACATAAGGTTGAAGGAAATTCAATTGCAGGGGATTGGAAAATACAAAATTGAAATTGTCTGATGAATACCTCTCTGGTTACTGTTGGTTTTTATTTTCATTTGGTTGGTTTTTTACAGTGTGAAAAGAGAAAAAAATGGCATCTCCTTTCCTCCCTCCAAAATCAACATGGTTCTTTCTTATGTTTTATTATTATTGTTGTTGTTGACCAAGACAACATGTGTGGATTTCTCTTAGTATGCCTTGTTATTTTTAATAACTATGTGATGTTTGATTTAGACAAATCATCCAGTCCTTTGTTTTAACATCATTGCAATGTGTTCTATCTCTTTTTCTTATCTTTTATTCTGCAATCATTCTAAGTATTTTTTTTTTTGTTTAACAAATAATTCATCTAGTTTCAATCGACTTTAGGAGTTTTCGTATAAATAACCCTTTTTATTACCCAACAAAAGCATCTTCTTACATTTTGGGCTTTTTTATTTGCACACCACTCATTTTTTAACTGTCTATTGTCTTTCAAAAATTTTTTTATTACAATTTTGTCTCTCAATCAAATTATATTTTTGAACAAAATTCTAAATCTTAATTTCTTAGTGCACACCTACCTACAACCACCAGCCAGCCTTGCAACCTACCACCCTTTGGCTCTGGCAACCCCTCTTAGTAGGTTATAAACGAACCGAGTTGAGCCAAGTTTTGTAGAGCTTGAGTTTGGCTCATTTACTTATCTAGTTTGTTTATTGAGCTTGAACTCGGTTCGATAAGTAATTGGACTCAAGCTTGGCTCAGCTAGTTAATATTAATGAAATTCGAGTTTGGTTTGGCTTAGTTTGATAAGATTTTTGAAAATATTATTTATATTATTTAAATAAAAATATTTAAATATGACGGATTGTAACGGTAGGGGCCACGCCAATCAAATTATATATTTTTAAATATTTAAAATATTTTTAAACTTGAGCTCAACTTGGCTTGGTTCAATCAAATTATATTTTTTAAAATATTTAAATTTTGGTGTTACGTTCATCCAATTGTAGACGGAATATGATGGCAGTGGTCAAATTGATTAAAATTTCAAAAGTTTGATGTAAAATTGATATTAATCGAAGTATGAGAGTCAAATTAAAAAGCATGTACAAATTTGGGAGATAAAATGATACTTTCTCTTTTTATAATTAGAAGTTCAATATATATAGATTCATAAATAAAAAAAATAAAATAATATTTACTAATAATTGCAGTGTCTTTATCTAATTAACCCTTGATGAATTTTGGTACATAGAGGTAGTTGATGGACAGAGACATGAAGAAATTGAATGAGTGGGCTATCTTGAAAGAGAAGTTATTTGGTGGTTTTAGGATATAGTGAGACGTGTTATGATTAGTGAAGAGAGACGTGTGATTCATGATTTTGAATTGAGATATAGAAAAATAACAAATAGTATAATGTTTAATGATTGGTAAGTAACAGGGCACATGATTCCCAAATATGCCAAACAAAAATGATTTGTCCCCCTAAAAATAATCCCCCTAGTCCCCCTAATTTCCATTTTTGAAAACTGTTTTTTTTTTTTTTTTATTACTTGATTAGGCATTTCGGGGGATTCGGGGCCTATTTCGGGGGACTTAGCACTGCCGTATACCAAATAATTTCCATAATGAAGAGGTCGTTAAATCATTTTATTGCTTTGGTACATAGTTCGTTGCATCATTACTCATACATTGAAAAACAGAGTAGAGGCATGGAATGCATTTGTGGGAAGAAAAGTTTGGCTTTAAATTCATTTATGCTATGAATGAAAATTATAATTACTTAAATAATTATTTTTTTATACCCTTGTACCTACATTTATGAGCTATACTTTATTTTCTGTCTCTCTTTTTTTTGGGGATTTAATTATATTTTTCGCCTCCGTAATTTTATTCAAATTTTACTTCAACTCCTATAATTTTAAATTGAATAATTTAGTCTATACATCTCAAGTGTAGGTTAAATTTAGTTCTTCAGTCTAAATTAATAATTTTGGGACACTTATTAATTATTAATTTCGTAGATAAAATTAACAAAAAATTTAGACGAAAAAATCAAATTAAAATTAGGCCTACACTGCAGTATATGAACCAAATTTTTTAAATTTAAACAATAGAGATTAAAGTAAATTTGAATCATACTATAAGGATGAAAAGAGCAAATAAATTTTTTTTTTTCATTCTCAACATTTCTTGTATATGACCATTTTTTGGAGAGGAAATTTTTTCCTCATTTATTAAAACATTCTCCACCATTATTTTTCCTCATATCAAACATAATATAAACTTATGCCACCAATTCAAAAGTGCAAAAATTCAGGATCCACCCTAAAATTTTAAGTAACCTCAGCGAAATCTTAACATGAGGCCTTTATATATTTACAGGGGAAAAAAAATTACTTACATATATATTTGACTAAAATTTACATATATAGATATCAAAATTCAATTTACAGTATAAAAAAAAAAATCAACCTAAAACTATGATATCAAATAAAAAGTTAAATAAAATGAGTGAAATGTTAACATTACTCTCTAGGCACTTTCAACAACAAAAGTAGTAATTAAATTTGTATGATTTAACTTATTTATCATACCAAGTTTTAGAAAGTAATTATGAAAATTCAACTCCATCTATCTTGTGCAGGTAATTCTATTTCCATATACTAAATCTTTTCAGTGCACATCTTTTTTCAAGGTACACACTTAATGACTTTTAAACATCAAGTTTTATTTAGTACACATCGGCCATGTTTAATTCACAAGCTTAATAGTGAGGTATTAATAATCCTATTAATATAGTGTAGTATTCACTATCCAATTGGATTAATAGAATAAATTATTCATTGTGTTTGATTGGGTGGATTAGAGCATGGGATTGAGATTATTAATCTGTGGGCCCAATTATCCCATGTTTGTTTTAACATTTTGGTTTAGGATTATTAATCCAATGGATAATTAATCCAACAAATTTGTAGGATTATTAGTAATGGGGTTGGGGTGGGATTATTAATCCAATGGATATTAATCCAATTGGATAGTGAATACTACACTATTAGTCTTTTGAATCAAACATAACCTGAATTATTAGTATTAATAGGATTATTAATACTTCACTATTAGTCTTTTGAATCAAACATGACCATCATTCCTTATCAAAAATACCCCGTACTCCTTCAAACCATACACAACCTAACATAACCCTAGCCACCAATTGTAATGCTCCCAAATTAATTAAATTAAAATATTACTCATAACATGATTAATCTGAAATCTTACCATGCCAAACAATAACATTAATTCCAAAAGCCCTCTTTTCCATTGAACTACATATTAGATATTACAAATTTTCAGATTCTTATCTTAGTTATAGCAACATTAACAACGTTCAAGAAGCGAAAGGATAAAAATAATAATGCCTTAATGGCGTATAAATATCAAGGCAAGACCTTGTTACAACAAATGGACACACGGTCCCAAAATATATATGCTCGGAGCTTCTACATAACACATCCATGAGCCTTCGTGCCTCAACAAAACAAAAGCGTCTCCCTCCTCGTAGGGGTGGTTGCACATCACTGATTCCTGAAATTGTTAGATAGGAGTGAACTAGATGCCCAGTAGAAGTACTTTTAACAAAGTATCTAGTTATTTGAAAATCCATATGACATTATCACAACCAAACATATTTGATTCAACTCATAGTATTAATTTAAGAAAGAATACATGAATTCATAGCTTCCACAATTTCACAATTCAACACCAAGGGATAAATACGCCATGAAATCCCTAAAGAGAGTCCCAATACATACATATATACATAGGTTTATATCCAAAATAGCTCTACATTTTCCGGCTATTAATATGGCAGGGAACGGGCACCCAAAATCATTTGTTTTTCCACTTTTACCGACTACAATACGGCAGGACCGGTGGACACCCAAAAACACTTTCCCACATTCGTTCGGCGATAGGCTCAAGATAGGGAAATTGGGCATCTAAACTTTCCTCCGCACAGGTACCAACAACACACAACACACAACACTTTCTAAAAACAAACTCCCTACCTAGACTCACATGCTATTTACCACCCCCTTAAACAACTTTTTCAAGATTTCGAAGTATTCATACATTCTTGAGGTAAACGATAATGTACACCACTCAAGTAATTTAATGGAGTAATGAGGAACAATATTCTTAATTCAAGAAAAATCTCAAGAGGTTCTAATTTCACAAGTCTCAATCAATACGTATTCAAAATGTCATTATCTATTCATTAATTTTAAAGAATTAAAAATCAATTTCATCTTTTCTACAAATTTTACAACTAGTGTTTTCATAAATTTAGGGCTTTTATCCCTAAATCATGTTAAATGTTATTTCCTAACTAAAATCTTCATAATTCATAGCCATTAATAGAAATCTTAAGAAAATGTAGAGAAAATTTCATTTTTGAAATAAATAATTTTGTAAACTCAAATATTAAATTATAGCATTAATGTCATAATAGCACCACATAAACATTCTCAAAATAAAGAGATACAAGATTAAAAATAATCCTACCTCAAAGATAAAAGTAGAGAAGCTAGATCAAAAAGATTCCTTTGAAAAATCCAAAATCCAATCGGTCAAAATGTTGATCTTCACTTGTTCTTCATCTTTAATGTAAGATTTATGGTGGATTCATGGTGAAAAAAAGATGAAATCAAGGTTTGGAGGTCTAGGGTTTCGGGTATGGAGGAGAGGAAGAGAAGAGAGGAAAAGAATGAAAAGATTGGGCCGAAAAGTGACTTTAAAGTGCATGACTTCAAACATATCGCTTGAGCGGTCAAAAGTTCACTTGAGTTGACTTGTTTCTAGAACAGATACTCAAATTTCAAATGAGCATAACTCCCTCGTTCTTGTGTCCAAATCGAAGCCTTGTAAATAAGATTTCCAATGGTTCTAACCTCATATCTAGATTAAAAGTGAAAAAAGAGAAAAAGAAAAAAGAGTGAAGACTGCTCATAAGATAATTATTCGAATCAATGTTTTTAGTTCAATCCTACTTTACTATTATGATATCACCCCAATTAATACTCTAAAATCAATCAAAGAGGATTCAAGTACAATAATAAGAGAGTCAAAAGAAATCCTACTAGTCCAACGAGTACGAAATGTTGCACCACTCGCCACTACCACTATTGCCATGAACCACTGCAAACTTCGGCCACCATTACGAGCCTTCTATCTCACCTCTACTGCTACTACCATCTCCGATGGCCCTTCTCAACCCTCTCACACCCTCTCCCACCATTCCCTTCACACCTTAGCCCCCTACCTAGTCCTTTTCGATACCCCCGCGACCTTTGCTGTTCACAACTCCCTTATCTGTAACATACCAACCATTCCCACACTTCGATGACCACGATATAGAGACATTCACAGAGAAAGAGATCGCACGACTAGGGTTTTGAAATAAAGAGAGATAGTCAGCGACTAGGGTTTTAAGGAGAAATCGTGGTGTCTAGGGTTTTGTAGAGAGCGAGAGGGGCTACGACTGTGATTTTGACAGAATGAAGCGTGGTGGTTGCAAGCGTGCCAAAGAGGGGCTGCAGACTGAGTTTGCAATAGTGGGAAGCTCATGGCAATGGGGATATTGTGGCGGCAAAGTTGCAGCAATGGTGGTTCGTGGTGTTGGTGGCTAGGATTACATTTAGGAAGTTAAGATTTTGGTGGAGAAGATAAGGACATTTTGATAATTTTATTTTAGGAAAAAATTGCAAGAAAATAAAATATCATTAAGTGTTTGAAGAAAGAGGAAATGCCATGTGGAAATAGAAGCTCCCATATTGTGCCCTTTCTCCTAAAGCATTCTTCTCCCTTTTTGGATTTGGTTAAGCACAACCACTAGTAAACACTTTACTTTTGACATGGTTGATCAAAGATAAGATTTGATCAACTTTAATTTTGAGAAACTTGTCCCCATAAGCAATTATAACTAGTGTGTACATTTGACAATATTTTTGAACTCTTTCCTTTGGATTAGATTTTTTAATTTTTTAATTCTTGTAATGTACCTAGAAAATTTACATACAAAAAACACCTATAAAAACATTGTGTGATTAAGATTTAATTCAAATGTAGTTCTCATTATATAAAAATTGAATCTCGACCACACATCACTTTTCCTTATTAGCTTTTAAATGATTGTTTTTGAGTTACTAGTTTTTTTATTTTTTGCTTGAGAAATAATAAGTATACCAAAAAAATGTAAGCATAATGCAAGGTCAACTTTTTTGGAGACATAAATTTTAACAAAATTTAAGACCCTAGGAGGCAGCCTTGCCGGCCTATATCTGGGGCGGGCACCGAAAAGATTGCCACATAACATGAGGTCAAACAATCTGGACAATTATGTTACCATCACACACACTTATAAATAATGTATAGATGTTTTTATAACAGTAATAATACAAATATATATAAAAAAAAGTTTGAATTTTCTTAAGTTGGCAATTTAATTTAAGAAGTCTATTTTGGAGTCGATATCGCCTTGTTTGTTTTGAATTTTAGAAACTATTTTTGAATTTGTTTTGAAAATAGAAATTAGTTTGACAAAAATAAATATAAAAAATATATTTTTGAATTTTTAAAATTATTTCTGCTCTCTAAAAGGATAAAACTATATAAAAATGATAAGTGCTTTTAATTTTTTAATTTTTTTACAAAACAAATTATAAATTCTTTAGAAAAAAAAAATTGAAAGTGTGCTGACGACATATCAATTGCCAAAAGTTGGAGATGTTTTTGATAGTTTCTTTTATCAAAAAAGATTGGTAGCACGAATTATCTGGCTCGAAAATGGCCCGACTTTTGACAACACCCACATATCTTTGCACACCCAACCCGCTGAACTTGTATGTCTTTCTATTCTGTTCATTTCAAATAAAAAAAGAGAGATGAAAGAGCAGAGTAGAGAAAGAGAGAGAGAGGAGACCCACGACGGGAGACGATCAACGAACCACAACCATTTATTTTTCTTTTCTCAAACAGAGGTCGCTGCCCAACAGCTATGCTTTGCATATACCTTTTTGTTTATCTTCAATAACTTCTTCTTCATGGGCTGGTTTTGTAAAACCATGGCCTCTTTTTTCCTTTTTTGGAAAATATTTGGGCAAAAACCATGGGCTTTCTGTTTTTTTTTTTTGATTGATTTTTTTTTTCTTCTTTCCTTCGTCTTCTTCTTCTTAATTTATTATGATGAAGATGTTCATTATGATGAAGATCTGTGTTGATGAAGAAAATTTAAAAATGTTTTTAGATCTGTGAAGATCTAAAATCTGTGTTGATAAATTAAAATTGATCTGTGTTGATAAATTTTTTTCAACTCCAAATTAAAATTTTCTTCACAGATCTGTGTTTTTAGATCTGTGAAGATCTAAAATCTGTGTTGATAAATTAGATCTAAAATTTGTGTTTTTAATCTTCATTATGATGAAGATCTAAATTATCAATCTGTTCCTGAAGATCTGTGAAGATGATGAATCTGTATTTAAAATCTGTGTTGTTATGAACCAGATCAATTTGACTAAATTTTGAAGATGATGGAGATGATGAAGATCTAAACTAAATTTTGACTAAAATCTGTTTCTGAAGAAGATGAAGATCTAAACTAAATTTTGACTTATTAATTTTAATCTATCATAAATCCGAATTTATTTGAACCAGATCAACATCAAGATGAACATCAAAGATGAACATCAATGAAGAAGATGAACCTCAGCTGAACCAAAGAGAGAAGAAAAAAAAAAAAAAAAACGACACCAAAACGACATCGTTTTGGTGTCGAGCCAAATTCGAGCCTCGAAGTTTCGAGCTACGAATCGGAGCTAACCAACACAAAAGTCTTAAATGTTATTATTTCAATCAATCAAAAATAAAAAAATGTTAGAAATTTTAAATAAATTATCAGCCACCCTTTCAGTATAAGTGAATGTAGTGATTTTTCTAAATTAGTTCAAGGAACTTACACAGCTCAATATGAAGGTTTTTCAAAAAAATTCTACTAGAAACATAGTATTAATGAATTATCAAGAGGTCAAAATTGAATTATTTAATATTTTTAAAATTTTGAATGAAAAAATTTATTCAACATCTGATATATGTGGAAGTCAAAGCAATGATTAAAATATCAATGCATTATTACACATTATATAGATAATGATTGGAAATTGAATAAACGAATAATTTCTTTTAAATTAGTTGAACTTCCATACAATGGTCATTCACTTGGGATAACAACAAAAAAATGAATTATCTAGGTGAGTTTTATAAAATAAAATATTTATAATTAGGTTAGATAATGCAATACATTATAATCAAACTATATCTTACCTTAAATTAACTTTACCATTACCTCTTAGAGCATCTCCAACGGTGAACCTTTTTTTTTTCATCAAATTGAGGGAAAAAAAGGCAATTTTCTCAATCTGATACGAGATGCTCCAACGGTTGCATCAAATAGACTGGGGACATCTGGCCGGTCGACCGGTTAATGGATTGAATGTTTTTTTTTTTTTTCCTCCATTTCAGTTTTCATTTCGTTTCCCAAGTACTCTGAACCAGAGCATCATTCACCAGGCAAATAGGGCGTAGAGTATCAAATCTGATTACTCCTGTCTCTCTCAAATCTGTTTCTACCCCCATCTACTATCTAATATATATAGAGAGAGAGAGAGAGGGAGAGAGTTGTTGGTTGCTGCTGATGGCTACCAAAGAGGATGAGAGATTGCTCTTGGAAGATGGATTTCCACAGGTACTTTTGACGCTTTGATTCAAATTTCCAGAACAAAACTTACAAATGATGTATTGCAAAACTTATCCTAAAACTTTTGATAGATTTTTTAAATAGATTCAAATTTCAATGGAAGATGGATTTCCAACACTGTTTTGCTTTTTTACTCTTTTTACAAATGTATAAGAGCTTTACCAATCTTCTTCTTTTTCTTTTTCTTTTTTCTTTTTTTTTTTCTTTTTTGGTCAAATTTGAGTGAAATTTTGATTAAAAGCTTTATATGATATGAAAATTTGGCTCAAATTTGAGTGAAATTTTGGTCAAAAGCTTTACAGCGACTACAAGAATTCACACTTTTAGCAACAAAAAAATTGGTCGCTAAAAGTCAATTTTTGGTCGGCAAAAGTTATCCGCGACCAATTTTTTTGGTCGCTATTTTGATCGCCAATTGAGGGTCGGCAAAAGTAATTCGCGACCAAAATTGTGGTTGGTCGGCAAAAGTTGGATTTGCCGACTAAATTTTTGGTCGCTAAATATTGAATTACCGCGACTAATTTATTTTGTCGCCAAAACACTTTGGTCGCGAAAAGTCGCCTTTTGCCGACCAAATTTCTTAGTCGCCAATTGACACATTTCGCGACCAAATTTGTATGGTCGCCAATTGTGACATTCTGCGACCAAAATTAGTTTGGTCGCCAATTGTTACTTTTCGCGACCAAAACTATTGGTCGGCAAAAGTGTGTTTCCACAACCAACAAAATTTTTGATCGGCAATAGATGTATTTTTTGTGACCAAAACTCTTGGTCGGCAATTATCATTTTTTTCGAAAAAAAATTATTTCGAAAAAAAACTCTTGGTTCATTGCGTCCTCAGGGAAGTTACGCAGAGCATGTATAAGCTTCTCAAATGGTAGCTTTATCTGATCAACATAATCAATTCTCGGTATGAGCCAGAATATTACAAGCTATTTTTTCTTACAGAGAGATGTAGTCATCAAAAACTAAGTCATCCTGGCAGTATTTCAGCAGGGCCAGACCAACTTTAAAAACAATTTTGACACCCTGGCCCAAAAGAAAAATGTCAGCTTCCATACCCAAGGGCAGTACATATAAGGAACATGCAATAATAATTAAGATCACTAACCTGGTAGAGAAAGACATCCCAAATTCGAAGAGCCAAATGGAATGGGAAAGAGTGAAAAAACAGTTATGAACCACTGGCTTGCATACATGCTAGGGTTTATCATTTCTTGCGTAAAATGCTCTCCGACATTTGGCAAGTTCTCTCTTACTAAACTTTCAAACTGAAAAAGGTATTGCTGTACCAGAGGCAACCCCACCTACACACCAGTAACAAAAGACAACATTTCTCAGATTTCTGGAATGCATTTAATAATGGTCACAAACAGGAAAGAAAAAAAAGGGAAGAAAAAATAAATAAATAAATAAGGCTTAGACATAATAAGGAGCCAAACCACTTTAACAGCCATAAAAGGACTCTCAAATGAACATCATTTAGCAAAGAAAATGAGACCAAAAAAAATTTTAAAAATTAAAAATATATATATATATATCATTAAATCTACCCTATCCTTCAGTGGCGAACCCAGGATTATTGTAAAGTGCGGGCTACATTATATACAATCAAAAATTATTTACAAAATTTATTTTATTACATTTATCAAAGTTTCATATACTAAAATATTCATTTTTATAAGCATAAAAATTGAACATTATCATTAAATTTGCAAGTTAAATTTTCAACATAGATATTTTAAAAAATAGAAAGTATCAAAATAGGATTATAAAATACTTTTTACACATTGCACAAAATAAAAAATAACATACAAATACTTTAACACCAATTTCACCTATAACCAAAGACCATTTTGATAGTTACCAAAGTCAATACAATAACTCAGAACCAACACCACTTTGAGATACAATTAAACATTATAATGAGATGTAACCAATTTTGATTTAATAATTTTCTAGCCCCACCAACACAATGGTTCGTAATATCAATTTAAATCATAACTTGTATATGATATACATGTGTAGCATCACCTTCACTAAAGCTTCAAACAATTTGGGACTTTAGAAGAAATGTTTTTTAAAAAAAGACCAAAGAAATTGAGGGGGCCAATTCTCTATAAATTAGAGACTTAAGAGTAAATATACCATAGTTCATTAACATTTTCGAGATGTTTGCAGGGGCGTGGCCCCCCTCGCCACCCCTTATGTCCACCTCTGGCTGGAATAGCATCTCCAGAAAAATTGCCTACTAGCCTCAGAAAAGAGTGATTTATGAGCACTTTCCATTATTTGTTATTGAATACATCATCCACAAGCAGGGGGTAAGACAAAAATATGAAGAAAATAAACCTTTTTCAAAACTTATCAACATATTTTCTCTACTTAGGACCAGGTTTAGAACTACAAATTTTCTCTATCAAAACATTTTCCAATAACTGTGCTTTCTTACGCTATTTGACATATTCAAGGCCTATTGTCATTTTATTGACCCAAGAGAAGAAGTTGTAACAAATTTAATATGTTCTCAGACTAAAGAAATTACCAAATATAAACCCTCCATGGGGGCATGGACAGCTCCTTTTAGCAATGCAACCAATAACCAAAATGCATCTTCTTCACTCATATAAAGAAGCAACAGACCAGCTACAAATCCCAATCCCTGGTAGTCAAGAAAATTTTGTATTATTCAGTATTCTACAAAAAGGTATATAAAAGATACAAACCTGAACATAGCCAACATCTCTGCCAAATACAGAGTACGCCTTTAGAACATTATAGAGAGACCTTTAATCGGGTCCATGTCTCTGCTGGAAGAAAATATGTGAAGGGAAGGTATGAGATATATCCCGAATTATATCAAGTTCTGAAGCAGATGTCTCATATATCACTAGTTGCTGCAGCAAAGGAACAATTTTATTGGTATAGCGATAATAAAAGAGTGTGAAGAGGGATTCCAGTATTGAATGGGGAAGCAACATAATATAATTATAACTGTATTAAATTGAAAGTTTGAAAGAGACGGGGGACATTGATCACTGTCACATGTCGCCATAACCACCCATCATGTGAGTTGCTTCAACGAGTCACACACGCCACCTCCTTCCTCACTTATGATGACCTACCAATTATCAACCCACCACCAGAAGTCAAACGAAACCCCAAACTAGAGCTGTCAATTTATTGTAGACCACCCAGAAACCCCTTCTTGAAGCCAATGAGCGCAGTAGCCCGGTGAAGAACCCAACCTCTTTCTACCACTGACACTTGGCTCCTCCCATAACCACCAAATTCAAATGACTTGAGTACATTTACTTCCATAATTGACCAAGCACACAACTCTCTTTGTTTCATCTCCTTAAACATGAGGTGTCACGATAATTAAGCAATACCATGGCATATAAGTAAAGTAATATTTTAGATGAGAGAAAAATATGTGATTACCTCATAAACCCCAGGGTTCATCAGCAAGTGGTCGCGGCTTCCTGAAATTAGCTGCCAAACAAGACCCCTCAGACAATCAGGAATTCCTTTTCTTATGCGTCTTTTTACAACATGAGGTTTGCTTCTAACATAATGCTTCCAATCACTCCCTCCAACGCCAATCATTTTCCTCCATTTTCTAATCCTTCTTTCCTCCCTAAAAAGTGCCTCATTCAGATAAACAGAAAAGCACATAAAGCATATATAGAAAATTTATATGATAATTAATCCACCCAAACAAAATGCTCAAAGTCAAAACAATATATTTTGCAAGAACAAAGACATCTAGAAGCTCAGTCACCTAATTCATTGCTAACAATAATACGGTTAAAATATTTTCCAGGCCAGAAAAAACAAGAAGTCAGTGGGCAAGGGGCATAGAAATAAAGCTGTGGCAGCTAAAAGAAAATAATACTCAAAATATGGAAAAAATAAGACTTGTCACTAGGAAAAATCATAACAATACGGCCATTGTTCCAATCAAATGCTTATATTCACAGATTTAGCATCTATGCAAACAATCACCAAAAATAAAAACAAAAAAGTATCAAATATGGAACCAAGTGCAGAGGATTTTGTTTGACAGCATACAAAAGATTCCACAGAGAAATTTCATACCTCGCATACTGACAGGCTGACCTGTTCTTGGTTAAACCATCAGGAGAATCATTATGTTCTTGAATTACAAATCCAAATCTGTCAACTCTCACATGTGGAATTGGTATTGGTTCATAGTCATCTATTTTCTTCTTTTCCATTCCACTACCTCAGACAATATACTGCACCGGTTCTCCGTATAATATCCATCCCTTGGCCAAATTCTAAGGCCAAGTTTGGCTAAACAAAATAAGTGCACTTATTTCATCTTTTTATCTTTTTTGGGTCACATCAATCAATATCTCCTCTCTACTTTTTCTACACATAATACAATAAAAGTTAAAAAGTACACTTATTTAGTCTTCCCAAACTTAGCCTAAATTACATAGCACACAAATCTGCAAGGGGAAAATGAAAATAAGTAATAGCGTTTGTTCATCATAATAACAGGCAATCGAACATAATCCGACGCAATGCGGAAAGAAGTCCAACCAATTGATAAAGTTATCGAATTGACACAATGTATATTAGCACAACTGTGACAAACACATTGGGGAAAGCTGTATTGACAAGGAGGAGATACAAATAAACCCATGAATTTTTCATGTACATCAATGCAAGAACAATGCAAGATAATAGAACAAAACAGGGAGAAAACTAAGGTATCCTTGGAGAAATATATCTTCAGCATATGCTAGTAAAAGACAAAACAAAAAGCCCAATTCACCAAACACTGTTATTTTTTATAAGCATAAAATAGTAAAAGAAAACTAATTTAGCTTAAGCATAAATTTGTTTATTTTTTGATAAGTTGGCTTAAGCATAATATTTAACATTCAAATTTATCAGATTTTGCTCAATAAAGCACTTCCAAGGATTGTAGTAGTCTAAAATTACTCTAAAACTTGAAAGGAAACTAGTTGCTTAGGAGTTGAATCGATGTATCTGAAACATATGTCAGCAAGGGAAAAAATTACATAGATTACTATTCAAGGCACATAACAAGAAATGGGTCTCTTTCAAAACAATTAACAAACACATGGAGTGCATGAATAAGTCCACATGGTTCTGCCAAAATATCACTCGCAAAACCCAGTTGGGTAGGCCAAAAATGAAGTTCATATGCTAACAGAAGCACATGATGACACCCCCATTTGGAACATACCCAAATCCCCTCCATTGTATTGTCAATTACCCATTTCACACCATACCAAAAAACATAAAAAAAAACACATTCAAACTGGGAACAATGGACACAATTGCTTTTTTGTCAAATGAATTCTATAGTTGAAACTCCAACAACAGAACACAATTTAGAATCTGGGTAAAGATGTGAATGTTACCAGACCAGATATATATAGAGAGAGAGACAGAGAGAGACCGAGGGCAAAGGCTAGAGAGGGAGAGAGCGAGAAACAGAGAGAGACAGACAGACAGACCGAGAGGATGCGGCGGCGGCGGTGGCGCTAGCAGTGGCGTGCGATGTTGGTCTGAGATGAGGTGAGATTGGGTGAGGATCTTCTAGAAATGAGGAGTGCATTAGACAGAGGGCGATGGCGATTTCCGGCGGTGGCGATGTGCGACGGACGTGAGCAATGGTGGTGAGGAACTTCGGTGAGCTACATAGAGTGGGCACCGATTGAGAGAGGGAACACAGAGAGGGAGAGGGCAAACCAATAGACACAGAGATAGACACACAGGGCGGGCTAGATACAGAAGAGATTAGGGTTTTTTTTTTCTTTTTTTTTTTCAGGTACAAAACGACGTCGTTTTAAAAATGGCGACCAAATTTTTTGTCACAGAAAAAATTCAATTCCCGTCTGGACAGACTTTCAAATTTTCCTCCCAAACTTTTGGCGATCAAAAGACCATATTAGTCGCAGAAAAGGTACTTTCGCTGACAAACTTCTTTAGTCGCCAAATCTTAATCAACAGCGACTAAAATATTTGTTGCTAAAAATACTCATTTCGCGACTAATTTATTTTTGGTCGGCAAAATGTGACATTCCGCGACCAAATTTGTAGTTGGTCGCCAAAAGCATATCAATTTCTGCGACTAACTCATTTTTGGTCGCCAAAATGTGACCTTCTGCGACCAACACATATTTGGTCGCGAAAAATATTGATCATTCGCGACTATTTAATATTTGATCGCCAAATGTCATTTTTTTGCGACCAAAATTTTTTTGGTCGGCAAAAGTGGTCGCAAAATATGTAAATTTTTGTAGTGAGCTTTACAAATTTTGGCTCAATTCTGCAGTTGAATTTTCAAGCTGAGGGTCATCCGGGGGGTCGACCCCCCAGTGTAAAATCTGTACAAAATTTTGCAAAAATTGGTCATCCGGCTGGTCATCCAGTAGGTCATCCGGTGGGTTATTCGGTAGTGAAAATACAATGGTAATGAATAGTGTTTTGGTGAAAGACCTAGCACATTCTCATTTTGGTGAAACTTTTGGTGAATTCTCAATTTGATATCCATTTGGTGAAAACGTTGGAGCCATAAAAGTGATAATTTTTCACCAAATTCAAATCTGATGGTGAATTTGGTTCACCGTTGGAGATGGTCTTAGTGGTACTTTATTTGATATTTGTTGTTGTGTCTATATTTTAGATTTGATTGTTAAAGAAACTATGAGTCAGTATGATGATTCTGTAATAGCAATAAGAAACGCGATTATTACAATTAATAGTTCTATTAAACGGCTTGATATGCAAAATATTATGTCAATAAGAACAAATGAAATGCAAAAGATTACCTTTAGAGCTAGAAATCAGGTGAAATTTAACATATAATATGTTAAATGTAACTTTAAAACAAAGAAGGGCTGTAGATTTATTTTTTCAATTGATGACAATTAGAGGAATTACCTGAACAAGACGATTGGACCCATGAAGCCTTATATACAGATTTTTTTTTTTTTTAATTTTTGATCAATCAACAAAAATATTTTCATATATATATACACCTACTTTTATATTTGTTTTACATTAATTAACAAAAATAATGATGGTTTTCACAAATTAGTTTTCAAATGAAATATATTATGACATTACTGTTTCAATGAAAGAAAAATTTAATAAATATGTTGATCCATTACCACACATTTTTGGTTTAGCTATCGTAATGGATCCTAAGTGTAAAGATATTGGTTTACAACTTATTTTCGGTAACGAAGATCAATTTGCCTCTATTATTGAAACACTCAAAACAATTATTGTTTGAGGAATATAAGAATTTTGTAGTTGTAATTAGACCACTTGCACACACTACAACAAGCTCATCTTGTGGTGGAGGATTTGATATTTGATCACAGATAAAAAATAAAAAAATATCTCAAAATACAAGCACTTATAGTTCTAAGTGACAACGTTATTTGGATCAACCTTGTATTGACAAAAGTGAAGAAGATTTTGATATTTTAGATTGATGGAAACAACTTTAACATGTATGGCATGTGCTTGCATAGATGACCTGTGATATATTAACCGTTTCTTTTTCTACAATGGCTTCTAAAATAGTTTTTAGTGTAGGTGAACGACTGTTAAGCAATTACCATTGTTGACTCACACTCGAAATGGTTGATACATTAATGATAACAAGAAATTATTTGTATGTAACCGGAAGAAACACAAAATGTTAATGAGAAAATAAGGATTTGAGCCGATTTGGATGCTATCACAATGGACAATCCGAATAAATTGTCCAACTTCGATGATTGATGAATAATTTTTCTTTTTAGTATGTAATTTCATAATATTTTTATTCTTTGAGGTAGAGTATAATGCAAATGATTGGTAAATTGGTAGGTGTCAACCTAATTGTGATGTACTTGACTTATAATGATATAATTTCTCTACCATCTATCAAAAATTTGTAATATTTTATTTCATTTTTCAAAATTATTATTTACATTCTATTATTTTTGTTTCCATTGTGTACTTAAGTTCGTAAAAATAAATAAATAAATCAAGCTTGGGCTTGGGCCCAGCCTAAAGCTCGAGGACCCCTAGGTCAACCTAACTTGAATTTGGTTGGAGCTTCGGGTCTGCGTTGGGCCAATTTTACACCCCTGATGTTAATAAATAGCTATTGTTAAAAGTTAGAGAGATTATTTTGATGATTTTGAAATAATTTTTCATACCATTTATATTGTGTCATTTGCCCCTCTATTTCTTAAAAACCAACACAAATATAATTTTCACAAAAGTTGGCCACTTCACTTGGTTAATCAATAACAATAACAACACGCAAAGGACTGTACTGACCTGCTAGCAATTGCGGTCCACTCATTTCCTTGAAGTCTGGAATCTACAAAGACAAAAGTATAATTGACTACTTTTGTGGACAAAGAAAAATAATAAGATAAAAGAGAAAGAAATTGGTTGTTTGGCCCTACTATTATATTATTAATTATTTTTAAATTATACATAATTGTCTCAAGTTTTGTTTTTAAAAAAAAAAAATTAAGTGGAATGTCATCAACGTTTAAAAAATAAAATTAAGTAATTGTCCTTCTATAACTAGTGTGAATTTTAGGGTTAGTTTGAGATATCCTAAATAAGTATACTTTTTGACTTTTTGTAAAAAAATGTGTAGAAAAGTAGAGAGGAAATATTAATTGATATGACTCAAAAAAGATAAAAAGATGGACTGAAATAGGTTATGCCAAACAATGCTTAAAGCTTGCAAAGAAGAAAAAAGATTAATAATGTCAATTATTTGATCACATTATTTGAGAATACATTATTTAAAATTTTAATATCAATTCTATTATAAATGTTTTTAACATACTTTATATTGTCTTACATTTATTGTCTTTTATAACTCAATCAATATGGATTAAAAAAACAAAAACAAACAAAAACAAACAAACAAACAAACACTTGTATATATTTATTTATTTATTTATAAATTTTTGTTAGTATTAATGTTCACCCCTCAACATTGAAATCCTCACTCTATTAAATCTGAATCATGTATTATTTTTATGGGAGTTTTTTTAATAAATTCTCTTTTTAAGAGTTTAATTTCATCCAACAGTTTTATTTCATTGTGTTTTAGTAGTTCTCATGCATTAAGATGTTGATTATCATTATATTCATATTAATTTGAAATAAATTTTTATCATTGTGTTGTCAATTATATGATGTGAATATTTACATCATTATATTCACATTAATTTGAAATGAATTTTTGTCATTGTGTCGTTAATTCATTATGTGAATATTTACATCATTATATTCACATTAATTTGAAATGAATTTTTGTCATTGTGTCGTTAATTACATGATGTGAATATTCATACTAAAACATATGAATGTTCACATTACTATGTTAGATGAGAGAAAATGTTCACATGTTGTGAATGTTCACGTCACTACAAGTTGTGAATAAGAATGTGTTGTCAATTAAAAATATAATGAACGTTATTTTAATGTATTGTCAATTAAAAATATATTCACATCAGATGAGAGAGAATGTTCACATTATTTTTATTGTGTTGTCAATTAAAAATATATTCACATTATATAATAATATAAAATAATAACATCAATATTATTTAATTTGTGTATGAAATTTCCTATGCCTTGGTCCTTTTCCTTCTCTCTCCTCCCCCAACATTAAATATCTGTATTAAATATAAAGAAATAAGAGTCTAAGAAAATAATGTAAATCAAGAAAAATGACTTTATAGAATAAAAGTATAAATACATGGAACTAAGTAGGTTGAAAAATTCCTTCATGGACTTTTTGGGTTAGAACATTTCTAAATGGGATTTATGAATAAAAAACCCTATTTTTATTTTTGTAATTTTATTTATAAATATTTTTATTTTTGTCACTATCTAGAAGTATTGATGTGAATAGGCCAACTACTCCTCCAATAGCTGAAAGGTAAGGTAGTTGGTCTTCCTTCAACTTGTCAAATACATTATTGTAACCAAACTCTGAATGCATATATGATCATAGCAAGCTAATCATATGTGCTATATGCATTGAGTGAAGCCAAAAACAGAAAAAGAAAAAAGAAAAAAAATACTAAAATATATGGCAGAAGTTGCAGTATGCTCAACAATCAACAATTTGGAGGCATTGTTAGTGCATGATGAACCAAAATTGTTGAGGAAGGTCCGCAGAGAAGTTTCCACTATCAAAGCTGAATTGGAGAGCATAAAATCAATACTCAAAGATGCAGATTGGAGGGCTGACACAGGAAACGAAAACGCAAAAACTTGGGTGAAACAAGTTCGAGAGTTGGCTCAACAGATTGAGGATGTCTTCGACCAATACACGATTCACTTGTCAGAACGTCGTCAGCGTCGCGGCTTCATCAATTTTCTCAACAAAGTTGCTCGCTCGATCGTTAAACTAAAGCCACAACATGGCATAGCCTCTGAGATTCAAGAAATTAAACAAACCATTGTTGAGATCAAGAAAAAGGCTAGTGGGTATGAATCATCAAACAGTGAAACTGATCAAGATGATCCTCGTGTCGCTTCGGCTTTCGTGGAGGAAGATGAAGTTGTGGGTATTGAATACACCAGAGAAGAATTGGTTGACATGTTGGTAAGTGGAGAGACAAATCGGATGGTGATCTCGCTAGTAGGTATGGGCGGGATTGGAAAGACCACCCTTGCTAAGAAAGTTTATGACAATCAAAAAGTGCTTGCGCACTTTGATTGTCATGCTTGGATCACTGTTTCTCAATCATACAAGATAGAGGAGATCCTCAGAATGATGATAAAGAAGCTATACCAATCAAGAAATGAGTCTCCACCTCCGGGAATCGATGCTATGGACCAAAACTCGCTCATTGACAACGTTAGAGGATATTTACTTCAAAAGAGGTATGAAATTATTTTTGATGATGTTTGGAGAACAGACTTTTGGAGATTCATAAAACATGCTTTACCTAAAACTAGCAAAGGAAGTAGGGTAATTATAACCACGCGCAACAAAGAAATTGCTAGTTTTTGCAAAGAATCTTCACTTGATTATGTCTATGAGATTCAGTCCCTACCTGAAAACGAGGCTTGGAGACTCTTTTGTATGAAAGCCTTCCAATGGGATTTTGGGGGTGTTTGTCCCTCTGAATTGGAGAAAGTATCTCGCGAAATTGTTAGAAAATGTGAAGGATTACCCCTTGCAATTGTGACAATAGGCGGTCTGTTGTCCACTAAAAATAGGGTTGTATCCGAATGGAAAAAATTCTATGATAGCCTTGGCTCTGAGTTAGAAAGGAATCCTAATCTTACAAGCATCAAAAAAATTGTGTTGCTTAGTTACCACAATTTGCCTTACTTCCTCAAACCATGTTTCTTGTACTTCGGTATAATACCCGAGGATTATTCCATCAATTGTGGAAGACTAGTTCGACTTTGGATGGCTGAGGGTTTCATTGAAGAACAAAAAGGCAAAACATTGGAAGAAGTTGCAGAAGAATACTTGATTGAGCTCATCCTTAGAAACTTGGTTCAAGTGTCAAGTACAAAAATTAATGGAAGAGTTAAGAAGTGTCGGGTTCATGATGTAGTGCGTGAGATCATCCTCTCAAAGTCCGAGGAGTTGAGTTTCTGCCATGTTTTAGCAGACGAGGATTCAAGTCTCAATAATCAAAGTCGACGACTATCAATGCATATGAAGAACAGAATGGATAAGGTTCTGGAAAGCGCACATATTTCCCGAATTCGTTCTTTTTTTCTTTTTGCAGTGGGAGAGCTGCCAAACAAGTCCTTGTTGGGTGAACTAGCTGCAAATTTCAAGTTTTTAAAAGTACTAGATCTTCAAGATGCTCCTCTAGATCAACTACATGAAGAAGTGGGGAATCTACTTCATTTGCGAAACCTAAGTGTGAAGAATACAAGTGTGAAGACAATTCCAAAGTCTATTGGTAAGCTACAAAACCTGCAAACTTTGAATTTGAGAGAGTCTCTCGTGTTTGAGCTACCAATCGAGATCAATAGGCTCCATAAGTTGCGACATCTTCTAAGCGGTTTTTTAAACCATGATATTGATATAAGTTTGGACAGTTTAAGAGGAGTGAAGATAAAAGGAGGGATCGGGCGTTTAGAACAGTTGCAAAAGTTGTGGGCTGTGGAGGCACATGAAGAAGAAGAAGAATGGGGCAACCTTGTTTTCGAAGAGCTGGAAAATTTGACGCAGTTGAGGAAGTTGGTCGTTCTCAAAGTGAGAAGAGAAAATGGGAGGGTTCTTTGTGCTGCCATTGAGAAG
This sequence comes from Camellia granthamiana, assembly GCA_036172215.1. Lineage (NCBI taxonomy): Eukaryota > Viridiplantae > Streptophyta > Magnoliopsida > Ericales > Theaceae > Camellia > Camellia granthamiana. Next base: position 90,770 of record JAXFYN010000089.1, on the reverse strand, counting down.
ATGAAACACCTTAGGATTTTGGGGATACGGGCTAAAAGTGAAGATGAGATTATGGATTTACATTCTCTTTCTTCACCACCTGAATATCTTCAACGTCTCTACTTGGGGGGATATTTAGTGACGTTGCCAGATTGGATCCCAAAACTACAACATTTACTTGCAATACGTCTACACTGGACAGGTTTGACCGCTAATGCAATAAAATCCCTTCAAGTGTTGCCTAATTTACTAAAGCTTGATATCTATCAGGGTTATGATGGACAGAGTTTGCATTTTGAGGTTGGAGGGTTTCAAAAACTTAAGGTGTTATATCTACAAGGCTTGAAGCGATTGAATTCCGTGGTAATAGAGGATGGAGCGTTGCCTCTTCTTGAAGAACTATGGATTGGACCTAGCCCGCAACTGAAGGAGGTACCCTATGGCTTCCACCACCTCAAAAGACTCGCAGCTCTTTCCGTTTATGATATGCCAATAAAATTCTTAGGTAGAATGCAATCAGACAAAGGAGAAGACTATTGGATTATTCAGCATATACCTGATATCAAGTTCTCATTCAAGTCTAGAGGATTATTCTACAAAACCTATAGTCTTCGAGATTTTCAAGGTTTGCTCACTAAATTTTCGTGCTATACAATTAATTTTTCGGTTCATGAATAATTTCTCCCAACATGTTTTGATATTATAGATGATACTACAAAACCTATAGTCTCCAATTTAGGGAACATAATTAATTCTTGGATTTGAAACTTGGATGAACTCCAATTCAGGTTCCACAATGCTAAAGACAACAAATTTCTTTTGTCAAGGTTTCCCTCTAAAACATTTGAAAGTATTTTCTCTAAAAACTCTAAAATCTGAGACAATTTTTTAAGTATTTTTAATATGATATGTTTTTTTATTTTTATTTTAGCTCTTTCCATTGTTAATGTTTGTTGCATTTTTTGTCATAGGAAATATAGATGTGCATCGAAGTTGACAGATTCTGGTCATACGGTTGAAGGAAATTCAATTGCAGGGGATTGGAAAATACAAAATTGAAATTGTCTGATGAATACCGCTCTGGTTACTGTTGGTTTTTATTTTGGTTTGGTTGGTTTTTTACAATGTGAAAAGAGAAAAAATGGCATCTCCTTCCCTCCCTCCAAAATCAACATGGTTCTTTCTTATGTTTTATTATTATTGTTGTTGTTGACCCAGACAACATGTGTGGATTTCTTTGTCGTAATGCTTTATTAATAACTATGTAATGTTTGATTAGACAAATATAATAACATCATTCTAAGTATTGTTTTGTTTAACATTATCTGTAGTTCACACAAATAATTCATCTAGTTTCAATCGACTTTAGGAGATGCATTGATCAATTGTGAATTTTTATTATAACCAAATTGGTTCTACATTACTTTTCTTTTTTTCTAATTATTTACACAACAGGATTCTAGCTACGTGCCATGACATAATGAGTATACTGTTATCATTCTAGCTAGGTGTCATGGCTTAAGAGTGCAATCTCAGAATTTATTAGGAGGAAAAAAGACTTTTAGCAATATTAGGTCTCATTTGAGAACATGCTATTTTAATAATTTTTTGACTTTTTGGCAAAAATATGAGGTAAAAAAAACTAGTAGGTTTGGAATGACTTTTTGATTTTTTACGAAAAGATGTGGAAAAAGTAGAGACAAAGGAAATATTTGACGTTTTGGTATAGGTTATAGGTTTTTTAGTTTTTTTAGTAATTTTTTGACTTTTAGACTAAAACACTCGCATACCAAACGAGGCCTAAGAGGGCAAGATAGGTTTTGGAAAGTTAAAATCTGAAGCTTGAAAATACAGATTGCAGAAGACAAATAAAAAGTTCTGTAGTTTGAAGAAGTGAAAAATATGCATCTTGGAAATCTATTTGTAGAAGAGAAATTTGTGTACCATAGGTCATTGTAAAACTTTTTTTAATAACACCTAAAGGGAATAGAGTAAAGTTTTGGAAACACAAGTGGTGTTGAGAAGGGGCTCTTGATAGAGCCTTTCTTGCTATTTTCTTCTTCTTGTTGACAACTAAGAGTGATAGATACGGGCACGCGACACAATAGCTTTTAAAATATACAAGACATGACATCTAGGGAGACACAAAATACATAGTTTAGATAGATATTATATGTCATTTATATGAATATCTTATTCACTGATAAATACAGAATAACAAAACTCTCAACTCTCGAGATCAAAAGGTGGGATTAATTTGTATAAATCTACTTTGTTTTTCATTTATCATTGTGTGACTGGGTACTTGTCTTACAAAAATAAATCATTATTTGTAAGTGATTAATACGCTTGTCCAACTGTTCAAAGTGTGTCCAAATCTAAAAAATAAACAAATAATACAATACATATGTTGGGTAGCAACTGACTGAGTGTCGACACTCCACGTTAGGAGTGTTTGTGCTTCTTAGGTTTGATAAAGAAGCCTTGATGGTAGCTTATTTTAGGGGTGTGGGAAGAGATGTCTTTTGAGATGTTGGGCTGAGAAGGAATTTGCAAAAAATGGATTGGGTCTTTCATAGAGATGTGAAGGTATTTTGTGTAGTTGGTGGGGATTGGGGAGGCAGGGTGGGTAAGCAAAGCATAATTCGTGGTGTTTAGCTCCATTATGCTTGATGTGGCTTATTTAGGAACATTTTACAAGGGGACCTTCACAATAGTAGAATGAACCTACGAAGCATAGATATGGACTTATGGACACGTGAGATACGAAATGCAAACGACATGTGCCAAATATATAATTTTACAAATTTATTATGTGTTATATATTTGAATATTATATTTTTATTCTCATTAAATTATTAACTTTGCGTATGTTACTCTAATGATTTAAATAATTATAATAAATAAATACAACACTGTGTGTCCCCAGCATCACTTCCTCCCATGTCCAACACTCAACCTCTGAGAGGTGTTCGTACTTCATAGATGCCTCTATATAGACTTAAGGTAGTATTATTATTATTGTTTTGGTTATTTCGCCTGTTTTGTATAGTTGGTTGTCAAGGTAGGTTATGCCTAAGATAATATTTTGTGAATTCTTTTTACATATAAAAATTTTAGGACATTTTTTTTTTGTTTATTTTGTGAGAAATTATCTGATGTGCTCAGGGTAATACTCCATATTAGGGGTATGCGCAGTGTGGTTTGATGTGATTTGACGATAAAATTATAATCAAATCATAGATAACAGATTGATAACTTTGCTATCCGTAATCAAACTGCAGGTTGAGCGGTTTCAACCTATTAATTGATTAGTGTAATAAATATGAAAAATATTATGTAAAATAATCTGTTAAATTTAATAAATTCAGTACCTGAATTTCTGTCATCCCCACCCCCAAACACCTTCTTCCTTTCCTCAAGCAGGATCTGCAACAACCAAATCAACCAAACACATGCCAAATAATATATGTATATGTATACATATGTATGTATCTATTTAAAAAAGAAAAAAAGGGAGATGGAGAGAGAGAGAGTGACAAGAGTTTAATATTGAGCCAGAGCAAAATTTTACCATTGCATAGCAGAGTCATTGAAATGGGTACTCAATGACTCTGCTTTGCGTATTCATCTTTATTTGTAGAATGACTATGTGGTAGTCATATTCATCTTTATTTGTCATTCATATATAACAAATCACAAATCAATAGCAAGATCCAATAAAAAGATGACAAATCAACTGAATTTGGAACTTACATGCCTTGAAATCAATAGAGGGGCGTGTGAGAGAGGTGAAAGCAACTGTCAGTGAACTTACACTTGGATTGGACTGAGTAATTTGGTGAACAATAATGAAAAAGAGAAGGGACGCTTCCATGGAGGTCCTAGTAGATGATTTTATGGTCCAATTGGTCTTATGATAATTAATGGTATTTTTCATCAAATATTATTAAAAGATGTTAATAATTGTTATTTTTCAGCGATAGTTAGAAAATTGTCACAAAAAATATCAGTAATTATAAGTTTTAGCGATTGTTTTAAAAAATCGTTACAAAAAAGTGTCACTAATTTTTAACTTTCAGTTTAAAAAATTTGTCACACAAAAGCGTCACTAATTGTAAGTTTTAGCGACAATTTATAAAAACTATGATAAAAAAAAAAAATGTGCATGTGTGTATATATATGTATCAATTAAATAGCTTTGAAAATTAATTGAATTGAATTAATTTATTTGGATTTATTGAGAGAAAAAAAGAAAAAAAAAAAAAAAAGAAATCTGTGAGCAGCGGGAATGAGAGAGAGAGATGAGATGAGGGAAAGAGAGAAAGAGACTCACAACTAGAATGAAGCGGTTGTGGAGGGACTAGTGAGTGGCCGGAGGAGCTGAAAAGGGCCCAAGAGTGGCGGCCGACATTGGGGAGTAACTGGGGTAGTTGTTAGACGTGGTGGCAGCAACTAGAATAGGAGTTGATGGTGCCAAATACTGGTGTAGAATTTTAAGGTTGTCTTTTTCTTAATTTGGCATATGATTTGGCATATGATTGTGTTTTGTCGGTTGTAGCATGCAGCTTTATAAATTATTCAATTGGATTTCATGTGAGGGGTATTATTGACACCATAATTTAATTTTTCTGTCGATTGTAACATGTTGATTGGGGTTAAATATAATTTAATTGATTGTGGCCTATCAATTATGGTTTGTTGAATCAGACCATAAACTATTTTTAAATAATGAACTTGGCCACATTTATTACTGTTATTATTAATATAATTTTGATCATTATTATTAGGGCAAATCTCATTTTACCTCCTGTAGTTTGAGCTATGTGCGATTTATCCTTTAACATTTAGAAATGATCACATAACTCCCATGTGATTTGTGGATTAAAATGTACAATTAACTTATATGTTCAAGATTACACATTGTGAGAGTCATGCGCTTGTAGGAAGAGTAACACTATTTTTAAGATGAAAATGCCCTTGGCACAAATTTATAAACAATGCCATTCAATTATTTCTCTCTACTCTTTTCATCCTGGCCATTAGCACCTCCTCTTCTTTTCCTTTTTTATCTTCTCCTTTTCTCTTCTTCTTTTCTTTTTTTTCAGTTTCCCCCATGATCAAACCACTCCCACTGCATAATCACTTCACCAACACATATACGCTGCACTATTGTCGAGAAATTAGTAGAATGCCAGAGGGGTTACCCATTAACGAAAAAAAAAAATATATATGAAAACCACTAAATGCTAATAGAGCCATGGATTGTGAGACACAAACCTTTGTAAATCCTATTAAGACCTTCACTTCTAAATTATTATAATAAAAGCTCTTAATCCCTTTTTTAATCGCAAATTTAACCCTAGAACCAAAAACGTTTCGTGGATGAACTCATACATACCCTAATCGACCTCGGTAGTTTAGTAATTATTTATAACACCTAATACTAATTAATTAACCCTTAATTATAGATCGATCGCTTAAAACCCTAATTTTTGATTTTCATCGTTTTATTCAATTATTTGTCTTTCAATTCAAAGCGTAGTGACTTAAACCGAATTGTTTTCCCTAACCTTAATTTAAATAAATTCTAAAATTAAATTAGATATTCTAATTCATAAATTTGAGCCCTAGTCCTCACACTTTAATTGAATTACACTTTAGCCCCAATTCCAGTACTCAAGTTGTACCTTTTTCTTATCCAATCTTTTTTCACACAAAATCTACACTTACATATATGAATTTGTACATAAAATAAAAGGAAAAAAACCCTCAAAACCTCATGCACATGACTGGCCACCCTAGGGGGAATTCCTTGTGTACTTTTTGGGATATGGATGCTTGATTTCATAAAGGAGTTTTGACTAAATCCCTAAATCATGGAGAAGTGTTTGTACTAGTTTTCAATCTAGTTCTATTTTGACCAAACTAAGACTAAATCATATTTTAAACCATAATTAACCTTCTTAATAAACCTCCATTTCATTCAATTCCATTTCAATCAAATACAAATTCTTTCCATCCAATTCCAACCAAGGGCATTTTAGACTTTTCACCATAATTTTTCTGTAAATAGAACCTCTCCCCTAGCATTTTTGCGCGCGCGCACACACACACACACAAACTCATATAATTCGTCTAGAGAGGGGAAGAAAAGAGCAAGAGCGAGCATTTGGGGGGAGAAGGAAAAAAAAGAGACAAAGCTTGCACAACACCAATACTAGGCAAACAAGTAAGGCGCAACACAACCTATTCTTTTATTTACTCTTCCAAATACATGGTATTATATGTTTAGAATATTATTTTTAGATGTGTATGCATGGTGTTCTTCTGTTTGAATAAAACAAGTGGGGCCTTGTTTCCTTCCATGCTTGTATTTTCTCTTTATTGGAGCAAAGTCATCTTTTTCTACCTATATCTTACATTAATTTTAAAGGAACACCTTCAAAGTAAAAATATGAGTTATTATTATATTATTTATCATGTTTTCATCATAAGATAAGTGGGAAATAACCTATGGTTGCCCCTTTTTCTTACAACTCTTTCTATTTCGAGTTTGTGCACCAATGACTAGTATTTTCAGCCCACTTTCAAAAATTCTAGAGAAATGTAGAAAAATCCTGTTGATCTCAATTTTACACCAAAACCTTTCTTTAAGTGTTAAATTTAAAGGGAGATTGGTTTTATTAAAAATGAATGGGTGGTTTGGGATAAAAATCGATTTTGTAATAGTCGACGAATCTGGACAGAGCTGGAGTATTTCACTAATAACTAAAAATCTTGGAAAGCTATCCCACTTCTGTAAATTGATTTTGAACTAGACAAATTTCTCTACAAACCCTAGAAAGTTTGAGTTCAGGAAAAATCTGAAATTTCCATTTTAATAGTTATCTTTAAAGTACACCGAATCTGGAGATTTGTTGTTGTTATCAGTTTCATGTTCTTAGTTGACTTAATATGCTTCTTATTGGTTTCTCAAGCTTTAGTATGACATCTACATGTGTTTTTGGTTATATTACTTTAAATTTATGCCATGAAATGTTCATATTTGTGTAGAAATTGTTATTTCAATTACTTGTTCTGAACTTGATTAATGTACCTAAATTAACGGGAAACTTAACATTGGTGGTATTGGGTTTCGGATCACTTCAATAATTTTATGAGATAATGATGTGTTAACTTCAAGTTTGGATTGATGGGATGCGTTCTTTAATCGAAGATTAAGTCTTGTGCAAGTGGTTGTTTTAGAACCCTTGGATGGAGCTGTTGTATTCGGACCCTAGGTGATTAATGGTGGATAAGGTTGGAGGAGGTTATGGGTGTTGACCCTTATTTTACAGTCTCTTTTGAGGTCCTCGGTTGGCGCTACGAGGTACGTAAACCGTTGTAGATATCCGGGGTAAGGTCTGCAAAGCAGTAAAAGATGGGGCATACCATATAATCCAAGTTCAATTCTTGCGGTTGGGAGGATGAAATCTCTTTGGGAGATTTCTAAATTATTAGCATCTAACTTTATAACCCTTTGCTTGTTTACTTAAATGTCATGCTTCATTACTTGTTATAATTGTAACTGTGTATTGGATAGGGAAAAAAGGGACAGGGTGTGTATGCATTATTGGGCATTCCAAGCTCATGGCATTTCATGCCAGGTATTCAAGACTATTAGTCGGCAGAAGCGTCTGAATACGTATGGCTACCCTAAAAAAGTTAGAAACTATTTTTGTTAAATCCCTTTTTGTAACCATGTTTTGGGATTGTAAATGTTAAAATTCTTGTTGTAATTAAGACATGATTTTGTAATTATTATACTACTTATGTATCTATATATATCTTTTGTAACCTATCCTTATTTTCCATCAACTTATGTAGACCTTGTGTTAATGCCTTGTTAAGATCTGTCAAAAAGGTAGCTTTGCTATCTAATGAGATTGGACTTAGAAGGAGGCTATTTTGACTCGTCCGATCTTTTCTAGGATCTTACCTAGTTATTGACCAAATGACTCATTAGTGATGTTTCATAGACTTCCACCTTAGAGTAGATTTTGGGGCGTCACATGGATTCTGACAAAATTTTTATTTCTTCTTTTGCATTTCTATTTTTCTTCTTCTCTAGTTCAACAAATGTTTAATTAATTACAAACTCTTAAAAGGGCCAATACGCAGATTTGGTTTTCTACTCCTCCAGTGACACATCAATCTCTTACCCTCTTTTTCTATCTATTTTTCTTTGATTTTCATTGTCTAAATCCAATACTTCTTTGTTGCCAAACTATATATGTGTGTGTGTGTGTGTTTAATAGATAGAAAACAATTCTTTCAAAACACACAGTGGAGATTATTTGTTTGGGTAAGTGAAGGTAGTGTGTTATTATCATCATTAGTGCTAAAGCAACATAAATAAATCAAAATTGGTAAAGAGATTTGCTGGCGTGTTGGTGTTGCTTGGGTGCTTACTGAAGTTGGGGTGGAATTTGCTATAGTTGGCAACAATAGGAGGAAGAAGAAAGAATATATATAGAGGTTTCATTCAGAAGAGAGAGAAAGAAGACGGGGGTAAAAATGTTAGTTTACCCGTTCTGTTAACAAAAGTTTAGTAACTTTAGTCTCATACGCAAGTATGAATTTATAATTTCTTTGGCTCATTAAGGTTCGTAAACATGGTTGAGTTTGAGTCAAGCCTAAACCAATTCAACTCGAGCTCAGTTTGTTAAATTTTTATTGAGCTTGAGCTCGAACTCACTAAAATCTTAAGAAATAAGCCCAAACATACTAACGCTTGAATTAGCTCGGTCTGTTTGCAACGCTACACGCAGCCATATTGGTGTACTTTTCATGCACCTCCTCATTTGCCAAAGCTTTTAACTCAGTTTTTTATTTTTATTTTTATTTTTAATGTTTGTTTTTTTAATTCTTAATTTTTATGTTTTTTTAGACTGGTAGTATTATATGCACCAATTAGTGTACACACTAGTGTACCAATTAGTGTACCAACTAGTATTATGATATTATTATTGATTACATTTATTATACAAGTTACAAATATCCAAAACCATACAAATGATGCCACATCATCTCTTAATACACTAGTGTGTACATTAATTAATATATATAGTATTATTCTTTTTAGACTAGGCGTTTAACAAGTCTCATGGATATTGTTTAATAGAGTGTTGCTATTAGTACCTGTCAAAATTCTTTGGACCCCAACCCTAAACCCTAAATTTTAATAATATTTTTTTGGACACCCCACTTATTACCAAATCTACCTATATTCATAATATTTTCACAATCAAATGCACGCCCACCTAATTTTTCATACCTCTCATTCCCTGACCGTCGGTCTACTATATTCATCTTCTCCATACCGATTGAATCCATTTTGCTGCTGAAGTGCTTGGGACATTACTTTTTTTTTTCCTTTTTTCCTACAAGTGCTTCAACACTTTTGAATCAAGTGTTGCTGCAATTTTTCGAAAATTCAACACAAAGGTATGATTTACTGCTGTAGACTTTTTCATCTACCATCAAAGGTATAATTTATTTATCTTTTCTCTTCAATTAATCATAACCACACAAACAAAAAACCCTTTACCAACCAAAACCACAACCATACAAAACCCTAATTGTGGGAGAATATTATAATGTAATGGATGGCCTAATTCCACATAAAATTTAATTTTGTTTTGGGAATAGAGGTCTGAATATTATAATTTAATAGATGGCTTGAATATCATAATATAATAGAAGTCTACCTACCAACTAGAAATAAAATTTTAAAAAAATATTATAACCCTTTGTCTTTTAGAAAATATGTTTGGCTGGTCCTTTATCTTGGAGTGTTGGGTATTTTGGTTGTGTTTTCTTTGTGCATAAAGAAAACAAAATTTGTTTGGCTGATCCTTTGTCTTGGAGTGTTGGGACCAGTTGCTTTTTTAAGTGTGAGATTTTTATGTCTGTACTATACATATAATATAAAATTGTCCATTTTCTGTTGTTGTAAGGCATTGCCATTGCCATTGGTTTTGCCTCTGTTTTGAAGTACTTTCATTTCATAATTTTTTTTTAAAATTTTGCTTTGTCTTTTTGTTTTGTTTTGTTTTTTTTCCCCCCTTTTGTGTTACTTTTATTACTTAAACATTAACTAGTAGTGAGGTTAGGTTAGTTTTTGTTATACATTGTTTGTTGTGAAATTGTCAACAAAGAAAAGGGCACTTGACTCTGTAATATTGTACCTTATTTGAGCCAAAAAATTTATGTTCTTTTTTTTGTAATATTGTACCATATAAATTCCAAGTTTATATTTGTTTGGTGGGTAAGAAGTAAGAAAATGAAAATTTAGACTTCTATTACATCTGACTTTTAATTCAGGGCAGTAACCAGCCAGATTATTTAATTCACATTTTTAGCTTCCACTACAACAAAATACACCTTTGACGACTAAAATTGGCGACTAAAACAAATTTAGTCACCAAAAGTTTTAGAATTGCCGACTAAAATTTTTTTTGGTCGCCAAAAGTATAATATTTAGCTACTAAATTTTTTTAGTCGGGATATATTGATTATTGGCGACAAAAAAATAATTTAGTCTCTAAAAACACTAGAATTAGTGACAAAAAAAATTTTAGCCGCCATATATTGAGTTTTGGCTACTAAAATATTTAGTCGCCGAATGTAAAATTAAAATTTTATTTTTTATCTTTGGCGACCAAAAGTTTAGTCGCTAAAACATATTTTCAGCAACCAAAAAATAGTTTAGTTGCCGCATATTAGGTATTGGCTACTAAAATATTTAGTCGCCAAATGTAAAATTAAAAAAAAAAAAAAACTATCTTTGGTGACTAAAAATTTAGTCGCCAAAACATATTTTCAGCGACTAAAAATTAGTTTAGCCGTCAAAAAATAAAAAAAATTTGGAGGGAGACATATCTAATTTAAATTTGAGGGATTTATAAAAGTAATTGGCAACAAAAAAATTTAATCGCCAATGGTGTAATATATATATTTGGTTTCCAAAATTTTACCAGCGCCTCTGTCTCTCTCTCTCTCTTCAGCGTCTCTCTATCTCTCCGGTGCTCCTCTCCCTTCGGAACAGAACCATGCCCGCTCTCTCTATCTCTCCGATGTAATATATATTTACACCACCCCAAATCCGGAACGGAACAGATCACAACCCCCCGTAATTCGATCTGCCAACACAATAGACAGAGGAAACATTTTCCACTATTAGAGAGAGAGAGTGAGTGAGACAGATGGGGTTGGGGTTGCTAGCTTCCAGAGCCCTGAGTTTCAAATCTCCAAACCCTAGATATGCCATCGTTCGAACCATCGTCTCCACAGCTGAGCTGCAGAAGCCAGAAGTTGTTGCTGAAGCCCAGCCTCCGCTAGATGATCTCCAAAATCGAACCCCAGTGGGAGGAGCTAGGGTCCACTTCTCCAACCGCGGAAGACGCGATCGAGGTGTTCGTGGATGGCTATAAAAATCCCAAAGGGGATGACCATTCTACAGGCCTACGAGGTCGCCGGCGTCAAAATTCCCAGATTCTGCTACCACAGCCGCCTCTCCATTGCCAGAAACTGCCGTATGTGCCTTATCGAGCTCAAGAAGTCGCCCAAGCCCGTCACTACTTGCACCATGCCCGCTCTTCCAGGTTTTCATTTATTTTTTACAGATTAGTAATGCCATTTGCTTAATTCATCTGGGTTTTAGTATTTTGTTGGGTTCATTATCTATGGTCTATTATTATTTTTTCTGGGTTCACTTGATTAGCTCAAAATTTGGTTTTTGGGTTCTATATATTTATATTTTTAATTTATTACTATTTTCATGGTTATATTTTGTTAGGTAGGTGTATTTACACTGTTATCTCCTGTTCTGTTATATATTAGATCATGATGGGTTCTAGGATTTTAGGTTTGTTTGCCTAAAAAGTGTTCGACAAAAAGACACTGTTGGTTTATCTTATTTGATGGGTTGTTACTCTCGATCTTTTTCAAATTTCAGATTTTGTTTATTCTTTTTCAGTTAATTTGTTGATTTTGCGAGAGGGTTATGATTAAATCAGTCTGGGAATGATTGTGGGATTAATTAGATGATGTTTTTTCTGGGATTGTGCTGAATTGTTGATATCTCATGAATCTATGTCCTCTTAAATGATTTGTTGATCTTCTTTGATTTTTTTTAATAAATTATTGTACTTTTTGTTGCTCCTCGAAACTCAGTGATATGATCAATCACAAATTTGATGAGTTGATTGAGGAAAGATCCTTGTTTGTTAGGGAGGAAGACATTGATAAATGAGTCTTTTTTTGAGAGATTTCATCTATGCGTTTATCATATAACTTCCCTTATATTAATTTTTATGCCATTGCATTTGATGCCCTTCCACTTGGTTTCTCCACTCCTCTTGACAAATGTAAAGCTCGAGCTGCAACTCCGCTGAAAGAGTAAATCTAGCATAATCCATCATGCATCTTTAATAAACCAACATATGAAAAAGATACCGCTAAGGATATCTCCAAGAAAAAGGTAGGGGTTCAAGACCCTTTCACTTCTTAATAGAAGTGTTATTATGATAATGTAATCATGTTTTTGATGAAACCAACAAGACAAAAGGCCTCAAGATTTAGTTAGTGTTGAAGTCATTGTAATGTAGATCTACTTTGAAGAAATTGATTGAAATTGTTTGAATCTACTTTCACAATTGAACATGGTCACCAATATATGTACACCATTGTAACTCTGTTACAGAGTATTGTGATTTTATTGAGAGATAGACATTAATGAAGATCATTAGAGAGATAGACATTAATAGCAAATCAAACCACTGCATAATTAGCCAAGCCCCATGGAGTCATAAAAGAAGAGAAATTTCTGTAAGGTTCCTTCAATACAAAAGTGGAACATCATCTTAACTAGGTGTTGAGTTAGGTAGGGTTTTAGGATAACCTTATGTGACCAAAAGAAAGGATGCCTACAGAAGTACAAGTAATTGTTGGGGATCGGGGGCATACCAGGAAACACACACAAGCAATAACACAAGAGTTTTAACGTGATTCGGCAATCCAACCTATGTCCACGGGAGCGATATCACTATATATCAACAAGAGGAGGATTACACAACTCACATTCTCTGTCTCTCTATATAACTTAGTACTCACTCTATCTTCTCTCTGCTCTCACCCTTTCTATATATACACATTACAGAGGACGTAGGTGGAGAGGCAGGCATGGCTAGCTCATTCGATGGCCATCTTCCTTGATTGCGGTTTGTCGGTTGGCAGTCGCAATCCATGAAATGTTGTAGCTGACTTTGGTGTGTTCTCACAGAAAAGAATCACCCCTTTCACATGGGGTGATCTCAATTTCAACAAATCACCCCCTCAACCTATGTGAGGTGATCTTTTGCACACACTGCTACTAATCTTGTCACGCCCAAATTCAACATAGTCTTCATCTCTTCACTGAGACATCTGCACCCCCTGAAGCTAGAGATAACACACCAGAGATACAAGAGGAGGAGGGAATCCTACATCCTCAACTCAACTCACACCACTCTCTGATTTGGAGAGAGCCTCTGCTCCTATCTCCCACAGATCTCTTCCATGCTTCCTGCCTCGGATGTCTTCCCTTGCTATGCTTGAACTTGCATAACCAAGATATCCGACACCCCCTGATTGGATGTCCTGCACCCCCTACTTGGAGTGCCCGTCACTACCGTGCAACTCCTTGCATGATGAACACGGGAGCAACTAGAAAACTTCAGAGTTTGACACATCAACATCCTCAATTTTCCTTGCTCGGAGCTTATTTTTGAACAACCAGCCTTTGTTTTCTGCACTTCAGACTAACTTCCCAATGATCTCATACGCCTGTTGTTTGTGCTGCAATCCCTGATGTTCAATTCTGTCTCACTTGTACGTCCGTACTGATGTTTGACAGTTAGCCTTTCTGCCAAGACAACTTCCACTGGTTTGTACAAGTTACCACTATGCAACTCCGCGCATAGTGCTTGCACCCCCTTATTGGAGTGCATTGCAAAGCTCACTTTGCGACTCGAGATTGCATTCCTCCCTTCCATGCATCTTTTGAGAGGTTGCAAAATGTCTCTAACACGGGAGCAAAAGAAACTCTCTTCTTCACTGGCACAGTCTCTATCGACTTGGGTTCTTTGCTCTGAACTTTCTTCAAGATTGGCTTCACTGGCTCAGATCTGTGCACCTTCGAACTGCCTTCTTGCATTCTCGTGCACCTTTTTTGCCATTCCTGATGAAAGTCTTCCTTAGTCATACGCTTTGGTTGCGTATGTTCTCTCTTTGTACCCTTCAACTAGCGTTTGACAACACTCATCTTTGTCAAAACTTCTCCTTCCAGTTTGTACAGTTTGTTGCACAATTTGCCTTGCAACATTTCTCTATCACCTCTGTATACATGAAGAACCCCGCCACTAGATGAGAAACAATTTCCTTTTAGATCTAGCATACTCAGGGAGATTAGATTCTTTCGTACTCCTGGCACATGTCGGACCTCAGATAAAATTACTTTTCTTCCATCCTTAGTAAGGAACCGCACTGTCCCTATGTCGACAACTCTGTTCACTGTGTTGTTGGCCATCCGGATAATGCTACCGCTGACTCTTCGGTAAGTGGAGAAAAACTTCCTATCCGCACATATGTGGAACGTACACCTCGAATCCAAAATCTAGCCGGGTGTCTCCAACTCTGACGAGACTGTAAGCATCACCTCTTCATCATCAAAAGAATTCACTGCAACTGCTGTAATTGAGGGACCTCCGTGTCCCTTAGCCTTCTCTTTGGCTTGTCTGTCCGCTTTTTTCTCTAGGCAATCTCTTATTACGTGATCCTCTTGATCACAGTAAAAGCACCTCCTCGTGTTGCCCTGTCTGGACTGTGAATGCCCTCTGCTTTTACTTCTTCCTCTACCTCTGCCCCTTTTTCTATCTCTACCTCTACTTTCTGTGACAAGGGCCTGGGACTGTTCTCCTCCCATCTCACTCTTCCTTGCTTCTTCATTGAATAAGGCGTCTGTGACCATCCCCATGGTCAGCTTCCCTTCGGGTGCAGAATTACTGAGAGAAACCACCAACGTCTCCCAGCTGTCTGGTAAGGAACTGAGTAATAATAATGCTTGCATCTTATCCTCCAACTCCATTTTGATTGATGCAAGCTGGTTCACAAGGCTGTGGAATTCACTGGTGTGTTCAGCAACAGACACACCACTCTTCAGCTTCAGGTTTATAAGCCTTCTCATTATCAAGGCTTTGTTCCGTGCAGTCTTGGACTGGTACATGCCCTCAAATTTCATCCATAGGGCATAGGCGTCCGTTTCTTGGACAACATGGTGGAACACACTGTGGTCAATCCACTGTCTGATTTGACCGACAATCTTCCGGTTGGTTTTTATCCAGTCCCCATCCTTGTCTCCATCTGGTTTGACCCCCTTTAGCGCTATAGGGTCAAACAAGTCTCTACAATACAGGATGTCCTCTATCCGCGGCTTCCATATCGCATAATTAGAAGCGTTCAACCGAATCATCGGCCCTGAAACTTATATGGATTCCTCCATCATCCAGAAAGTGATCTCTGTCTAAAAAACAGGCTTTGCTATGAAGTCTGGACTGCTCAAATTAGCCGGAAAAGTACTTCGGATTGCCAAAATAAAAACTACAAAATTTTGAAAGCTTATTTGCAAAATCTGACCGTACGGATGTGTCTGAAATATTCCAAATAATTGGAAAACACTATTGGCTCACCCAAATCGGACCTCAAATGGCTTAGATCAAGCCAAAACAATTTTAACGGTTCAGATCGGCAGAATCTGGTGCGTCTGAGATGCACCAGATAATTTCCCCAGAACGGCTTGGTCAATACGCGGTCAACGGTGCAGACAGCGCGGTCAATGGCAGCTCAGCGGCACGGCTTGACTAGCTGGTCAACGGCTTAGTCAACGGCGCGGATCCGGTGCGGCGCGGCTTGGTCAGCGGCGCGGTCAACGGCAGGGATCGGCTCGGCTTGGCTTAGGCTGACGTCAGCTCCATGCACGCTCCCACTCGTCTTCTTCCTCTCGATGGCACGTGGGGCGCGTGGTGAGACTGGAATTCACGCGCGTCCTTCCAGGGGCGCGTGAGGGCGCATTGCTTTTCTTCTGGGGATGTTTTTTGCTATTCTGGACTCCTCTCCTCAAGGGCTTCCTCCTGGTATGCTCAAAAGTGGATTTCGAGCACTTCGAAATCTGGGCACTTTCGGGAAAAAACTCGATTTTTCACCACCCGGGCTCTGATACCACTTGTTGGGGATCGAGGGCATACTAGGAAACACACACAAGCAATAACACAAGGGTTTTAACGTGGTTCAGCAATCCAGCCTACGTCCACGGGAGCGATATCACTATATATCAACAAGAGGAGGATTACACAACTCACACTCTCTGTCTCTCTATATAACTTAGTACTCACTCTATCTTCTCTCTGCTCTCATCCTCTCTATATATACACATTATAGAGGAGGTAGGTGGAGAGGCTGGCATGGCCAGCTCATTCGGTGATCGTCTTCCTTGATTGCAGTTTGTCGGTTGGTAGCCGCAATCCATGAAATGTTGTAGCTGACTTTGGTGTGTTCTCACAGAAGAGAATTACCCCTTTCACATGGGGTGATCTCAATCTCAACAGTAATCACTCTCAGTGCTCAAATTATTACATATTAGCTGTAAGTTACAGAAAAATCCAATAGACAATTCTATAGATTGGACTTGAGTTCAAATATCCAGTGACAAGTGCTCTTGACTTGAGCAACGTTTAATTTTCTTTTCTCTTTTCCCCTGGGGAAGAATTATTGGTGGACCACAAAAGAAATTGATCATTTTTTACAACTTCCGTTTCATTCATTCTAATAAGGATGGGGTTCATCAGAAAGCGTAAGTTATAATATGAAAACTCCAACTAGATTTATGATCTTACTATGTGAGAACACCAATTGGTTCTATGAACATGAGGAAGCAAGCTAGCTAGCTCTATTAAAATGTGCTCTGAACCTGAAGAACAGTGTAAAATTTCCAAGCCTATATATAGAGATTTTGTTTAAATAAAAGAGATTAAATTTTGGTACGCTTACTACACAAATTGAAACAAAGCAAATGGGGATCCCTAGACTTGTATGATGCCAATGTGGCAAGACCAGAGGATGAAATCAAATCAAGTAATAGAACAAATGAAATTCTTTACTTACAAAAGAGAGAAACCAATCCCAAAACCAGATAGTAATCCAATTAAATGGGCCCTAAAACCTACAATAGCAGTGATATTTGCTCTTGATATTGCAAGGTTCATTTTCTGTTTTGTACCGGATTACCATTGCTCAACATGCCTTGTTTAGAAGATTTTGTCAAATGATTTGACTTTTATCTTCGATGTTTATTTCCATCTTTTAACTAAATTTTATCGCCATTGGCAGATGTAATTACATATTCAAAATAAGTGGTTTGAGCTTGTTGAACTTGACTAATAGCACTAATAGGTTGCAACAGTAGCTTTAGAATTTTATGTAATTTTTTTTTTTGATGTAGGGGAAAACAATGCTGACTTAAAGGTTAACTTTGACAGGGATTATGGATATGGTTGATACCATTGGTGCAAAACATAACAATCCATTAGTGACAACAACTAAATAGTAACACCAATGTATATGTTGCGGTTGGTAGAAATGATTTTTGGAGTTGGGACACGTAATGTAAACAGCTCTGTTTTATTATTCAACGATGAGATTGAAATTCTAGCTTATGCATTTTTGACATTCAAATGGTCTTAACAGGCTTATAACTTATAACTTGATATTTGTTATGTGATACGTTAGATGATTGAAGGTTGTCCCCCATTTTCTGCAAAGCAAGAAAATGAAGTTCCTAAAGCATATGGTACAAAAAAGCGCCCTCTGTTTAGAGCTCCAATTAAGCATTATTCCCATGGACTTAAAGAGTATGTCTATATCTATATCTTTCTTAAAATTTTGTTTTAATCTTGCGATTTGTTTAATATAAACTTTCTTTATTCTCTTAGCTTTATCTCAAATGTGTAGCTTTTGGTACACTTCTTGGTACTATTTGTAATCTTTTCATTATTGTCTTCAAAAAGAGTATCTACTATCTTGTTATCTAATATGATCTAGCCAAAAAAAGAAAAGGACAAAAAAGAAAGAAAGAAAGACATAATATGAAATCTCTGACCTTAAGTACTGTAAATGAAGATAATGAGATATACTGTGAAGTTCATAAAAAATTGTGATTGAATTGCATTCACACTCTTCCATTGATTATCAGTTTCTATTTGCGAGTCAATTGAGTTGGATAAACATTGATTCTTAAAAAGGTTTTGCAGCTTTATTTTTCATGACCATAGCAATAGTATGCTATCATACTGAACAGAATTTTATTGAATTTTTATTCTTTCGTTACTAATACTTCTGATATACTAGTTAGAATGAAAATTAAATGCCTATTAGACATTTCTGATAACTATGAGTTCATAGCTAATTCATAGTCAATATCGTTTATTCGATTGCTAAAAAACTGTTTGGTACGATTAATGATTTAAAAAACCACGACTGAAACCCTTCTTCCAAGTTTTTTGTTTCATTTGCTTGGTGCATTTGTTTGTCTTACACTTAACACATGTCCTTTCTTTCTTTTTCTCATCTTTCAGGTTTGTTAAGGTCTGGGAAAAGTTGTAGACTTCGATGGGTGAATTATCTAATGACTTATTTTCGTATTATAGGTATGTTACTCTAGATTTTCCACTACCAAGTACTGCAATAGTTGTTGATCCAACAGAGATGAAGTTATTTTCTGGTGGTATAGATTACTAGTGGATATTTCTTTTTTGTATACGAAGGACATCATGTGACAACCTTCCAACATAAGAATGACCCTCAAGATATTCTGCAGCAGGATTATTATGCACACCACAAACAACTACCAAGATCCAGTCAACATTTGTGGCTAATTTTTTGCCCTTCAATAAAAAAGAACGTTCATATTTTTTTGTACCAATCAGTCTTGCTTTTTTTTTTTTTTTTTGTCTAAGGCCTACTGTTTTTTTGAGTGTCTCTATAAGATCCACTCCTCTCACAAGCTAAGCTAAGTCTTGGCTTCCTACCTCGAATACCACCCCCATCTAATTTCTGCACGACAATAATGAATCCATTTCTTCTTCCAACTTGACGTGCCCATTGAATTAACTCATCTCGACTCTTGAATATCTAAAATAAATAAATTAAACTAGCCAATTATTGCACATAAAAAAGGTACATTATTTGTAAAACAATCAAAGACTCACCTCATGAGTAACAAATTCATTACTATAATTCATTACAAATTCTGAATCAACCTTACTGCCTCTAGTCAAAACATCACCCTGAAAACACACGTGAATGTAATTTCAAAATTGAAAAATGATGTTCATTTCAACAGTCCCAAAACTAATGGTTTTGTTCAGTTCAATAGTGACGAAAATAAAGATGATATTTGGTTCAACAGTACTGACTATCTGTATTAATGTTCGGAACCTATGTATTGAACGAAAGGATTATGTTCAGTACTGTATTACCGAACATAATTCTAACAGTCAGCAAACCAGTACCGAACAGCTCGAACGAAACAAGAACGACTGAAAATGTTAATACAAGACAGATAAACTTACCAATGGAACGCCGGTCTCACTAGAATTGTTGTCCTCGTCCTCCATTGCTCTACACAGTGAAATAAGTGATGAAGTATACGTTATACTTGAAGCAAAACTTTCAAGTTCAATAGCGTTGATGATGGTGATGAAGATGACACATTCAGGATTTAGGGTAAGTTTGGGATCCTTCAAAAAAGATAAAAAGACAAAAAGTTACTCAAAAAGTTAAAAAGTTAACACTATTTACCAAAAGTCAACAATTACGGCTGCACAACTCCCAATTCGAATTTTTCTCTACAAATCAATTTTTACAATTTTTTATTACACATTTTTTCATAAAAAGTCAAAAAGTTAATCCAAACATTCATATTTTCAACCTCAATTTTTTAGTCCAAAAAGACAAAAAGTACACTTATTTAGGACATCCCAAACAACCCCTTAAGATGATTATTAAAAATAACAGATTTAGGATTTATGTTGGTTAGTTATGAAAAGTAATATGTTTAGGGTTTACAAATATGGAATACGTATAGTTGGAGTTGGGGGTGGGGGTGGGGGTGGGGGTGGGGGTGGGGGTGGGTGTCCAATATTATAGAGTATTAGTTCTTATTGATAGGTGGGTGTTTCATTTAATAATGTCTTTTAATGTAATTTTACTTTAAGGTATAATTGTAATAAAAAAAATTATAAAATAGGGGGTCTAAAGAATTTTGACAGGTGCTAATAATAGCACTCGTTTAATATTGGGATTATGTAAAGATGTTTTGGAAATGGTGAACTTTTTTAAAAATAATTTAAAATAAGTAAAAAATATTATATGAAATTAATAAGAAGTGTATTGGCTTTGAAATTTGTTTGTCTTTTTTATTGTGCTATGGAACATTTGCTTGCAAAATCCAAGTTTTAAATATAATATTTTTACTAAAGTAAAATACTTTTATTATAAAAAAGTTTTTGAATATGACTTTTACTTGTAATGAGTATTTTTTTTTTAAATTTTTTTTTTGTTGGGGGGGGGGGGGAGGAAATTAATGGCAACAAGACAAAAATATTACAATTTAGAGGGAGTATTAAAAGAAATTTGCAACATATATGGAAATTAAAAAATAAATTGTAAATACATAAAAAAATCATAAATTTATCGGTATAAATTCATTCTTCCTTCTTTCTTTTTTTCGTATAACCCAAACTCGCTGCAAACCCAAACACTATCACCTTGGTCATCGGCAATCACTCATTTACTTCCCCCCATCATTGTAGCCTCTCTCCCAATCTCTGAAACTATCCTCTTTCATCGTATCCTTTTCGTCGTGATGATGTCGGCAACAGCCACCGCTGATCAATACAACCACTGAAATTTTATTTTGTCTTCGAATCAAGAAAAGGGCCACTACCAATAATCACATATCCCCTTCTCGTGACCCCAATCCTGCGCTACCGCCTTTCTCTTCCTCTACTGCTATTTACGACAACAACATTGTTGCACCACACACCACCTTCTTTGGTTCATCTAGATCTATTTTATCATCGACCAAACAACAAAAAAGGGCCATCCAAATTTGGTTCGATAATCTCTCTTTCTGGCTTGCTATCTTCTTTTAAGGTTTTGCTCTTTTTTTTTTTTTTTTTTTTTTTTTTTTGAGATCTGATCTATATCTGAGGGGATTGCCTCTCTTCTTTTAAGATTTTGATTTTGGATTTTTTTTTGAATTTTATTTTAAGATTTGATCTAGATTTGAGGAGATAGAGGTGTGGGAGGTCTAGGTTAGCAATGTTAGGTATCATGAAAAATCTTTCATGAAAATTTTCTGACTCTTGGATTACACTTAGAATAAACCATCACACACTAATCAAGGTAATTCAAGAATCATAAATATTTCATGATCAATTTCATGAACATTTTTTCATGATCCCTAACTTTTCTTGGTCTAGGTAGGGTGGCGACAAATAAGAGAAGGGTCACCTATGGTTAGTTAGGGTGGAGAAGTGGCTGCGTGGTGTTGTTATCAAATAAATTATTGTAATACTATACAAATATATATATATATATCTACTGTGGCCGCTGCCGCATGATTACAGTTACTGTAAACAATCTTGTGGTTTGAATTTTGCTTTCTCTCTCCAACTTCTTTGGTAAAACCGTTCATTTGCCAAGAATTGTTGCCAAGTCTGGATGGAGTTTTTGGTTGGTTCACTGGATATGGTGGTCAGTGAACCAACCCTGAACCGTCTTTCAGGTTCCAATGATAGCAAAACGTGGAGTAGGGAACTCTGCTGCACCTCATTTGCTGCTGAGCGTGTGGGTGCAGGTAAGTCATTGTCTGGTGGGTTGGCTATTCTATGGCAGAAGGTGCCTTTTTTGCCTCGATGTGTGACTTGTAGCTACAATTTTATGGTGATCATATTCCCAAACTAGGTTAATATAGATTTAGACACCCTTGTATCTGGTTTTCAAGGAAAGGTGTTTACAGGGTCTGTCACGTGTCACTATATATGGGTAGGCGTCAAGTGCAGTGTGGTGGCTGTTGACATTTTTTGGTGAGAGTGAAACTACATTTACAAAAAGAGAAAAAAAAGAACTCGTTTGTTATCAGTTGATAGTGTATAAATATATTGCGTTATTGGTTGGGGAGGTTTTGGTTGAATCATACTGTTTATTATTCATTACATGCTCTGATTAATGGGGGAGAATTGGGTTTAATCCTCCATTTATATGTAGAGCATGCTTATAACATGTTGAAACATGACTTATCGGAGGAGAGTTCTTTGCCTGAATGTTTGTGAATAAAATTTTGGTATTTTGTTCTATAAACATTACACTTCATTTTAACTTGTTAAATTACCAAAAAAGGTACACTGTATTTTGTCTAACCATATTTTTATTTATGTGTTTTGGCGCTACTTTTTATTTTTCCAATTTATTCACACAAACTTTTTAAAGAGCCTTTCAGATTCCTCGATCCAAATGTTACTAGCTTGGAAGAGTTTGGTTAAAATAGTAGTTGTAGCTAGCCCGTTGAAGGGAGTAAAATAGGATGTGACTAGCCTCTGTTAAGAGTCTGTTGGAAGCTCTTAGGTGGTGATCTAAAAGTGTTACTTTCATTCTCATTTTCCTGTTCTATGTTTGTTTTCTATTTTTATTTTTTAATTTTTGTTGTCATTGTCAGATTGCATCCAAGATATGTTTATGCTTCTTGCTCTGTTTACAAGTTTGTTTAAATATGTATATGCTAAAAGTCGTGGTACACACGATGGTAATGCATAATTTGTTAAATTTAATATAATTTATCCAGCAGCCCCTCCTCCCCTTGGCAGCCCCCCTCCCTGCTTCTGGTAGCTACTTCCTAGCCCCTCCCCGCCTCTGTGGCGACCTTCCCAGACTTTAGTCCTCCTCCGGTGCTATCCCAATCCTCCTCACCTTTGGTGTCTACCTTCCTCCCCTGTGCAGCGCCCCCATAGCCACACAACCCTTTTCATGCCTTCACAACACCCGTACAGCCCCAGCTTGCTATCACCCAACTCTAACGATGACACTTGTCTCTCCATCACCCAACTCTGAACAGTTTGAGGCATGGCTGGGGTGGGGTATGTTTTGGGAGATTTAGGGATGGTAACAAAATTGAAAGTAGGGATGATTTTGGGAGATTAGGGATGAGAACAAAATTGAAATTGTATAATAGGATAAAATTGTAATACAAAATAGGATAAATTACACAAATAGTCCATATAGTTTGAGGCTTGTGTCACTTTGGTCCCTGACTTTTCAATTGTGACACATTTGACCCTGAATTTTGAATCTTGTTCCAAATAAGGACAATTGAATATATAATTAGATTTTTCAAGAGTAAAATTGTTAATTTGATAAAATATAAACTAATTTGACAAAAATAAATATCAAACAAATATTTTTGAATTTTAAAAAATTATTTCTACCTACTAAAAATAAAATTATGTAAAATTGATAAATCTTTTAGACATTTATTTATTTTTTTACTAAATTAATTTTTATTATGTATTTGGATGATCATCATGTAAAATTAATTTAAAAAAATTAATCATGTAATTTTTATTAATTTTACATAATTTTATCATTGGTGGATAAAAATAATTTTTTATAAATTAAAAATATTTTTTTGACATTTATTTTTGTCAAATTAGTTTATATTTTATCAAATTGACGATTTTACCCTTGAAAAATCTAATGATATTTTCAATTGTCCTTATTTGGAACGAAATTCAAAATTTAGGGTCAAATGTGTCACAATTGAAAAGTCAGGGATCAAAGTGACACAAGTCCCAAACTATAGGGACTATTAGTGTAATTAACCCTACAAAATAGTATGATGAGGTGGGGTCTAAAGAAGAAAGTAAGGTGCTATTAGTAGCACTCAGTAATGTGGTTGACATTGTACCGATTTATAATGAGGGGAGACAACGACTATGTTTCCATTTCATCTTTTTGTATTCATTAGAAGTGGGAGCGGGTCGGTTACGATCATGGAACTTTCAATTTACCATACGTTCGCCAGATTGGTAGATCGAATGGCGGATTGGAGAAAATCAATCCACATCTGTCCGCCAATCCGGCGGATGTGGATTGAGTGGATTGGCGGATGAATGCAAATCGGTTTGGCGGTTTAAAATTTTATAAATTTCTAACATAATTCAACTTGTGCACTTCCTTTTAAAAAAAAAAAAAAATTACAGTCAATGACTTAAAAAAATATTACAATCACTGTATGTCTTATCTAAAGAAAGTTTTGAAACTTTAGAATATTACAATCACTACATGCATCATTCACATATTACAATCACAGCATATCTCATCCACATAAATTATTACAATATGTTGTGGTTCTTAAAATATAAAAATAATTTAAACCACCAAAATCATGAATAGAGCAGTAGTAGAGATTGTATGTCTTTGTATTGTGACATCTATATCTGTTTTTGAAAACAAAAATCAATTAACATATATCATCTTTTTTATTTATTATTTTTAGAGTTAGATTTAAAAATCAAAAAATATAAATAAATAATACATTTATTTTTTTCAATTCAAAAAATATATTCAAGTTGAAAATTCTTTTTCAATAGAATATATTCAACAAAAATATTTAGACTCTTTTTCAATATAAAACACAAACAGAATATCTAAATAAACTAAAAACACAAAGTCTTATAAATTATTAGGGGGTGTTTGTGGTTTGATAGTTCGGTTGTGGCCAAATTAACCTCAAGTCCGCCATCCGTTCAAAACTAGGCAGATTGAAAAAAATCAATTTACAATCGTCCGCTCGTCATCACGAATTCATCCAAAATGTGACAGATTGGTTCGTTTCGGTCGATTTGGACGGATCGGTATATCTACAGCTCATCCCTTTTAGTATTGTAATACCAAAAAAACCAAATTGACAATAAGAGAAGAAAGATAAAGTCTCAAATTGTAGCTACGATTGTTTGTTCAGTAAGCTATGTCCGAACATACACCATTTATTTGGGCGTGATTGATCAAATAAGTTTGAACAAAAAAGAAGACAGGTCATAATAAAATCATAGGTAAATTATAAATATGTTGTCTGAAATTTATTTAAAATATTAATTATTCTGATAATTCTTGAAATTATATCTTGCTTCTTCAATTTTTTTTTTAGTATAACAAATGATTCTTTTTATTAATAAATTGTGAAGTCAATTAATATTTTTTAATGTTAGAAATATATTTTAATTAATATTTGAAGTACTTTTGTTGTTATATAGGAGGGTGGCTAGGAATTTTATTTTTTTCTGTTAACTCTATTAAATGATAAATTCTTACACGGGATGGGAGAATTTATAATTTTCAAAATTATAAGGGCAATTTGTATTTTGCGTAAATGTCAAGTATATTTTGTAATTTATCCTAAAATCATTGATAATTTTGAAAAAGTACTAGTTTTTGGAGAGTTTTTATGACGGTTATTTATATGGAGATTCTTTTAAATTATTGAAAAATATTATTTTGACTTCTTAAATTATAAAAGCGTACAAATAGACTCATTAAACTATTGAGGATAAATTATACTAACTGTCCCTATAGTTTGGAGCTCATGTCAATTTGATTCCTAATTTTTTAATTGTGACACATTTGACTCTAAATTTTGAATCTTGTTCCAAATAAGGACAATTGATGATACAGTTGCTTAATTTCAAGGAAAAAATCGTCAATTTGATAAAATATAAACTAATTTGACAAAAATAAATGTTGAAAAAATATTTTTAAATTTTTAAAAATTATTTCTACCCACCAAAAATAAAATTATGTAAAATTGATAAATCTTTTAAACATTTATTTATTTATTTTTTTACCAAATCAATTTTTATTATGTGTTTGGATGATGATCGTGTAATGGGTAATTGTTAGGATTTTAATGTGTAATCAATGTATTTAATATATGAAATGTTTTTAGTTTTGAATTTTTTGATTTAATGGATTGGTTAAATAATTATATTAAAATTGTCGTCATATTTGACTTTAAAAAAAAAAAAATTAATTTAATGAAAATAAAAACAATTACTCATTACATGATCATCATTCAAACACATAATAAAAATTAATTTAGTAAAAAAATATATAATTAAATATCTAAAAGATTTATCAATTTTACATAATTTTATCATTAATTAGTAGAAATAGTTTTTAAAAATTAAAAAATATTTTTTTACATTTATTTTTGTCAAATTAGTTTATATTTTATCAAATTGACGATTTTGTCCTTGAAATTAAGCAATGGTATCTTCAATTGTCCTTATTTGGAATAAGATTCAAAATTCATAGTCAAATATGTTACAATTGAAAAGTCAAGGGCCAAAGTGACACAAGTCCCAAACTATAGGGACTGTTAGTGTAATTCGACCAACTATTGAGAAGTATTATTTTGTTCTCTAAACGATAAAAGCGTACAAATGGACCTTATAAATTATTGGTATATTTCACTTTGATCCCTTCTATTAGGACTCTAATTTGTACATTTTAGAGGTTTAGGGGGTTCATTTGTACGATTTTTTAACTTAGGGAGCAAAGTGATACTTCTTAATAGTTTAGGGGGTCTATTTGTACGTTTTTATAATTTAGGGAGTTAAAGTGATACTTCTGAATAGTTTAGAAAATCCATTTGTATGCTTTTATAGTTTAAATAATTAAAGTAATACTTTTAAATAGTTTTGAGGGTCTTCATATAAATAACCCTTTTTATTACCCAACACAAGCATCTCCTTACATTCTGGGTATTTTTATATGCACACCACTCAATTAAGTGTCTATTGTCTTTCAAAATTTTTTTTTTTATTACAATTTTGTTTCTCAATCAAATTATATTTTTAAACAAATTTCTGACACTTAATTTCTTAGTACACACCTACATACAGCCACCAGCCACCCTTGCAACCCTACCACCCTCTGGCTCTGGCAACCCCTCTTAGTAGGGTTACCAATGAATCAAGTGGAATCAAGTTTTGTTGAGTTTGAGTTTAATTCGTTTACTTATCGATCTTATTTATTGAGCTTAAGCTCGGTTTGATAAGTAATTAGATTCGAGTTCGGCTCAACTAGTTAATATTAATGAAATTCAAATTTGACTTGGCTCAGTTCGATAATATTTTTTAAAATATTATTTAAATAAAAATATTTAAATATGACGGAATATAACGACAAGAGCCACATCAATCAAATTATATATATATTTTTAAATGTTTAAAATATTTTTAAACTCAAGCTCGGCTCAGTTCGGTTCAATCAAATTATATTTTTTAAAATATTTAAATTTTGGTGTCACGTCAGTACATTTCGTTTAATTGTAAACGGAATGTGACGGTAGAAGTCAAATTGATTAAAATTTCGAAAGTTTGGATGTAAAATTGATATTAATCGAAATGTGAAAGTCAAATTGAAAAATGTATAAAAATTTGAGAGGCAAAATGATATTTTCTCTTTTTATAATTAGAAGTTCAATATATATAGATTCACAAATAAAAAAATAAAAAAATATTTACTAATAATTGTGGTGTCTTTGGGGTGGTTTGGCATAACCTATTTTAGCCCATCTTTTTATTTTTTTTGGATCACATCAATCAATATCTCCTCTCTACTTTTTTACATATTTTTTTATAAAAAATTAAAAAATACACTTATTTAGAACATCCCAAACCACCCTTAACCCTTGATGAATTTTGGTACATAGAGGTAGTTGATGGACAGAGACATGAAGAAATGAAGAAATTGAATGAGTGGGCCATCTTGGTACATAGAGGCAGTTGATGGACAGATACATGAAGAAATGAAGAAATTGAATGAGTGGGCCATCTTGAAAGAGAAGTTATTTGGTGGTACTGGGATATAGTGAGGCGTGTTATGATTAGTAAAGAGTGAGATGTGATTAATAATTTTGAATTGAGATAAAGAAAAATAACAAATAGCATAATGTTTAATGATTGGTAAGTAACATGGTGCATGATTCCCAAATATACCAAATAATTTCCATAATCAAGAGGTCGTTGAATCATTTTATTGCTTTGGTACATAGTTCGTTGCATCATTACTCATACATTGAAAAACAGGGTAGAGGCATGGAATGCATGTGTGGGAAGAAAAGTTTGGCTTTAAATTCATTTATGCTATGAGTCAAAAATATAATTATTCAAATAATTATGTTAGCTATACTTTATTTTCTGTCTCTTTTTTCTGAGGGTTTAATTATATTTTTTTATCTCTGTAGTTTTATTCAAATTTGACTTTAACTCTTATAGTTTTAAATTAAATAATTTAATCCATACATCTCAAGTGTAGGTTCAATTTAGTTCTTCAGTCCAAATTAATAATTTTGGGACACTCATTAATTTTCAAAAGTGTATGCGTAGATAAAATTAACAAAAATTTAGACAGAAAAACCAAATTAAAATTGGGCCTACACTATAATGGGCCTGTTTGGCGCAGCTTATAATCAGCTTATTTCAGCTTTCAGCTTAATTTAAGCTATTTTAATGTGTTTGGTTTAGCTTATAACTTATAATTTATAGCTTTTTGAAAATCAGAAATCAGCTTATTCTTTGAGTGGGGCAGGAGATGCTTTAAGAATAAGCTGAAAATCAGCTTAAGCTGAAAGTTATAAGCTATAAACTGTTTGGGTATAAGCTATAAGCAATTTCCCACAGCTCTACCAAACAGGGCTAATATATGGACCAAATTATTCAAAAATAAATAATAGAGATTAAAGTAAAATTTGGATCATACTATAAGGATAAGAAGTGTAATTAAATTTTTTTTTTCTTCCTCAACATTTCTTGTATATGACCATTTTTTGGAGGAAATTTTTTCCTCATTTATTAAAACTTCTCCACCATTATTTTTCCTAATATCAAACATAATATAAACTTATGCCACCACGTAAAAAATGCAAAAATTCAGGGTCCACCCTAAATTTTTAAGTAACCTCAGCGAAATCTTAACATGAGACCTTTATATATTTACAGGGAAAAAAATTACTTACATGTATATTTTACTAAAATTTACATATATAGATATCAAAATTCAATTTACAGTATTAAAAAAAAAAAAAAATCTAAAATGAGTGAAATGTTAAGATTACTCTTCAGGCACTTTCAACAACGCAAGTGCTAATTAAATTTGTATAATTTAACTTATTTATCATATCAAGTTTTAGAAAGTAATTATGAAAATTCAACTCCATTTATGTTGTGTGGGTAATTCTATTTTTACACTAAATGTTCTCAATACACATCTTTTTTTAAGGTACACACTTAATGATTTTTAAACATCAAGTTTTGTTTAGTGCACATCCTTCCTTGTCAAAAATACCCGTAACTCCTTCAAACCAAACCTAACATAACCCAAGCCGCCACTTGTACCACCCCAAAATTAATTAAATTAAAACATTACTTATAACATGATTAATCTGAAATCTTATCATGCCAAACAATAACATTAATTCCAAAAGCCCTCTTTTTTATTGAACTACATATCAAATATTATAAATTTTCAGATTTTTATTTTAGTTACAACAACATTAACAAAGTTCAATAAACTAAAGGATAAAAATAATAATGCCTTAATGACGTATAAACATTAAGGCAAGACCTTGTTAGAATAAAATGGACACACGGTTCCAAAATACATATGCTCGTCCCAACAAAACAAAAGACTCCCCCTCCTCGTAGGGGTGGTTGCACATCACCGATTCCTGAAATTATTAGATATGAGTGAGCTAGATGACAGGAAAAAGTACTTTTTATCAAAGTATCTAGTTATTCGAAAATTCATATGACATTATCACAATCAAACATATTTAATTCAACTCATAGTATTAATTTAAGAAAGAATACATGAATTCATAGCTTCCACAATTACACAATTCAACATCGGGGGATAAATATGCTATGAAATCCGTAAAGAGAGTCCCAACACATACATATACATAGGTTTATATCCAAAATATCCCCACATTTGCCAGCTATTAATACGGTAGGGAATAGACACCTAAAGTCATTTGTTTTTTTCACTTTTACCAACTACAATATAGTAGGACCAATGGACACTCAAAAATACTTTTCTACATTCGTCTGACAATAAGCTCAAGACAGGGCAATTGGGCACCTAAACTTTCCCTCGCTCGGGTACCAACACACAACTTTTTCCAAAAATCGACTCCCTACCCGGACTCACATGCTATTTACCACCTCCTTAAACAATCTTTCCAAGATTTCCAAGTATTCATACATTCTTTAGGTAAAGGGTAATGTACACCACTCAAGTCATTTAATGGAGTAATGAGCAACAATATTCATAATGCAAGAAAAATTTCAAGAGGTTCCAATTTCACAAGTCTCAATCAATACATATTCAAATATCATAATCCATTCATCAATTTTAAAAAATTAAAAATCAATTTCATCTTTTTCCCAAATTTTACAACAAGAGTTTTCATAAATTTGGGGCTTTTACCCCTAAATCATGTTAAATGTTATTTCCCAACTAAAATCTTTATAATCCATAGCCATTAATAGAAATTTTAAGAAAATGTAGAGAAAATTTTATTTTTGAAACAAAACCCAATTTTGTAAACTCAATCATTAAATTATAGCATCAATATCATAATAGCACCACATAAACATCCTCAAAATAAAGAGATATAAAATTAAAAGTAATCCTACCTCCAAGATAAAAGTAGAAAAGTTAGATCAAGAAGATTCCTTCGAAAAATCCAAGATCCAATCGGTCGAAATGTTGGTCTTCACTTATTCTTCATCTTTAATATAAGATCTATGGTGGATTCTTGGTGAAAAATAGATGAAATCACAGTTTGGAGGTCAGGGGTTTCGGGGTATGGAGGAGAGGAAGAGAAGAGGAAGAAAGAAGGAAAAGTTTAGGCCAAAAAGTGACTTTAAAGTGCCTGACTTCGAATAGACCGCTTGAGCGGTCAAAGCTTGGCTTGAGTGGGCAAATTAAACTCCTAAAATCTCAAAATCCCGCACAGACTGCTTGAGTAGTCAAAAGTTCACTCAAGCGGACTTAATTCCAACACATGTACTCAAATTTCAAACGGACATAACTCCCTCGTCCGGACTCTGTTTTACGTCATTCTTGTATCCAAATCGAAGCACCGGAAACAAGCTTTCTAATGATTCTAGCCTCACATCCATATTCAAAGTGTGGAAAGAGAAAAAGGAAAAAGAGTGGAAACTGCTCATAGGACAATTATCCGAATCAATATTTTTGGTTAAATCCTACTTTACCATTATGATATCACCCCCAATCAATACTCTAAAATCAATCAAAGAGGCTTCAAGTACAATAATAAGAGAGTCAAAAGAAATCCTACTAGTCCAAGGAGTACGGAGTGTTACACCACTCGCCACTACCACTATCGCCATGAACCACTGCAAACTTCGGCCACCATCACGAGCCTTCCATCTCACCTTCGTTGCTACTACCATCTCTAGCGGTTCTTCTCAACCCTCTCACACTCTTTCCCACCATTCCCTTCACACCTTCGCCCCCACTTAGTTCTCTTTAATACCCTCTTTGCGACCCTTGTTGCTCGCAACTCCCTTACCTGTAACACACCAACCCTTTCCACACTCCAATGGCCACGATATAGAGACATTCACAGAGAAAAAGATCGCACAACCAGGGTTTTGAAATAAAGAGAGATCGTCAGCGACTAGGGTTTTAAAGAGAGAAATCGTGGTGGCTAGGGGTTCGTAGAGAACAAGAGGGGCTACAACTATGATTTTGACATAATGAAGTGTGGTGGTTGCGAGGGTGCTAAAGAGAGGCTGTGGATTGAGTTTGCAATGGTGGGAAGCTTGTGGCAATGGGGATTTTGAGGTAGCAAAGTTGCAGCAATGGTAGTTTGTGGTGTTGGTGGCTAGGGTTAGGTTTAAGAAGTTAAGATTTTGGTGGAGAAGATAAGGGTACTTTGATAATTTTATTTTAGGACAAAATTGTAATAAAATAATATATCACTAAGTGTTTGAAGAAAGAGGAAATGACATGTGGAAATAGAAGCTCCCATCTTGTGCCCTTTCTCCTAAAGCATTCTTCTCTCTTTTTGGATCTGGTTAAGCACAACCACTAATAAACACTTTGCTTTTGACATGGTTGATCAAAGATAAGATTTGATCAACTTTAATTTTGAGAAACTTGTCCCCATAAGCAATTATAACTAGTGTGTACATTTGACAATATTTTTGAACTCTTTCCTTTGGATTAGATTTTTTTAATTTTTTAGTTCTTGTAATGTACCTAGAAAATTTACACACAAAAAACACCTATAAAAACATTGTGTGATTAAGATTTAATTCAAGTGTAGTTCTCATTATATAAAAATTGAATCTCCACCACACATCACTTTTCCTTATTAGCTTTTAAATAATTGTTTTTGAGTTACTAGTTTTTTTATTTTTTACTTGAGAAATAATAACTATACCAAAAAATGTACTGTTAGGTTTTTATTCTTGGCAATCTTGTTTGACAAAACTCCTTTGAGTTGTAATTTTATTCGCATTTTTATTTCAGTGAGGCTATGAGTTGTTAGAGGCGAATCCAACCCGAATCGTGTTTTGCAGAGAAGTTTGTGATGTCAATACTTTCAAGATTGCCACTACGCTGATTATTACGGGGATCGAGCTGCCCGGTCAGCTGGCGGCCGAAGCAAAATGCAAAATTGCATTCAAAATTGTTCGCTCGAGCCAAGGAATGCTCGCTCAAGCTACGGCTTGCTCGCTCGAACCAAGGAGTTCTCACTCGAGCGACAGATTGCGTCCACACAAAAACCTGAAAGAGTTGATTGCTTGCTCGAGCCAAGGCACTAGTAGAAATCACGAAAGTTAAGCTCTTCGCTCGAGCGAGAAAAGCTTCGCTCGAGCGAGCTTCAAAATCCAGATTTCTTAAGGAGTTGGTTTTCTTTCAAATTTAGGATTACTTTTGGTTTTCTATAAATGCCTGGTTTTCTTTCAAAGTTAAGGGTACTTCTCCAGATCTTCTTTTGGATCCTAAGGTTTATATCTGGAGATATTTTGTTAGGTTTTCTTTGATGCTTTTATTGAGTATTCAACTCATGGTTTAAAAGAGAGTATATCAAAGGTTTTGTTTGTTATACAAAAGAGAGAGTTGTTCTTCGGCGGATTCTGAAGAATTCGAGCTTGAAGTTTCGGTGGATTCTGGAGTGGCTCATTGTAAAGACAATTCCGAGGTGAAGACGGGGTTAGAAGAGGCACATAGAGGTTGGTTCAATTAGGCGTGGAATCGCTAGGTAATTGAGAGTATACCTGTGTAATTCCTTTAAATCTTCTTAGTGGATTGTTTTTGTAACTGTTACCCGTGATTTTTTAATCACAGTTGGAGATGTCCAATTGTGATTTTTTCATGTAAAATCGTTGTGTCGATTTGTCTTGATTGTTTAATTAGAATTATTATATACTGCTTAAAATTGATACATAATTACAAATTAATATCTAGAGAATTTCTAAATTTTTCATATATACATAATGCGAGGTCAACTTTTTTGGAGACCTAAATTTTAACAAAATTTAAGACCCTAGGACGCAGCCTTGCCGGCCTATATCTGGGGCGGGCACCGAAAAGATTGCCACATAACATGAGGTCAAACAATCTGGACAATTATGTTACCATCACACACACTTATAAAATAGAATAATGTATAAGTGGGTGTTTTTATAACAGTAATAATATAAATATATAAAAAAAAGTTTGAATTTTCTTAAGTTGGCAATTTAATTGAAGATAGGGTTTGGGTATGGTGAGCCTATTTTGGAGTCAACATCGCCTTGTTTGTTTTGAATTTCAGAAACTATTTTTTGAATTTGTTTTGAAAAAATAAAAATTAGTTTGACAAAAATAAATATTAAAAAAATATTTTTAAATTTTTAAAATTATTTCCATTCTCTAAAAAGATAAAATTATAAAAATGATAAGTGCTTTTAATTTTTTCATTTTTTTAAAACAAATTTTAAATATTTTAGAAAAAAAATTGAAATAAATTTCTAAGGAGGAAACCAAATACGTCCTATATATTTGAATCACATTTGTTTTACAATAATAAACAATAAATATAATTTTAAAAATAATCATAATTTTTTATAATATAAATATTATTCAAATATATAATTATTGGGTAATTAAAGTGTGCTAATGAAATATCAATTGCCAGAAGTTGGAGAGGTTTTTGGTAGTTTTTTTTTTTTATTATTTATTTCTCGTCAGCTAGCACACAAGTCTTAAATGTTACTATTTCAATCAATCAAAAATAAAAAATGTTAGAAACTTTAAATAAATTATCAGCCACCCTTTGAGTATGAGTGAATGAAGTGATTTTTCTAAATTAGTTCAAGGAGCTATATACCTCAATATCGAGGTTTTTCAAAAAAAAATTTTACTAGAAAAACACAGTATTAATGAAATATCAAAAGGTCAAAATAGAATTATTTAATATTTTTAAAATTTTGAATGAAAAAATTTATTTAGTCAAAGTAATGATTAGAATATCAATGCATTATTACACATTATATAGATAATGATTAGAAATTGAATAAACGAATAATTTCATTTAAATTAATTGAACTTCAATATAATGGTCATTCACTTGGGATAACAATAAAAAATACATTATAATCAAACTATATCATATCTTAAATTAACCTTACCATTACCTCTTAGTGGTACTTTATTTCATATTTATTGTTGTGCCTATGTTTTAAATTTGATTGTTAAAAAAGTTATGAATCAGTATGATGATTCTATAATAGCAATAAGAAATACGATTATTACAATTAATAATTCTGTTAAATGGCTTGATGCGTAGGAAAATATGTCAACAAGAACAAATGAAATGCAGAAAATTACCTTCAGACGTAGAAATTAGGTGAAATTTAACATACAATATGTTAAATGCAACTTTAAAACAAAGAAGAGTTAGTAAATTTATTTTTTTAATTGATGACAATTAGAGGAATTACCCGAACAAGATGATTGGGCCAACGTAACCTTATATAAAGATTTTTGATCAATCAACAAAAAGATCTTCATATATATATACACACCTACTTTTATATTTGTTTTACATCAATTTACAAAATTAATGATGATTTTCACAAATTAGTTTCAAATGAAATATATTATGACATTATTGTTTCAATGAAAGTAAAATTTAATAAATATTTTGACCCATTAGCACACATTTTTGGTTTAGCTATCGGAATGGATCCTAGGTGTAAAGATATTAGTGTACAAATTTTTTTACAACTTATTTTTGGTAATGAAGATCAATTTGCCTCTATTATTGAAACACTCAAACAATTATTGTTGGAGAAATATAAGAATGTTGTAGTTGTAATTAGACCACTTGAACACACTACAACTAGCTCATCCTGTAGTGGAGGATTTGATATTTGATCACAGATAAAAAATAGAAGAATATCTCAAAATGCAAGCACTTATAGTTCTAAGTGACAATGTTATTTGGATCAACCTTGTGTTGATGAAAGTGAAGAAGAAGATTTTGATATTTTAGATTGATGGAAACAATTTGAACATGTATGGCATATGCTTGCACAGATGACCCGTGATATATTAACTGTTTATTTTTCTACAGAAGCTTCTAAAGTAGTTTTTAGTGCAAGTGAACAACTGTTGAGCGATTATTGTTGTAGACTTACACCCAAAATGGTTAATACACTGATGATAACAAGAAATTATTTGTATGCAACTGAAAGAAAACAAAAATGTTAACGAGAAAATAAGGATTCAAGCTGATTTGGATGTTATCCCAATGGGCAATCTGACTAAATTGTCCAACTTCGATGATTGGTGAATAATTTTTCTTTTTAGTATGTAATTTCATAATATATTTTATTCTTTGAGGTAGAGTATAATGCAAATGATTAATAAACTTGTAGGTTCCAACCTAGCTGGAATGTACTTGATCTATAATGCTATAATTTCTTCACCGTCTATCATAAATTTGTAATATTTCATTTCAGTTTTCAAAATTATTATTTACATTTATCATTTTTTATTTCCACTATGTACTTAAGTTGGTAAAGAAAAATAAAATAAATCAAGCTTGGGCCCGGGCCCGGCCAAAAGCCCGAGGACCCTAGGCCAACCCGTCTTAAATTTGGCTGGAGCCTGATCGGGTCTGCACTGACCAATTTTACATTCCTGATGCTAATAAATAGCTATTGTCAAAAGTTAGAGAGATTATTTTGAAATAATTTTTCATACCATTTATATTGTGTCATTTGTCCATTTTTTTTTTTAAAAACCCACACAAATATAATTTTCACAAAAGTTGGCCACTTCCTCGGGTAACCAATGACAATAACAACACACAAAGGACTATACTCACCTGCTAGCAATTGCCGCCCACTCATTTCCTTGAAGTCTAGAATCCACAAAGACAAAAGTATTATTGACTACTTTTGTGGACAAAGAAAAATAATAAGATAAAAAGGAAAGAAATTGGGTGTTTGGCCCTACTATTATATTATTAATTATGAATTATTTTTAAATTACACATAATTGTCTCAAGTTTTGTTTTAAAAAAAAAAATTAAGTGGACTGTCATCTACGTTTAAAAATAAAAATAAGTAATTGTCCTTCTATATCTATGAAAACATGAGGGTAAAATTATAAAATATATATAATAAAAGAAATTTATTTCTCATAACTAGCTTGAATTATAATCACTAGCTTGCGAAGAAGAAAAAAGATGAATAATATCAATTATTTGATCACATTATTTAAGTATACATTTTTTAAAATTTTAATATCAATTGGATTATAACTGTTTTTAACATACTATTGTCTTACATTTATTGTCTTTTATAACTCAATCAATGTGGATTAAAAAAAAAAAAAACAACACTTATATATATATATATTTTTCATATTATTTTTCAATTTCTATGCCTGAAAAAATTGATATTTCAGTTCATCCTTTTTTTCCTTGTAAATTTTTGTTAGTATTAATGTTCACCCCTCAACATTAAACAGCAATGGTAGAGGGCCCTAATTTTTGTTGTTCAAATGGCTCGAATTTGTCAAAACGATGTCGTTTTGAATACAAAACAACATCAAAATTGCTAAAACGACGTCGTTTTGGCAATTTTAAACCATTTGAGCCACAAAAATTAGGACCCCCAAACATTTTTCAACATTAAATTTGAATGACGTATTATTTTTATTTTTGTAATTTTATTCAAAAATACTTTTATTTTCTTCACTATCTAGAAGCATTGATGTGAGTAGGCCAACTACTCCTCCAATAGCTAAAAGGTGAGGTAGTTGGTCTTCCTTCAAGTTGTCAAATCCATTATTATATCAGCAATTCTTTAAATAAAAACCTACACTATTGTAACCAAACTCTGAATGCATATATCATCATAGCAAGCTAATCATATGTGTTACATGTATTGAGTGAAGCCGAAAAAAGAAAAAGAAAAAGAAAAAAAATCGTAAAATATATGGCAGAAGTTGCAGTATGCTCAACAATCAACAATTTGGAGGCATTGTTAGTGCATGATGAACCAAAATTGCTGACGAAGGTCCGCAGAGAAGTTTCCACTATCAAATCTGAATTGGAGAGCATAAAATCAATACTGAAAGATGCAGATTGGAGGGCTGAAACAGGAAACGAAAACGCGAAAACTTGGGTGAAACAAGTTCGAGAATTGGCTCAACAGATTGAGGATGTCTTTGACCAATACACGATTCACTTGTCAGAACGTCGTCAGCGTCGCGGCTTCATCAATTTTCTCAACAAAGTCGCTCGCTCGATCGTTAAACTAAAGCCACAACATGGCATAGCCTCTAAGATTCAAGAAATTAAACAAACCATTGTTGAGATCAAGAAAAAGGCTAGTGGGTATGAATCATCAAACAGTGAAACTGATCAAGATGATCCTCGTGTCGCTTCGCTTTTCGTGGAGGAAGATGAAGTTGTGGGTATTGAATACACCAGAGAAGAATTGGTTGACATGTTGGTAAGTGGAGAGACAAATCGGATGGTGATCTCGCTAGTAGGTATGGGCGGTGTTGGAAAGACCACTCTTGCTAAGAAAGTTCATGACAATCAAAAAGTGCTTGCGCACTTTGATTGTCGCGCTTGGATCACTGTTTCTCAATCATACAAGATAGAGGAGATCCTCAGAACGATGATAAAGCAGCTATACAAATCAAGAAATGAGCCTCCACCTCCGGGAATCGATGCTATGGACCAAAACTCGCTCATTGACAACGCCAGAGGATATTTACTTCAAAAGAGGTATGAAATTGTTTTTGACGATGTCTGGAGAACAGACTTTTGGAGATTCATAAAACATGCTTTACCAAAAACTAGCAAAGGAAGCAGGGTAATTATAACCACACGCAACGAAGAAGTTGCTAGATTTTGCAAAGAATCTTCACTTGATTATGTCTATGAGATTCAGTCCCTACCTGAAAACGAGGCTTGGAGACTCTTTTGTATGAAAGCCTTCCAATGGGACTTTGGGGGTGTTTGTCCCTCCGAATTGGAGAAAGTGTCTCGCAAAATTGTCAGAAAATGTGAAGGATTACCCCTTGCAATTGTGACAATAGGCGGTCTGTTGTCCACTAAAAATAGGATTGTATCCGAGTGGCAAAAATTCTATGATAGCCTTGGCTCTGAGTTAGAAAGGAATCCTAATCTTACAAGCATCAAAAAAATTGTGTTGCTTAGTTACCACAATTTGCCTTACTTCCTCAAACCCTGTTTCTTGTACTTCGGTATAATACCCGAGGATTATTCCATCAATTGTGGAAGACTAGTTCGACTTTGGATGGCTGAGGGTTTCATTGAAGAACAAAAAGGCAAAACATTGGAAGAAGTTGCAGAAGAATACTTGATTGAGCTCATCCTCAGAAACTTGGTTCAAGTGTCAAGTACAAAAATTAATGGAAGAGTTAAGAATTGTCGGGTTCATGATGTAGTGCGTGAGATCATCCTCTCAAAGTCCGAGGAGTTGAGTTTCTGCCATGTTTTAGCAGACGAGGATTCAAGTCTCAATAATCAAAGTCGACGACTCTCAATGCATATGAAGAACAGAATGGATAAGGTTCTGGAAAGCACACATATTTCCCGAATTCGTTCTTTTTTTCTTTTTGCAGTGGGAGAGCTGCCAAACAAGTCCTTGTTGGGTGAACTAGCTGCAAATTTCAAGCTTTTGAAAGTACTAGATCTTCAAGATGCTCCTCTAGATCAACTACATGAAGAAGTGGGGAATCTACTTCATTTGCAATACCTAAGTGTGAAGAATACAAGTGTGAAGACAATTCCAAAGTCTATTGGTAAGCTACAAAACCTGCAAACTTTGAATTTGAAATACTCTCTCGTGTTTGAGCTACCAATCGAGATCAATAGGCTCCATAAATTGCGACATCTTCTAAGCTTTTCTTTTAACTATGATATTGATATAAGTTTGGACAGTATAAGAGGAGTGAAGATAAGAGGAGGGATCGGGCGTTTAGAACAGTTGCAAAAGTTGTGGGTTGTGGAGGCACTTGAAGAAGAAGAAGAATGGGGCAACCTTGTTTTCAAAGAGCTGGAAAATTTGAGGCAGTTGAGGAAGTTGGGCGTTCTGAAAGTGAGAAGAGAAAATGGGAGGGTTCTTTGTGCTGCCATTGAGAAGATGAAACACCTTAGGGTTTTGGGGATACGGGCTAAAAGTGAAGATGAGATTATGGATTTACATTCTATTTCTTCACCACCTGAATATCTTCAACGTCTCTACTTGGGGGGATATTTATTGACTTTGCCAGATTGGATCCCAAAACTACAACATCTACTCGCAATACGTCTACACTGGACAGGTTTGACCGCTAATGCAATAAAATCCCTTCAAGTGTTGCCTAATTTACTAAAGCTTGATATCTATCAGGGTTATGATGGACAGAGATTGCATTTTGAGGTTGGAGGGTTTCAAAAACTTAAGGTGTTGTATCTACAAGGCTTGAAGCGATTGAATTCCATGGTAATAGAGGATGGAGCGTTGCCTCTTCTTGAAGAACTATGGATTGGGCCTAGCCCGCAACTGAAGGAGGTACCCTCTGGCTTCCACCACCTCAAAAGACTCGCAGCTCTTTCCTTTTATGATATGCCAATGGAGTTCTTAGATAGAATGCAACCAGACGAAGGAGAAGACTATTGGATTGTTCAGCATATACCCGATATCAAGTTCTCGTTCAAGTCTAGAGGATTATACTACAAAACCTATAGTCTTCGAGATTTCCAAGTCACACGTGAAAGACAAAGGTTTGCTCCCTAAATTTTCATGCTATACAATTAATTTCTCAGTTCATGAATAATTTTTCTCGACATGTTTTGATATTATAGATGAACTTGATTTAGCCACTATAAATCCAATTTAGGGAACATAATTCATTCTTGGATTTGAAACTTGGATGAACTCCAATTCAGATTCCACGATGCTAAATACGACAAATTTCTTTTGTCAAGGTTTCTCTCTAAAACATTTAAAAGTATTTTCTCTAAAAACTCTAAAATCTGAAACAATTTTTTTAGTATTTTTAATATGATATGTTTGTTGCATTTTTTGTCATAGGAAATATTGATGTGCATCGAAGTTGACAGATTCTGGTCTTACTGCCAACACATAAGGTTGAAGGAAATTCAATTGCAGGGGATTGGAAAATACAAAATTGAAATTGTCTGATGAATACCTCTTTGGTTACTGTTGGTTTTTATTTTCATTTGGTTGGTTTTTTACAGTGTGAAAAGAGAAAAAAATGGCATCTCCTTTCCTCCCTCCAATCAACATGGTTCTTTCTTATGTTTTATTATTATTGTTGTTGTTGACCAAGACAACATGTGTGGATTTCTCTTAGTATGCCTTGTTATTTTTAATAACTATGTGATGTTTGATTTAGACAAATATAATAAATCATCCAGTCCTTTGTTGTAACATCATTGCAATGTGTTCTATCTCTTTTTCTTATCTTTTATTCTGCAATTATTCTAAGTATTTTTTTTTTTGTTTAACAAATAATTCATCTAGTTTCAATCGAATTTAGGAGTTTTCGTATAAATAACCCTTTTTATTACCCAACAAAAGCATCTTCTTACATTTTGGGCTTTTTTATTTGCACACCACTCATTTTTTAACTGTCTATTGTCTTTCAAAAAAATTTTTATTACAATTTTGTCTCTCAATCAAATTATATTTTTGAACAAAATTCTAAATCTTAATTTCTTAGTGCACACCTACCTACAACCACCAGCCAGCCTTGCAACCTACCACCTTTTGGCTCTGGCAACCCCTCTTAGTAGGTTATAAACGAACCGAGTTGAGCCAAGTTTTGTAGAGCTTGAGTTTGGCTCATTTACTTATCTAGTTTGTTTATTGAGCTTGAACTCGGTTCGATAAGTAATTGGACTCAAGCTTGGCTCAGCTAGTTAATATTAATGAAATTCGAGTTTGGTTTGGCGTAGCTTGATAAGATTTTTGAAAATATTATTTATATTATTTAAATAAAAATATTTAAATATGACGGATTGTAACGGTAGGGGCCACGCCAATCAAATTATATATTTTTAAATATTTAAAATATTTTTAAACTTGAGCTCAACTTGGCTTGGTTCAATCAAATTATATTTTTTAAAATATTTAAATTTTGGTGTTACGTTCGTCCAATTGTAGACGGAATATGATGGCAGTGGTCAAATTGATCAAAATTTCAAAAGTTTGATGTAAAATTGATATTAATCGAAGTATGAGAGTCAAATTAAAAAGCATGTACAAATTTGGGAGATAAAATGATACTTTCTCTTTTTATAATTAGAAGTTCAATATATATAGATTCATAAATAAAAAAAATAAAATAATATTTACTAATAATTGCAGTGTCTTTATCTAATT
Source organism: Camellia granthamiana (assembly GCA_036172215.1). NCBI lineage: Eukaryota > Viridiplantae > Streptophyta > Magnoliopsida > Ericales > Theaceae > Camellia > Camellia granthamiana. The sequence goes on along the minus strand of JAXFYN010000089.1, from coordinate 48,633 downwards.
TTGACCCTTGATGAATTTTGGTACATAGAGGTAGTTGATGGACAGAGACATGAAGAAATTGAATGAGTGGGCTATCTTGAAAGAGAAGTTATTTGGTGGTTTTAGGATATAGTGAGACGTGTTATGATTAGTGAAGAGAGATGTGTGATTCATGATTTTGAATTGAGATATAGAAAAATAACAAATAGTATAATGTTTAATGATTGGTAAGTAACAGGGCACATGATTCCCAAATATACCAAACAAAAATGATTTGTTCCCTTAAAAATAATCCCCCTAATCCCCCTAATTTCCATTTTTGAAAACTGTTTTTTTTTTTTGTTTTTTTTGTTTTTTACTTGATTAGGTATTTCGGGGGATTCGGGGGCCCCCATTTCGGGGACCTAGCACTGCCGTATACCAAATAATTTCCATAATGAAGAGGTCGTTAAATCATTTTATTGCTTTGGTACATAGTTCGTTGCATCATTACTCATACATTGAAAAACAGAGTAGAGGCATGGAATGCATTTGTGGGAAGAAAAGTTTGGCTTTAAATTCATTTATGCTATGAATGAAAATTATAATTACTTAAATAATTATTTTTTTATACCCTTGTACCTACATTTATGAGCTATACTTTATTTTCTGTCTCTCTTTTTTTTGGGGATTTAATTATATTTTTCGCCTCCGTAATTTTATTCAAATTTTACTTCAACTCCTATAATTTTAAATTGAATAATTTAGTCTATACATCTCAAGTGTAGGTTAAATTTAGTTCTTCAGTCTAAATTAATAATCTTGGGACACTTATTAATTATTAATTTCGTAGATAAAATTAACAAAAAATTTAGATGAAAAAATCAAATTAAAATTAGGCCTACACTGCAGTATATGAACCAAATTTTTTAAATTTAAACAATAGAGATTAAAGTAAATTTGAATCATACTATAAGGATGAAAAGAGCAAATAAATTTTTTTTTTTCATTCTCAACATTTCTTGTATATGACCATTTTTTGGAGAGGAAATTTTTTCCTCATTTATTAAAACATTCTCCACCATTATTTTTCCTCATATCAAACATAATATAAACTTATGCCACCAATTCAAAAGTGCAAAAATTCAGGATCCACCCTAAAATTTTAAGTAACCTCAGCGAAATCTTAACATGAGGCCTTTATATATTTACAGGGGAAAAAAAATTACTTACATATATATTTGACTAAAATTTACATATATAGATATCAAAATTCAATTTACAGTATAAAAAAAAAAAATCAACCTAAAACTATGATATCAAATAAAAAGTTAAATAAAATGAGTGAAATGTTAACATTACTCTCTAGGCACTTTCAACAACAAAAGTAGTAATTAAATTTGTATGATTTAACTTATTTATCATACCAAGTTTTAGAAAGTAATTATGAAAATTCAACTCCATCTATCTTGTGCAGGTAATTCTATTTCCATATACTAAATCTTTTCAGTGCACATCTTTTTTCAAGGTACACACTTAATGACTTTTAAACATCAAGTTTTATTTAGTACACATCGGCCATGTTTAATTCACAAGCTTAATAGTGAGGTATTAATAATCCTATTAATATAGTGTAGTATTCACTATCCAATTGGATTAATAGAATAAATTATTCATTGTGTTTGATTGGGTGGATTAGAGCATGGGATTGAGATTATTAATCTGTGGGCCCAATTATCCCATGTTTGTTTTAACATTTTGGTTTAGGATTATTAATCCAATGGATAATTAATCCAACAAATTTGTAGGATTATTAGTAATGGGGTTGGGGTGGGATTATTAATCCAATGGATATTAATCCAATTGGATAGTGAATACTACACTATTAGTCTTTTGAATCAAACATAACCTGAATTATTAGTATTAATAGGATTATTAATACTTCACTATTAGTCTTTTGAATCAAACATGACCATCATTCCTTATCAAAAATACCCCGTACTCCTTCAAACCATACACAACCTAACATAACCCTAGCCACCAATTGTAATGCTCCCAAATTAATTAAATTAAAATATTACTCATAACATGATTAATCTGAAATCTTACCATGCCAAACAATAACATTAATTCCAAAAGCCCTCTTTTCCATTGAACTACATATTAGATATTACAAATTTTCAGATTCTTATCTTAGTTATAGCAACATTAACAACGTTCAAGAAGCGAAAGGATAAAAATAATAATGCCTTAATGGCGTATAAATATCAAGGCAAGACCTTGTTACAACAAATGGACACACGGTCCCAAAATATATATGCTCGGAGCTTCTACATAACACATCCATGAGCCTTCGTGCCTCAACAAAACAAAAGCGTCTCCCTCCTCGTAGGGGTGGTTGCACATCACTGATTCCTGAAATTGTTAGATAGGAGTGAACTAGATGCCCAGTAGAAGTACTTTTAACAAAGTATCTAGTTATTTGAAAATCCATATGACATTATCACAACCAAACATATTTGATTCAACTCATAGTATTAATTTAAGAAAGAATACATGAATTCATAGCTTCCACAATTTCACAATTCAACACCAAGGGATAAATACGCCATGAAATCCCTAAAGAGAGTCCCAATACATACATATATACATAGGTTTATATCCAAAATAGCTCTACATTTTCCGGCTATTAATATGGCAGGGAACGGGCACCCAAAATCATTTGTTTTTCCACTTTTACCGACTACAATACGGCAGGACCGGTGGACACCCAAAAACACTTTCCCACATTCGTTCGGCGATAGGCTCAAGATAGGGAAATTGGGCATCTAAACTTTCCTCCGCACAGGTACCAACAACACACAACACACAACACTTTCTAAAAACAAACTCCCTACCTAGACTCACATGCTATTTACCACCCCCTTAAACAACTTTTTCAAGATTTCGAAGTATTCATACATTCTTGAGGTAAACGATAATGTACACCACTCAAGTAATTTAATGGAGTAATGAGGAACAATATTCTTAATTCAAGAAAAATCTCAAGAGGTTCTAATTTCACAAGTCTCAATCAATACGTATTCAAAATGTCATTATCTATTCATTAATTTTAAAGAATTAAAAATCAATTTCATCTTTTCTACAAATTTTACAACTAGTGTTTTCATAAATTTAGGGCTTTTATCCCTAAATCATGTTAAATGTTATTTCCTAACTAAAATCTTCATAATTCATAGCCATTAATAGAAATCTTAAGAAAATGTAGAGAAAATTTCATTTTTGAAATAAATAATTTTGTAAACTCAAATATTAAATTATAGCATTAATGTCATAATAGCACCACATAAACATTCTCAAAATAAAGAGATACAAGATTAAAAATAATCCTACCTCAAAGATAAAAGTAGAGAAGCTAGATCAAAAAGATTCCTTTGAAAAATCCAAAATCCAATCGGTCAAAATGTTGATCTTCACTTGTTCTTCATCTTTAATGTAAGATTTATGGTGGATTCATGGTGAAAAAAAGATGAAATCAAGGTTTGGAGGTCTAGGGTTTCGGGTATGGAGGAGAGGAAGAGAAGAGAGGAAAAGAATGAAAAGATTGGGCCGAAAAGTGACTTTAAAGTGCATGACTTCAAACATATCGCTTGAGCGGTCAAAAGTTCACTTGAGTTGACTTGTTTCTAGAACAGATACTCAAATTTCAAATGAGCATAACTCCCTCGTTCTTGTGTCCAAATCGAAGCCTTGTAAATAAGATTTCCAATGGTTCTAACCTCATATCTAGATTAAAAGTGAAAAAAGAGAAAAAGAAAAAAGAGTGAAGACTGCTCATAAGATAATTATTCGAATCAATGTTTTTAGTTCAATCCTACTTTACTATTATGATATCACCCCAATTAATACTCTAAAATCAATCAAAGAGGATTCAAGTACAATAATAAGAGAGTCAAAAGAAATCCTACTAGTCCAACGAGTACGAAATGTTGCACCACTCGCCACTACCACTATTGCCATGAACCACTGCAAACTTCGGCCACCATTACGAGCCTTCTATCTCACCTCTACTGCTACTACCATCTCCGATGGCCCTTCTCAACCCTCTCACACCCTCTCCCACCATTCCCTTCACACCTTAGCCCCCTACCTAGTCCTTTTCGATACCCCCGCGACCTTTGCTGTTCACAACTCCCTTATCTGTAACATACCAACCATTCCCACACTTCGACGACCACGATATAGAGACATTCACAGAGAAAGAGATCGCACGACTAGGGTTTTGAAATAAAGAGAGATAGTCAGCGACTAGGGTTTTAAGGAGAAATCGTGGTGTCTAGGGTTTTGTAGAGAGCGAGAGGGGCTACGACTGTGATTTTGACAGAATGAAGCGTGGTGGTTGCAAGCGTGCCAAAGAGGGGCTGCAGACTGAGTTTGCAATAATGGGAAGCTCATGGCAATGGGGATATTGTGGCGGCAAAGTTGCAGCAATGGTGGTTCGTGGTGTTGGTGGCTAGGATTACATTTAGGAAGTTAAGATTTTGGTGGAGAAGATAAGGACATTTTGATAATTTTATTTTAGGAAAAAATTGCAAGAAAATAAAATATCATTAAGTGTTTGAAGAAAGAGGAAATGCCATGTGGAAATAGAAGCTCCCATATTGTGCCCTTTCTCCTAAAGCATTCTTCTCCCTTTTTGGATTTGGTTAAGCACAACCACTAGTAAACACTTTACTTTTGACATGGTTGATCAAAGATAAGATTTGATCAACTTTAATTTTGAGAAACTTGTCCCCATAAGCAATTATAACTAGTGTGTACATTTGACAATATTTTTGAACTCTTTCCTTTGGATTAGATTTTTTAATTTTTTAATTCTTGTAATGTACCTAGAAAATTTACATACAAAAAACACCTATAAAAACATTGTGTGATTAAGATTTAATTCAAATGTAGTTCTCATTATATAAAAATTGAATCTCGACCACACATCACTTTTCCTTATTAGCTTTTAAATGATTGTTTTTGAGTTACTAGTTTTTTTATTTTTTGCTTGAGAAATAATAAGTATACCAAAAAAATGTAAGCATAATGCAAGGTCAACTTTTTTGGAGACATAAATTTTAACAAAATTTAAGACCCTAGGAGGCAGCCTTGCCGGCCTATATCTGGGGCGGGCACCGAAAAGATTGCCACATAACATGAGGTCAAACAATCTGGACAATTATGTTACCATCACACACACTTATAAATAATGTATAGATGTTTTTATAACAGTAATAATACAAATATATATAAAAAAAAGTTTGAATTTTCTTAAGTTGGCAATTTAATTTAAGAAGTCTATTTTGGAGTCGATATCGCCTTGTTTGTTTTGAATTTTAGAAACTATTTTTGAATTTGTTTTGAAAATAGAAATTAGTTTGACAAAAATAAATATAAAAAATATATTTTTGAATTTTTAAAATTATTTCTGCTCTCTAAAAGGATAAAACTATATAAAAATGATAAGTGCTTTTAATTTTTTAATTTTTTTACAAAACAAATTATAAATTCTTTAGAAAAAAAAAATTGAAAGTGTGCTGACGACATATCAATTGCCAAAAGTTGGAGATGTTTTTGATAGTTTCTTTTACAGAGCTGATTCGTAGCTCGAATTATTCGGCTCGAATTTGGCTCGAATTTGTCGTCGGAGGAGGAGGGAGGAGGGAGGAGGGAGGGGGGAGGAGGAGGGAGGGGAGGGGGCCATAAAAATGGCTGGAGGAGGAGTCTTGGCCGGAGGCGGGGCTGGCGGGGCTGCGGCGAAGTTCGGCCAGAGGCGACGGCGGAGGGCTGCGACGGCGGGCGGAGGGCTGCGGCGGACGGACGGAGGGCTGCGAGACGACGACGACGGGCGGAGGCCTCCTCTCTCTCTCTCTCTCTCTCCCTCTCCCTCCCCTCTCCCTCTGGTTTTCAGTCCAAAACGACGAAGAAGAAGAAGAAAAAAAAAGAAAAAAAAAATACAGCCCAAAACGACGTCGTTTTGGGCTGTCGAGCCACTCCTCGAGCCTCAGATTCGAGCTACCAGGAATTATTCTTTCTTTTATCAAAAAAGATTGGTAGCACGAATTATCTGGCTCGAAAATGGCCCGACTTTTGACAACACCCACATATCTTTGCACACCCAACCCGCTGAACTTGTATGTCTTTCTATTCTGTTCATTTCAAATAAAAAAAGAGAGATGAAAGAGCAGAGTAGAGAAAGAGAGAGAGAGGAGACCCACGACGGGAGACGATCAACGAACCACAACCATTTATTTTTCTTTTCTCAAACAGAGGTCGCTGCCCAACAGCTATGCTTTGCATATACCTTTTTGTTTATCTTCAATAACTTCTTCTTCATGGGCTGGTTTTGTAAAACCATGGCCTCTTTTTTCCTTTTTTGGAAAATATTTGGGCAAAAACCATGGGCTTTCTGTTTTTTTTTTTTTTTGATTGATTTTTTTTTTCTTCTTTCCTTCGTCTTCTTCTTCTTAATTTATTATGATGAAGATGTTCATTATGATGAAGATCTGTGTTGATGAAGAAAATTTAAAAATGTTTTTAGATCTGTGAAGATCTAAAATCTGTGTTGATAAATTAAAATTGATCTGTGTTGATAAATTTTTTTCAACTCCAAATTAAAATTTTCTTCACAGATCTGTGTTTTTAGATCTGTGAAGATCTAAAATCTGTGTTGATAAATTAGATCTAAAATTTGTGTTTTTAATCTTCATTATGATGAAGATCTAAATTATCAATCTGTTCCTGAAGATCTGTGAAGATGATGAATCTGTATTTAAAATCTGTGTTGTTATGAACCAGATCAATTTTGACTAAATTTTGAAGATGATGGAGATGATGAAGATCTAAACTAAATTTTGACTAAAATCTGTTCCTGAAGAAGATGAAGATCTAAACTAAATTTTGACTTATTAATTTTAATCTATCATAAATCCGAATTTATTTGAACCAGATCAACATCAAGATGAACATCAAAGATGAACATCAATGAAGAAGATGAACCTCAGCTGAACCAAAGAGAGAAGAAAAAAAAAAAAAAAAAACGACACCAAAACAACATCGTTTTGGTGTCGAGCCAAATTCGAGCCTCGAAGTTTCGAGCTACGAATCGGAGCTAACCAACACAAAAGTCTTAAATGTTATTATTTCAATCAATCAAAAATAAAAAAATGTTAGAAATTTTAAATAAATTATCAGCCACCCTTTCAGTATAAGTGAATGTAGTGATTTTTCTAAATTAGTTCAAGGAACTTACACAGCTCAATATGAAGGTTTTTCAAAAAAATTCTACTAGAAACATAGTATTAATGAATTATCAAGAGGTCAAAATTGAATTATTTAATATTTTTAAAATTTTGAATGAAAAAATTTATTCAACATCTGATATATGTGGAAGTCAAAGCAATGATTAAAATATCAATGCATTATTACACATTATATAGATAATGATTGGAAATTGAATAAACGAATAATTTCTTTTAAATTAGTTGAACTTCCATACAATGGTCATTCACTTGGGATAACAACAAAAAAATGAATTATCTAGGTGAGTTTTATAAAATAAAATATTTATAATTAGGTTAGATAATGCAATACATTATAATCAAACTATATCTTACCTTAAATTAACTTTACCATTACCTCTTAGAGCATCTCCAACGGTGAACCTTTTTTTTTTCATCAAATTGAGGGAAAAAAAGACAATTTTCTCAATCTGATACGAGATGCTCCAACGGTTGCATCAAATAGACTGGGGACATCCGGCCGGTCGACCGGTTAATGGATTGAATGTTTTTTTTTTTTTCCTCCATTTCAGTTTTCATTTCGTTTCCCAAGTACTCTGAACCAGAGCATCATTCACCAGGCAAATAGGGTGTAGAGTATCAAATCTGATTACTCCAGTCTCTCTCAAATCTGTTTCTACCCCCATCTACTATCTAATATATATAGAGAGAGAGAGAGAGGGAGAGAGTTGTTGGTTGCTGCTGATGGCTACCAAAGAGGATGAGAGATTGCTCTTGGAAGATGGATTTCCACAGGTACTTTTGACGCTTTGATTCAAATTTCCAGAACAAAACTTACAAATGATGTATTGCAAAACTTATCCTAAAACTTTTGATAGATTTTTTAAATAGATTCAAATTTCAATGGAAGATGGATTTCCAACACTGTTTTGCTTTTTTACTCTTTTTACAAATGTATAAGAGCTTTACCAATCTTCTTCTTTTTCTTTTTCTTTTTTCTTTTTTTTTTCTTTTTTGGTCAAATTTGAGTGAAATTTTGATTAAAAGCTTTATATGATATGAAAATTTGGCTCAAATTTGAGTGAAATTTTGGTCAAAAGCTTTACAGCGACTACAAGAATTCACACTTTTAGCAACAAAAAAATTGGTCGCTAAAAGTCAATTTTTGGTCGGCAAAAGTTATCCGCGACCAATTTTTTTGGTCGCTATTTTGATCGCCAATTGAGGGTCGGCAAAAGTAATTCGCGACCAAAATTGTGGTTGGTCGGCAAAAGTTGGATTTGCCGACTAAATTTTTGGTCGCTAAATATTGAATTACCGCGACTAATTTATTTTGTCGCCAAAACACTTTGGTCGCGAAAAGTCGCCTTTTGCCGACCAAATTTCTTAGTCGCCAATTGACACATTTCGCGACCAAATTTGTATGGTCGCCAATTGTGACATTCTGCGACCAAAATTAGTTTGGTCGCCAATTGTTACTTTTCGCGACCAAAACTATTGGTCGGCAAAAGTGTGTTTCCACAACCAACAAAATTTTTGGTCGGCAATAGATGTATTTTTTGTGACCAAAACTCTTGGTCGGCAATTATCATTTTTTTCGAAAAAAAATTATTTCGAAAAAAAACTCTTGGTTCATTGCGTCCTCAGGGAAGTTACGCAGAGCATGTATAAGCTTCTCAAATGGTAGCTTTATCTGATCAACATAATCAATTCTCGGTATGAGCCAGAATATTACAAGCTATTTTTTCTTACAGAGAGATGTAGTCATCAAAAACTAAGTCATCCTGGCAGTATTTCAGCAGGGCCAGACCAACTTTAAAAACAATTTTGACACCCTGGCCCAAAAGAAAAATGTCAGCTTCCATACCCAAGGGCAGTACATATAAGGAACATGCAATAATAATTAAGATCACTAACCTGGTAGAGAAAGACATCCCAAATTCGAAGAGCCAAATGGAATGGGAAAGAGTGAAAAAACAGTTATGAACCACTGGCTTGCATACATGCTAGGGTTTATCATTTCTTGCGTAAAATGCTCTCCGACATTTGGCAAGTTCTCTCTTACTAAACTTTCAAACTGAAAAAGGTATTGCTGTACCAGAGGCAACCCCACCTACACACCAGTAACAAAAGACAACATTTCTCAGATTTCTGGAATGCATTTAATAATGGTCACAAACAGGAAAGAAAAAAAAGGGAAGAAAAAATAAATAAATAAATAAGGCTTAGACATAATAAGGAGCCAAACCACTTTAACAGCCATAAAAGGACTCTCAAATGAACATCATTTAGCAAAGAAAATGAGACCAAAAAAAATTTTAAAAATTAAAAATATATATATATATATCATTAAATCTACCCTATCCTTCAGTGGCGAACCCAGGATTATTGTAAAGTGCGGGCTACATTATATACAATCAAAAATTATTTACAAAATTTATTTTATTACATTTATCAAAGTTTCATATACTAAAATATTCATTTTTATAAGCATAAAAATTGAACATTATCATTAAATTTGCAAGTTAAATTTTCAACATAGATATTTTAAAAAATAGAAAGTATCAAAATAGGATTATAAAATACTTTTTACACATTGCACAAAATAAAAAATAACATACAAATACTTTAACACCAATTTCACCTATAACCAAAGACCATTTTGATAGTTACCAAAGTCAATACAATAACTCAGAACCAACACCACTTTGAGATACAATTAAACATTATAATGAGATGTAACCAATTTTGATTTAATAATTTTCTAGCCCCACCAACACAATGGTTCGTAATATCAATTTAAATCATAACTTGTATATGATATACATGTGTAGCATCACCTTCACTAAAGCTTCAAACAATTTGGGACTTTAGAAGAAATGTTTTTTAAAAAAAGACCAAAGAAATTGAGGGGGCCAATTCTCTATAAATTAGAGACTTAAGAGTAAATATACCATAGTTCATTAACATTTTCGAGATGTTTGCAGGGGCGTGGCCCCCCTCGCCACCCCTTATGTCCACCTCTGGCTGGAATAGCATCTCCAGAAAAATTGCCTACTAGCCTCAGAAAAGAGTGATTTATGAGCACTTTCCATTATTTGTTATTGAATACATCATCCACAAGCAGGGGGTAAGACAAAAATATGAAGAAAATAAACCTTTTTCAAAACTTATCAACATATTTTCTCTACTTAGGACCAGGTTTAGAACTACAAATTTTCTCTATCAAAACATTTTCCAATAACTGTGCTTTCTTACGCTATTTGACATATTCAAGGCCTATTGTCATTTTATTGACCCAAGAGAAGAAGTTGTAACAAATTTAATATGTTCTCAGACTAAAGAAATTACCAAATATAAACCCTCCATGGGGGCATGGACAGCTCCTTTTAGCAATGCAACCAATAACCAAAATGCATCTTCTTCACTCATATAAAGAAGCAACAGACCAGCTACAAATCCCAATCCCTGGTAGTCAAGAAAATTTTGTATTATTCAGTATTCTACAAAAAGGTATATAAAAGATACAAACCTGAACATAGCCAACATCTCTGCCAAATACAGAGTACGCCTTTAGAACATTATAGAGAGACCTTTAATCGGGTCCATGTCTCTGCTGGAAGAAAATATGTGAAGGGAAGGTATGAGATATATCCCGAATTATATCAAGTTCTGAAGCAGATGTCTCATATATCACTAGTTGCTGCAGCAAAGGAACAATTTTATTGGTATAGCGATAATAAAAGAGTGTGAAGAGGGATTCCAGTATTGAATGGGGAAGCAACATAATATAATTATAACTGTATTAAATTGAAAGTTTGAAAGAGACGGGGGACATTGATCACTGTCACATGTCGCCATAACCACCCATCATGTGAGTTGCTTCAACGAGTCACACACGCCACCTCCTTCCTCACTTATGATGACCTACCAATTATCAACCCACCACCAGAAGTCAAACGAAACCCCAAACTAGAGCTGTCAATTTATTGTAGACCACCCAGAAACCCCTTCTTGAAGCCAATGAGCGCAGTAGCCCGGTGAAGAACCCAACCTCTTTCTACCACTGACACTTGGCTCCTCCCATAACCACCAAATTCAAATGACTTGAGTACATTTACTTCCATAATTGACCAAGCACACAACTCTCTTTGTTTCATCTCCTTAAACATGAGGTGTCACGATAATTAAGCAATACCATGGCATATAAGTAAAGTAATATTTTAGATGAGAGAAAAATATGTGATTACCTCATAAACCCCAGGGTTCATCAGCAAGTGGTCGCGGCTTCCTGAAATTAGCTGCCAAACAAGACCCCTCAGACAATCAGGAATTCCTTTTCTTATGCGTCTTTTTACAACATGAGGTTTGCTTCTAACATAATGCTTCCAATCACTCCCTCCAACGCCAATCATTTTCCTCCATTTTCTAATCCTTCTTTCCTCCCTAAAAAGTGCCTCATTCAGATAAACAGAAAAGCACATAAAGCATATATAGAAAATTTATATGATAATTAATCCACCCAAACAAAATGCTCAAAGTCAAAACAATATATTTTGCAAGAACAAAGACATCTAGAAGCTCAGTCACCTAATTCATTGCTAACAATAATACGGTTAAAATATTTTCCAGGCCAGAAAAAACAAGAAGTCAGTGGGCAAGGGGCATAGAAATAAAGCTGTGGCAGCTAAAAGAAAATAATACTCAAAATATGGAAAAAATAAGACTTGTCACTAGGAAAAATCATAACAATACGGCCATTGTTCCAATCAAATGCTTATATTCACAGATTTAGCATCTATGCAAACAATCACCAAAAATAAAAACAAAAAAGTATCAAATATGGAACCAAGTGCAGAGGATTTTGTTTGACAGCATACAAAAGATTCCACAGAGAAATTTCATACCTCGCATACTGACAGGCTGACCTGTTCTTGGTTAAACCATCAGGAGAATCATTATGTTCTTGAATTACAAATCCAAATCTGTCAACTCTCACATGTGGAATTGGTATTGGTTCATAGTCATCTATTTTCTTCTTTTCCATTCCACTACCTCAGACAATATACTGCACCGGTTCTCCGTATAATATCCATCCCTTGGCCAAATTCTAAGGCCAAGTTTGGCTAAACAAAATAAGTGCACTTATTTCATCTTTTTATCTTTTTTGGGTCACATCAATCAATATCTCCTCTCTACTTTTTCTACACATAATACAATAAAAGTTAAAAAGTACACTTATTTAGTCTTCCCAAACTTAGCCTAAATTACATAGCACACAAATCTGCAAGGGGAAAATGAAAATAAGTAATAGCGTTTGTTCATCATAATAACAGGCAATCGAACATAATCCGACGCAATGCGGAAAGAAGTCCAACCAATTGATAAAGTTATCGAATTGACACAATGTATATTAGCACAACTGTGACAAACACATTGGGGAAAGCTGTATTGACAAGGAGGAGATACAAATAAACCCATGAATTTTTCATGTACATCAATGCAAGAACAATGCAAGATAATAGAACAAAACAGGGAGAAAACTAAGGTATCCTTGGAGAAATATATCTTCAGCATATGCTAGTAAAAGACAAAACAAAAAGCCCAATTCACCAAACACTGTTATTTTTTATAAGCATAAAATAGTAAAAGAAAACTAATTTAGCTTAAGCATAAATTTGTTTATTTTTTGATAAGTTGGCTTAAGCATAATATTTAACATTCAAATTTATCAGATTTTGCTCAATAAAGCACTTCCAAGGATTGTAGTAGTCTAAAATTACTCTAAAACTTGAAAGGAAACTAGTTGCTTAGGAGTTGAATCGATGTATCTGAAACATATGTCAGCAAGGGAAAAAATTACATAGATTACTATTCAAGGCACATAACAAGAAATGGGTCTCTTTCAAAACAATTAACAAACACATGGAGTGCATGAATAAGTCCACATGGTTCTGCCAAAATATCACTCGCAAAACCCAGTTGGGTAGGCCAAAAATGAAGTTCATATGCTAACAGAAGCACATGATGACACCCCCATTTGGAACATACCCAAATCCCCTCCATTGTATTGTCAATTACCCATTTCACACCATACCAAAAAACATAAAAAAAAACACATTCAAACTGGGAACAATGGACACAATTGCTTTTTTGTCAAATGAATTCTATAGTTGAAACTCCAACAACAGAACACAATTTAGAATCTGGGTAAAGATGTGAATGTTACCAGACCAGATATATATAGAGAGAGAGACAGAGAGAGACCGAGGGCAAAGGCTAGAGAGGGAGAGAGCGAGAAACAGAGAGAGACAGACAGACAGACCGAGAGGATGCGGCGGCGGCGGTGGCGCTAGCAGTGGCGTGCGATGTTGGTCTGAGATGAGGTGAGATTGGGTGAGGATCTTCTAGAAATGAGGAGTGCATTAGACAGAGGGCGATGGCGATTTCCGGCGGTGGCGATGTGCGACGGACGTGAGCAATGGTGGTGAGGAACTTCGGTGAGCTACATAGAGTGGGCACCGATTGAGAGAGGGAACACAGAGAGGGAGAGGGCAAACCAATAGACACAGAGATAGACACACAGGGCGGGCTAGATACAGAAGAGATTAGGGTTTTTTTTTCTTTTTTTTTTTCAGGTACAAAACGACGTCGTTTTAAAAATGGCGACCAAATTTTTTGTCACAGAAAAAATTCAATTCCCGTCTGGACAGACTTTCAAATTTTCCTCCCAAACTTTTGGCGATCAAAAGACCATATTAGTCGCAGAAAAGGTACTTTCGCTGACAAACTTCTTTAGTCGCCAAATCTTAATCAACAGCGACTAAAATATTTGTTGCTAAAAATACTCATTTCGCGACTAATTTATTTTTGGTCGGCAAAATGTGACATTCCGCGACCAAATTTGTAGTTGGTCGCCAAAAGCATATCAATTTCTACGACTAACTCATTTTTGGTCGCCAAAATGTGACCTTCTGCGACCAACACATATTTGGTCACGAAAAATATTGATCATTCGCGACTATTTAATATTTGATCGCCAAATGTCATTTTTTTGCGACCAAAATTTTTTTGGTCGGCAAAAGTGGTCGCAAAATATGTAAATTTTTGTAGTGAGCTTTACAAATTTTGGCTCAATTCTGCAGTTGAATTTTCAAGCTGAGGGTCATCCGGGGGGTCGACCCCCCAGTGTAAAATCTGTACAAAATTTTGCAAAAATTGGTCATCCGGCTGGTCATCCAGTAGGTCATCCGGTGGGTTATTCGGTAGTGAAAATACAATGGTAATGAATAGTGTTTTGGTGAAAGACCTAGCACATTCTCATTTTGGTGAAACTTTTGGTGAATTCTCAATTTGATATCCATTTGGTGAAACCGTTGGAGCCATAAAAGTGATAATTTTTCACCAAATTCAAATCTGATGGTGAATTTGGTTCACCGTTGGAGATGGTCTTAGTGGTACTTTATTTGATATTTGTTGTTGTGTCTATATTTTAGATTTGATTGTTAAAGAAACTATGAGTCAGTATGATGATTCTGTAATAGCAATAAGAAACGCGATTATTACAATTAATAGTTCTATTAAACGGCTTGATATGCAAAATATTATGTCAATAAGAACAAATGAAATGCAAAAGATTACCTTTAGAGCTAGAAATCAGGTGAAATTTAACATATAATATGTTAAATGTAACTTTAAAACAAAGAAGGGCTGTAGATTTATTTTTTCAATTGATGACAATTAGAGGAATTACCTGAACAAGACGATTGGACCCATGAAGCCTTATATACAGATTTTTTTTTTTTTTTAATTTTTGATCAATCAACAAAAATATTTTCATATATATATACACCTACTTTTATATTTGTTTTACATTAATTAACAAAAATAATGATGGTTTTCACAAATTAGTTTTCAAATGAAATATATTATGACATTACTGTTTCAATGAAAGAAAAATTTAATAAATATGTTGATCCATTACCACACATTTTTGGTTTAGCTATCGTAATGGATCCTAAGTGTAAAGATATTGGTTTACAACTTATTTTCGGTAACGAAGATCAATTTGCCTCTATTATTGAAACACTCAAAACAATTATTGTTTGAGGAATATAAGAATTTTGTAGTTGTAATTAGACCACTTGCACACACTACAACAAGCTCATCTTGTGGTGGAGGATTTGATATTTGATCACAGATAAAAAATAAAAAAATATCTCAAAATACAAGCACTTATAGTTCTAAGTGACAACGTTATTTGGATCAACCTTGTATTGACAAAAGTGAAGAAGATTTTGATATTTTAGATTGATGGAAACAACTTTAACATGTATGGCATGTGCTTGCATAGATGACCTGTGATATATTAACCGTTTCTTTTTCTACAATGGCTTCTAAAATAGTTTTTAGTGTAGGTGAACGACTGTTAAGCAATTACCATTGTTGACTCACACTCGAAATGGTTGATACATTAATGATAACAAGAAATTATTTGTATGTAACCGGAAGAAACACAAAATGTTAATGAGAAAATAAGGATTTGAGCCGATTTGGATGCTATCACAATGGACAATCCGAATAAATTGTCCAACTTCGATGATTGATGAATAATTTTTCTTTTTAGTATGTAATTTCATAATATTTTTATTCTTTGAGGTAGAGTATAATGCAAATGATTGGTAAATTGGTAGGTGTCAACCTAATTGTGATGTACTTGACTTATAATGATATAATTTCTCTACCATCTATCAAAAATTTGTAATATTTTATTTCATTTTTCAAAATTATTATTTACATTCTATTATTTTTGTTTCCATTGTGTACTTAAGTTCGTAAAAATAAATAAATAAATCAAGCTTGGGCTTGGGCCCAGCCTAAAGCTCGAGGACCCCTAGGTCAACCTAACTTGAATTTGGTTGGAGCTTCGGGTCTGCGTTGGGCCAATTTTACACCCCTGATGTTAATAAATAGCTATTGTTAAAAGTTAGAGAGATTATTTTGATGATTTTGAAATAATTTTTCATACCATTTATATTGTGTCATTTGCCCCTCTATTTCTTAAAAACCAACACAAATATAATTTTCACAAAAGTTGGCCACTTCACTTGGTTAATCAATAACAATAACAACACGCAAAGGACTGTACTGACCTGCTAGCAATTGCGGTCCACTCATTTCCTTGAAGTCTGGAATCTACAAAGACAAAAGTATAATTGACTACTTTTGTGGACAAAGAAAAATAATAAGATAAAAGAGAAAGAAATTGGTTGTTTGGCCCTACTATTATATTATTAATTATTAATTATTTTTAAATTATACATAATTGTCTCAAGTTTTGTTTTTAAAAAAAAAAATTTAAGTGGAATGTCATCAACGTTTAAAAAATAAAATTAAGTAATTGTCCTTCTATAACTAGTGTGAATTTTAGGGTTAGTTTGAAATATCCTAAATAAGTATACTTTTTGACTTTTTGTAAAAAAATGTGTAGAAAAGTAGAGAGGAAATATTGATTGATATGACTCAAAAAAGATAAAAAGATGGACTGAAATAGGTTATGCCAAACAATGCTTAAAGCTTGCAAAGAAGAAAAAAGATTAATAATGTCAATTATTTGATCACATTATTTGAGAATACATTATTTAAAATTTTAATATCAATTCTATTATAAATGTTTTTAACATACTTTATATTGTCTTACATTTATTGTCTTTTATAACTCAATCAATATGGATTAAAAAAACAAAAACAAACAAAAACAAACAAACAAACAAACACTTGTATATATTTATTTATTTATTTATAAATTTTTGTTAGTATTAATGTTCACCCCTCAACATTGAAATCCTCACTCTATTAAATCTGAATCATGTATTATTTTTATGGGAGTTTTTTTAATAAATTCTCTTTTTAAGAGTTTAATTTCATCCAACAGTTTTATTTCATTGTGTTTTAGTAGTTCTCATGCATTAAGATGTTGATTATCATTATATTCATATTAATTTGAAATAAATTTTTATCATTGTGTTGTCAATTATATGATGTGAATATTTACATCATTATATTCACATTAATTTGAAATGAATTTTTGTCATTGTGTCGTTAATTCATTATGTGAATATTTACATCATTATATTCACATTAATTTGAAATGAATTTTTGTCATTGTGTCGTTAATTACATGATGTGAATATTCATACTAAAACATACGAATGTTCACATTACTATGTTAGATGAGAGAAAATGTTCACATGTTGTGAATGTTCACGTCACTACAAGTTGTGAATAAGAATGTGTTGTCAATTAAAAATATAATGAACGTTATTTTAATGTATTGTCAATTAAAAATATATTCACATCAGATGAGAGAGAATGTTCACATTATTTTTATTGTGTTGTCAATTAAAAATATATTCACATTATATAATAATATAAAATAATAACATCAATATTATTTAATTTGTGTATGAAATTTCCTATGCCTTGGTCCTTTTCCTTCTCTCTCCTCCCCCAACATTAAATATCTGTATTAAATATAAAGAAATAAGAGTCTAAGAAAATAATGTAAATCAAGAAAAATGACTTTATAGAATAAAAGTATAAATACATGGAACTAAGTAGGTTGAAAAATTCCTTCATGGACTTTTTGGGTTAGAACATTTCTAAATGGGATTTATGAATAAAAAACCCTATTTTTATTTTTGTAATTTTATTTATAAATATTTTTATTTTTGTCACTATCTAGAAGTATTGATGTGAATAGGCCAACTACTCCTCCAATAGCTGAAAGGTAAGGTAGTTGGTCTTCCTTCAACTTGTCAAATACATTATTGTAACCAAACTCTGAATGCATATATGATCATAGCAAGCTAATCATATGTGTTATATGCATTGAGTGAAGCCAAAAACAGAAAAAGAAAAAAGAAAAAAAATACTAAAATATATGGCAGAAGTTGCAGTATGCTCAACAATCAACAATTTGGAGGCATTGTTAGTGCATGATGAACCAAAATTGTTGAGGAAGGTCCGCAGAGAAGTTTCCACTATCAAAGCTGAATTGGAGAGCATAAAATCAATACTCAAAGATGCAGATTGGAGGGCTGAAACAGGAAACGAAAACGCAAAAACTTGGGTGAAACAAGTTCGAGAGTTGGCTCAACAGATTGAGGATGTCTTCGACCAATACACGATTCACTTGTCAGAACGTCGTCAGCGTCGCGGCTTCATCAATTTTCTCAACAAAGTCGCTCGCTCGATCGTTAAACTAAAGCCACAACATGGCATAGCCTCTGAGATTCAAGAAATTAAACAAACCATTGTTGAGATCAAGAAAAAGGCTAGTGGGTATGAATCATCAAACAGTGAAACTGATCAAGATGATCCTCGTGTCGCTTCGGCTTTCGTGGAGGAAGATGAAGTTGTGGGTATTGAATACACCAGAGAAGAATTGGTTGACATGTTGGTAAGTGGAGAGACAAATCGGATGGTGATCTCGCTAGTAGGTATGGGCGGGATTGGAAAGACCACCCTTGCTAAGAAAGTTTATGACAATCAAAAAGTGCTTGCGCACTTTGATTGTCATGCTTGGATCACTGTTTCTCAATCATACAAGATAGAGGAGATCCTCAGAATGATGATAAAGAAGCTATACCAATCAAGAAATGAGTCTCCACCTCCGGGAATCGATGCTATGGACCAAAACTCGCTCATTGACAACGTTAGAGGATATTTACTTCAAAAGAGGTATGAAATTATTTTTGATGATGTTTGGAGAACAGACTTTTGGAGATTCATAAAACATGCTTTACCTAAAACTAGCAAAGGAAGTAGGGTAATTATAACCACGCGCAACAAAGAAATTGCTAGTTTTTGCAAAGAATCTTCACTTGATTATGTCTATGAGATTCAGTCCCTACCTGAAAACGAGGCTTGGAGACTCTTTTGTATGAAAGCCTTCCAATGGGATTTTGGGGGTGTTTGTCCCTCTGAATTGGAGAAAGTATCTCGCGAAATTGTTAGAAAATGTGAAGGATTACCCCTTGCAATTGTGACAATAGGCGGTCTGTTGTCCACTAAAAATAGGGTTGTATCCGAATGGAAAAAATTCTATGATAGCCTTGGCTCTGAGTTAGAAAGGAATCCTAATCTTACAAGCATCAAAAAAATTGTGTTGCTTAGTTACCACAATTTGCCTTACTTCCTCAAACCATGTTTCTTGTACTTCGGTATAATACCCGAGGATTATTCCATCAATTGTGGAAGACTAGTTCGACTTTGGATGGCTGAGGGTTTCATTGAAGAACAAAAAGGCAAAACATTGGAAGAAGTTGCAGAAGAATACTTGATTGAGCTCATCCTTAGAAACTTGGTTCAAGTGTCAAGTACAAAAATTAATGGAAGAGTTAAGAAGTGTCGGGTTCATGATGTAGTGCGTGAGATCATCCTCTCAAAGTCCGAGGAGTTGAGTTTCTGCCATGTTTTAGCAGACGAGGATTCAAGTCTCAATAATCAAAGTCGACGACTATCAATGCATATGAAGAACAGAATGGATAAGGTTCTGGAAAGCGCACATATTTCCCGAATTCGTTCTTTTTTTCTTTTTGCAGTGGGAGAGCTGCCAAACAAGTCCTTGTTGGGTGAACTAGCTGCAAATTTCAAGCTTTTAAAAGTACTAGATCTTCAAGATGCTCCTCTAGATCAACTACATGAAGAAGTGGGGAATCTACTTCATTTGCGAAACCTAAGTGTGAAGAATACAAGTGTGAAGACAATTCCAAAGTCTATTGGTAAGCTACAAAACCTGCAAACTTTGAATTTGAGAGAGTCTCTCGTGTTTGAGCTACCAATCGAGATCAATAGGCTCCATAAGTTGCGACATCTTCTAAGCGGTTTTTTAAACCATGATATTGATATAAGTTTGGACAGTTTAAGAGGAGTGAAGATAAAAGGAGGGATCGGGCGTTTAGAACAGTTGCAAAAGTTGTGGGCTGTGGAGGCACATGAAGAAGAAGAAGAATGGGGCAACCTTGTTTTCGAAGAGCTGGAAAATTTGACGCAGTTGAGGAAGTTGGTCGTTCTCAAAGTGAGAAGAGAAAATGGGAGGGTTCTTTGTGCTGCCATTGAGAAGATGAAACACCTTAGGATTTTGGGGATACGGGCTAAAAGTGAAGATGAGATTATGGATTTACATTCTCTTTCTTCACCACCTGAATATCTTCAACGTCTCTACTTGGGGGGATATTTAGTGACGTTGCCAGATTGGATCCCAAAACTACAACATTTACTTGCAATACGTCTACACTGGACAGGTTTGACCGCTAATGCAATAAAATCCCTTCAAGTGTTGCCTAATTTACTAAAGCTTGATATCTATCAGGGTTATGATGGACAGAGTTTGCATTTTGAGGTTGGAGGGTTTCAAAAACTTAAGGTGTTATATCTACAAGGCTTGAAGCGATTGAATTCCGTGGTAATAGAGGATGGAGCGTTGCCTCTTCTTGAAGAACTATGGATTGGACCTAGCCCGCAACTGAAGGAGGTACCCTATGGCTTCCACCACCTCAAAAGACTCGCAGCTCTTTCCGTTTATGATATGCCAATAAAATTCTTAGGTAGAATGCAATCAGACAAAGGAGAAGACTATTGGATTATTCAGCATATACCTGATATCAAGTTCTCATTCAAGTCTAGAGGATTATTCTACAAAACCTATAGTCTTCGAGATTTTCAAGGTTTGCTCACTAAATTTTCGTGCTATACAATTAATTTTTCGGTTCATGAATAATTTCTCCCAACATGTTTTGATATTATAGATGATACTACAAAACCTATAGTCTCCAATTTAGGGAACATAATTAATTCTTGGATTTGAAACTTGGATGAACTCCAATTCAGGTTCCACAATGCTAAAGACAACAAATTTCTTTTGTCAAGGTTTCCCTCTAAAACATTTGAAAGTATTTTCTCTAAAAACTCTAAAATCTGAGACAATTTTTTAAGTATTTTTAATATGATATGTTTTTTTATTTTTATTTTAGCTCTTTCCATTGTTAATGTTTGTTGCATTTTTTGTCATAGGAAATATAGATGTGCATCGAAGTTGACAGATTCTGGTCATACGGTTGAAGGAAATTCAATTGCAGGGGATTGGAAAATACAAAATTGAAATTGTCTGATGAATACCGCTCTGGTTACTGTTGGTTTTTATTTTGGTTTGGTTGGTTTTTTACAATGTGAAAAGAGAAAAAATGGCATCTCCTTCCCTCCCTCCAAAATCAACATGGTTCTTTCTTATGTTTTATTATTATTGTTGTTGTTGACCCAGACAACATGTGTGGATTTCTTTGTCGTAATGCTTTATTAATAACTATGTAATGTTTGATTAGACAAATATAATAACATCATTCTAAGTATTGTTTTGTTTAACATTATCTGTAGTTCACACAAATAATTCATCTAGTTTCAATCGACTTTAGGAGATGCATTGATCAATTGTGAATTTTTATTATAACCAAATTGGTTCTACATTACTTTTCTTTTTTTCTAATTATTTACACAACAGGATTCTAGCTACGTGCCATGACATAATGAGTATACTGTTATCATTCTAGCTAGGTGTCATGGCTTAAGAGTGCAATCTCAGAATTTATTAGGAGGAAAAAAGACTTTTAGCAATATTAGGTCTCATTTGAGAACATGCTATTTTAATAATTTTTTGACTTTTTGGCAAAAATATGAGGTAAAAAAAACTAGTAGGTTTGGAATGACTTTTTGATTTTTTACGAAAAGATGTGGAAAAAGTAGAGACAAAGGAAATATTTGACGTTTTGGTATAGGTTATAGGTTTTTTAGTTTTTTTAGTAATTTTTTGACTTTTAGACTAAAACACTCGCATACCAAACGAGGCCTAAGAGGGCAAGATAGGTTTTGGAAAGTTAAAATCTGAAGCTTGAAAATACAGATTGCAGAAGACAAATAAAAAGTTCTGTAGTTTGAAGAAGTGAAAAATATGCATCTTGGAAATCTATTTGTAGAAGAGAAATTTGTGTACCATAGGTCATTGTAAAACTTTTTTTAATAACACCTAAAGGGAATAGAGTAAAGTTTTGGAAACACAAGTGGTGTTGAGAAGGGGCTCTTGATAGAGCCTTTCTTGCTATTTTCTTCTTCTTGTTGACAACTAAGAGTGATAGATACGGGCACGCGACACAATAGCTTTTAAAATATACAAGACATGACATCTAGGGAGACACAAAATACATAGTTTAGATAGATATTATATGTCATTTATATGAATATCTTATTCACTGATAAATACAGAATAACAAAACTCTCAACTCTCGAGATCAAAAGGTGGGATTAATTTGTATAAATCTACTTTGTTTTTCATTTATCATTGTGTGACTGGGTACTTGTCTTACAAAAATAAATCATTATTTGTAAGTGATTAATACGCTTGTCCAACTGTTCAAAGTGTGTCCAAATCTAAAAAATAAACAAATAATACAATACATATGTTGGGTAGCAACTGACTGAGTGTCGACACTCCACGTTAGGAGTGTTTGTGCTTCTTAGGTTTGATAAAGAAGCCTTGATGGTAGCTTATTTTAGGGGTGTGGGAAGAGATGTCTTTTGAGATGTTGGGCTGAGAAGGAATTTGCAAAAAATGGATTGGGTCTTTCATAGAGATGTGAAGGTATTTTGTGTAGTTGGTGGGGATTGGGGAGGCAGGGTGGGTAAGCAAAGCATAATTCGTGGTGTTTAGCTCCATTATGCTTGATGTGGCTTATTTAGGAACATTTTACAAGGGGACCTTCACAATAGTAGAATGAACCTACGAAGCATAGATATGGACTTATGGACACGTGAGATACGAAATGCAAACGACATGTGCCAAATATATAATTTTACAAATTTATTATGTGTTATATATTTGAATATTATATTTTTATTCTCATTAAATTATTAACTTTGCGTATGTTACTCTAATGATTTAAATAATTATAATAAATAAATACAACACTGTGTGTCCCCAGCATCACTTCCTCCCATGTCCAACACTCAACCTCTGAGAGGTGTTCGTACTTCATAGATGCCTCTATATAGACTTAAGGTAGTATTATTATTATTGTTTTGGTTATTTCGCCTGTTTTGTATAGTTGGTTGTCAAGGTAGGTTATGCCTAAGATAATATTTTGTGAATTCTTTTTACATATAAAAATTTTAGGACATTTTTTTTTTGTTTATTTTGTGAGAAATTATCTGATGTTCTCAGGGTAATACTCCATATTAGGGGTATGCGTGGTGTGGTTTGATGTGATTTGACGATAAAATTATAATCAAATCATAGATAACAGATTGATAACTTTGCTATCCGTAATCAAACTGCAGGTTGAGCGGTTTCAACCTATTAATTGATTAGTGTAATATATATGAAAAATATTATGTAAAATAATCTGTTAAATTTAATAAATTCAGTACCTGAATTTCTTTCATCCCCACCCCCAAACACCTTCTTCCTTTCCTCAAGCAGGATCTGCAACAACCAAATCAACCAAACACATGCCAAATAATATATGTATATGTATACATATGTATGTATCTATTTAAAAAAGAAAAAAAGGGAGATGGAGAGAGAGAGAGTGACAAGAGTTTAATATTGGGTACTCAATGACTCTGCTTTGCGTATTCATCTTTATTTGTAGAATGACTGTGGTAGTCATATTCATCTTTATTTGTCATTCATATATAGCAAATCACAAATCAATAGCAAGATCCAATAAAAAGATGACAAATCAACTGAATTTGGAACTTACATGCCTTGAAATCAATAGAGGGGCGTGTGAGAGAGGTGAAAGCAACTGTCAGTGAACTTACACTTGGATTGGACTGAGTAATTTGGTGAACAATAATGAAAAAGAGAAGGGACGCTTCCATGGAGGTCCTAGTAGATGAATTTATGGTCCAATTGGTCTTATGATAATTAATAGTATTTTTCATCAAATATTATTAAAAGACGTTAATAATTGTTAATTTCCAGCGACAGTTAGAAAATTTTGTCACAAAAAATATCAGTAATTATAAGTTTTAGCGATAGTTTTAAAAAATCGTTACAAAAAAGTGTCACTAATTTTTAACTTTCAGTGATAGTTTAAAAAATTTGTCACAGAAAAACGTTACTAATTGTAAGTTTTAGCGACAATTTATAAAAACTATGATAAAAAAAAAAGTCATTAATTGTAAATATTTAGCGACGTATGCAAAAAATTATTTTTAGGAACGATTTTATTAAGTGGTAAGATTTAATAAGGAACATGTCCATTAGTTATAAAATATTTATAATATTGAGATTATCCCTTAAAATATAAAAGAAAAAAAAAAATCTTGTGTATATTACTTTCCTACTTTTCTAAACATGATAATGAGAAAATGTAACTACTTTTTTTTTTTTTTTTTTTAGAAATTTCATTTTGCCTCCTAAACTATATCCCTCTAATCAATTTTATACCTAAACTTTTGATATTGTCAATTTTACCCCCTCACCTATTTAAATAGTGATTAATTTGCCCCCCGTTGTCATATTTAAATGCAAAAAGTTAAAAAAAATTTACAATTTGGTCCCTAATTTCAGATTATAGATCCAAACTCACCATTTTTATTCTCCTCTCTCACCCAAACAACCATCACCACCACACCATTGCCACCATTAGTTGCCACCACCACCACACACTCCAGATTCATCATCCTCTAACCCACAAACCATCACCAAATTTCATCACCAACAACATGAAGTGTTCAAGATCTAAAACCTTCAAACCTAGATTAAAAAAATAGTTTTGTTAAAGCATAATATGCAGCTTTCCACTAATCCACCTCCACCAAATCCACACATGTTACATGGCTTAAGCAATTACTCAAATTTTACGAAGCAATTTCAATATCAGAAGGTGTCCCTTTTAGAAAATGGCTCTACTAAGTAAAATATTTTAGTTGAATTGGGTTTCTGTTCTTTGTTAGAAATAAATAATGAAAATTTGCTATATATATATATCTAGAAGAAAAAAAAAATGTGGATGTGTGTATATATATGTATCAATTAAATAGATTTGAAAATTAATTGAATTGAATTAGTTTATTTGGATTTATTGAGAGAAAAAAAGAAAAAAAAAAAAAGAAATCTGTGAGCAGTGGGAATGAGAGAGAGAGATGAGATGAGGGAAAGAGAGAAAGAGAGAAAGAGACTCACAACTAGAATGAAGCGGTTGTGGAGGGACTAGTGAGTGGCTGGAGGAGCTGAAAAGGGCCCAAGAGTGGCGGCCGATGTTGGGGAGTGACTGGGGTAGTTGTTAGAGGTGGTGGCAGCAACAAGAATAGGAGTTGACGGTGCCAAATACTGGTGTAGAATTTTAAGGTTGTCTTTTTTCTTAATTTGGCATATGATTGTGTTTTGTCGGTTGTAGCATGCAGCTTTATAAATTATTCAATTGGATTTCATGTATCTTCAATTCATTTAAATGAGGGGTATTATTGACACCATAATTTAATTTTTCTGTCGATTGTGACCTGTTGATTGGGGCTAAATATAATTTAATTGATTGTGGCCTATCAATTATGGTTTGTTGAATCAGACCATAAACTATTTTTAAATAATGAACTTGGCCACATTTATTACTATTATTATAGTATAATTTTGATCATTATTATTAGGGCAAATTTCACTTTACCTTTTGTAGTTTGAGCCATGTGTGATTTATCCCTTAACATTTGGAAATGATCACATAACTC
The DNA here is from genome assembly GCA_036172215.1 of Camellia granthamiana. Taxonomy (NCBI): domain Eukaryota; kingdom Viridiplantae; phylum Streptophyta; class Magnoliopsida; order Ericales; family Theaceae; genus Camellia; species Camellia granthamiana. The sequence goes on along the minus strand of JAXFYN010000089.1, from coordinate 22,606 downwards.
TATGTGATTTGTGAATTAAAATGCACAATTAACTTATATGTTCAAGATAACACATTGTGAGAGTCATGCGCTTGTAGGAAGAGTAACACTATTTTTAAGATGAAAATACCCTTGGCACAAATTTATAAAAAATGCCATTCAATTATTTCTCTCTACTCTTTTCATCCTGGCCATTAGCACCTCCTCTTCTTTTCCTTTTTTATCTTCTCCTTTTATCTTCTTCTTTTCTTTTTTTTTTTTTTTTTCTTTCAGTTTCCCGCATGATCAAACCACTCCCACTGCATAAGCACTTCACCAACCCATATACGCTACACTAGGGCTGTCAATGGATCGGATTTAATCTGAATCCGACCCGAATCCGACCCGATAATCCGAATCCGTTTACAAAAAATCCGATCCGATAATCCGATAATCCGAATCCGTTTAATCCATTTATTAAACGGATTGAATATGCAATAATCCGATAATCCGATCCGATTATTCTTGATTTGAATAAAAAAACACAAAATGAATTTTTTTTCCAAATTATATGAAATTGTAGCTCAATAAATAAATAAATGGATTGGATTCGGATTATCGGATCGGATATCCGAAATCATCGGATTCGGATATCTATAATCGGATATGAGCTAAACGGATTCGGATCGGATTCGGGTTTGTCTTAATCGGATCGGATTCGGATTTTGACAGATCCGATCCGAATCCGATCCATTTACAGGCCTACGCTACACCATTGTCGAGAAATTGGTTGAATGCCAGAGGGGTTACCCATTAGCGAAAAAAAAAAATATATGAAAACCACTAAATGCTGATAGAGCCATGGATTGTGAGACCCAAACCTTTGTAAATCCTATTAAGACCTTCACTTCTAAATTATTACAATAAAAGCTCTTAATTCCTTGTTTAATCGCAAATTTAACCCTAGAACCGAAAACGTTTCGTGGATGAACTCATACATAGCCTAATCGACCTCGGTAGTTTAGTAATTATTTATAACACCTAATACTAATTAATTAACCCTTAATTATAGATCGATCGCTTAAAACCCTAATTTTCGATTTTCATCGTTTCATTCAATTATTCATCTTTCGATTCAAAGCGTAGTGACTTAAACCGAATTGTTTTCCCTAACCCTAATTTAAATAAATTCTAAAATTAAATTAGATATTCTAATTCATAAATTTGAGCCCTAGTCCTCACACTTTAATTGAATTACACTTTAGCCCCAATTCAAGTACTCAAGTTGTACCTTTTTCTTATCAAATCTTTTTGCACACAAAATCTACACTTACATATATGAATTTGTACATAAAATAAAACGCACAATTAACTTATCCGTTCAAGATAACACATTGTGATAGTTACACACTTGTAGGGACAGTAACACTATTTTTAAGACAAAAATGCCCTTGGCAAAAATTTATAAACAATGCTATTCAATTATTTCTCTCTACTCTTTTCATCCCGACCATTAGCACCTCTTGTTTTCCTATTTTATCTTCTCATTTTCTCTTCTTCTTTTCTTTTTTCCATCTTCCCCCATGATCAAACCACTTCCACTACATAATCACTTCACCAACCCATATACACTACACCCTTGTCGAGAAATTGGTAGAATGTCGGAGGGGTTACCCATGAACCAAACAAAAAAAATTTATATGAAAACCACTAAATGCTGATAGAGTCATGGATTGTGAGACCCCTAACTTTCGTAAATCCTATTAAGGCCTTCACTTCATAATTATTACAATAAAAGCTCTTAATTCCTTGTTTAATCTCAAATTTAACCCTAGAATCGAAAACGCTTCGCGGATGAACCCGTACATACCCTAATCGACCTCGGTAGTTTAGTAATTATTTATAACACCTAATACTAATTAATTAACCCTCTAATTATAGATTGATCGCTCAAAACCCTAATTTTTTATTTTCATCGTTTCATTCAATTATTTATCTTCCGATTCAAAGCGTAGTGACTTAAACTGAATTGTTTTCCCTAACTCTAATTTAAATAAATTCTACAATTAAATTAGATATTTTAATTCATAAATTTGAGCCCTAGTCCTCACACTTTAATTGAATTACACTTTAGCCCCAATTCAAGTACTCAAGTTGTACCTTTTTCTTATCAAATCTGTTTGCACACAAAATCTACACTTACATATATGAATTTGTACGTAAAATAAAAGGAAAAATCCCCTCAAAACCTCATGCACATGACCGGTCACCCTAGGGGGAATTCCTTGTGTACTTTTTGGGACATGGATGCTTGATTTCATAAAGGAATTTTGACTAAATCCCTAAATCATGGAGAAGTGTTTGTACTAGTTTTCAGTCCAGTTCTATTTTGACCAAACTAAGACTAAATCATATTTTAAACCATAATTAACCTTTTTAATAAACCTCCATTTCATTCCATTCCATTTCAATCAAATACAAATTCTTTCCATCCAATTCCAACCAAGGGCATTTTAGACTTTTCACCATAATTTTTCTGTAAATAGAACCTCTCCCCTAGCATTTTTGTACACACACCCACACCCACACACACACAAACTCATATAATTCGTCTAGAGAGGGGGAGAAAAGAGCAAGAGCGCGCTTTTGGGGGGAGAAGGAAGAAAAAGAGAGAAAGCTTTCACAACACCAATACTAGGCAAACAAGTAAGTCGCAACACAACCTATTCTTTTATTTACTCTTCCAAATACATGGTATTATATGTTTAGAATATTATTTTCAGATGTGTATGCATGGTGTTCTTCTGTTTGAATAAAACAAGTGGGGCCTTGTTTCCTTCCATGCTTGTATTTTCTCTTTATTGGAGCAAAGTCATCTTTTTCTACCTATATCTTACATTAATTTTAAAGGAACACCTTCAAACTAAAAATATGAGTTATTAGTATATTATTTATCATGTTTTCTTTATAAGATAAGTGGGAAATAACCTATGGTTGCCCCTTTTTCTTACAACTCTTTCTATTTCGAGTTTGTGCACCAATGACCAGTATTTTCAACCCATTTTCAAAAATTCTAGAAAATCCTCTTGATCTCAATTTTATACCAAAACCTTTCTTTAAGTGTTAAATGTAAAGGGAGATTGGTTTTATTGAAAATGAATGGGTGGTTTGGGATAAAAATCGATTTTGTAATAGTCGACGAATCTGGACAGAGCTGGAGTATTTCACTAATAACTAAAAATCTAGGAAAGCTATCCCACTTCCGTAAATTGATTTTGAAACTAGACAAATTTCTCTACAAATCCTAGAAAGTTCGAGTTCAGAAAAAATCTAAAAATTCCATTTTAATAGTAATCTTTGAAGTACACCGAATCTGGAGATTTGTTCTTGTTATCAGTTTCATGTTCTTAGTTGACTTAATATGCTTCTTATTGGTTTCTCAAGCTTTAGTATGACATCTACATGTGTTTTTGGTTATATTACTTTAAATTTATGCCATGAAATGTTCATACTTGTGTAGAAATTGTTATTTCAATTACTTGTTCTGACCTTGATTAATGTACCTAAATTAACGGAAACTTAACATTGGTGGTATTGGGTTTCGGATCACTTCAATAATTTTATAAGAAAATGATATGTTAACTTCAAGTTTGGATTGATGGGATGAGTTCCTTAATTGAAGATTAAGTCTTGTGCAAGTGGTTGTTTTAGAACCCTTGGATGGACCAGTTGTATTCGGACCCTAGGTGGTTAATGGTGGATAAGGTTGGAGGAGGTTATGGGTGTTGACCCTTATTTTACCGTCTCTTTTGAGGTCCTCAGTTGGCGCTACGAGGTATATAAACCATTGTGGGTATCCGGGGTAAGGTCTGAAAAGCAGCAAAAGATGGGACATACTAAATAATCCAAGTTCAATTCTTGCGGTTAGGAGGATGAAATCTCTTTGGGGGATTTCTAAATTATTAGCATCTAACTTTATAACCCTTTGCTTGTTTACTTGAATGTTATGCTTCATTACTTGAATGTTATGCTTCATTACTTGTTATAATTGTAACTGTGTATTGGATAGGGAAAAAGGGACGGGGTGTGTATGCATTACTGGGCATTCCAAGCTTATGGCATTTCATGCCAAGTATTGAAGACTATTAGCCGTCTGACGCATCTGAATACGTATGGCTACCCTAAAAAAGTGAAACTATTTTTGTTAAATCCCTTTTTGTAACCATGTTTTGGGATTGTAAATGTTAAAATTCTTGTTGTAATTAAGACACAATCTTGTAATTATTATACTACTTATGTATCTATATATAGCTTTTGTAACCTATCCTTTAATACCTTGTTAAGATTTGTAAAAAAGATAGCTTTGCTATCTAATGAGATTGGACTTAGAAGGAGGCTATTTTGGCTCAGAAGGAGGCTATTTTGACTCCTTCGATCTTTTCTAGGATCTTACCTAGTTATTGACCAAATGACTCATTAGTGATGTTTCGTAGACTTCCACCTTAGAGTAAATTTTGGGGCGTCACATGGATTCTGACAAATTTTTTTTTTCTTCTTTTGCATTTCTATTTTTCTTCTTCTCTAGTTCAACAAATGTTTAATCAATTACAAACTCTTAAAAGGTCCAATACGCAGATTTGGTTTTCTACTCCTCCAGTGACACATTAATCTCTCACCCTCTTTTTCTATCTATTTTTCTTTGATTTTAATTGTCTAAATCTAATACTTCTTTGTTGCCAAACTATATGTGTGTGTGTATTTAATAGATAGAAAACAATTCTTTCAAGACACACAGTGGAGATTATTTGTTTGGCTAAGTGAAGGTAGTGTGTTATTATCATCATTAGTGCCAAAGCAACATAAATAAATCAGAATTGGTAAAGAGATTTGCTGGCGTGTTGGTGCCGCTTGGGTGCTTACTGAAGTTGGGGTGGAATTTGCTATAGTTGGCAACAATAGGAGGAAGAAGAAAGAATATATATAGAGGTTTCATTTAGAAGAGAGAGAAAGAAGACGGGGGTAAAAAGGTTAGTTTACGCGTTCTGTTAACAAAAGTTAGTAACTTTAGTCTCATACGCAACTATGAATTTATAATTTCTTGGGCTTATTAAGGTTCGTAAACATGGTTGAGTTTGAGTCAAGCCTAAACCAATTCAACTCGAGCTCAATTTGTTAAATTTTTGTTGAGTTTGAGCTCGAACTCACTAAAATCTTAATAAACAAGCCCAAACATACTAATGCTTGAATTAGCTCATGTTGGTGTACTTTTCATGCACCTCCTCATTTGTCAAAGCTTTTAACTCAGTTTTTTTATTTTTATTTTTATTTTTAATTTTGTTTTTTTAATTCTTAATTGTTATGTTTTTTTAGACCGGTGGTATTATATGCACTAATTAGTATACACACTAGTGTACCAACTAGTATTATGATATTATTATTGATTACATTTATTATACAAGTTACAAATATCTAAAATCATACAAATGATGTCACATCATCTGTTAGTACATTAGTGTGTACATTAATTAATACATATAGTATTATTCTTTTTAGACTAGGCGTTTGACAAGTCTCATGGATATTGTTTAATATTGGGATTATGCAAAGATATTTTGGAAATGGTGAACTTTTTTAAAAATAATTTAAAATAAGTAAAAAATATTATATGAAATTAATAAGAAGTGTATTGGCTTTGAAATTTGTTTGTCTTTTTTATTGTGCTATGGAACATTTGTTTGAAAAATCCAAATTTTAAATATAATATTTTTACTAAAGAAGTAAAATACTTTTATTATAAAAAAGTTTTTGAATATGACTTTTACTTGTAATGAGTATTTTTTTTTTTTTGGGGAAATTAATGGCAACAAGACAAAAATATTGCAATTTAGAGGGAGTATTAAAAGAAATTTGCAACATATATGGAAATTAAAAAATAAATTGTAATACATAGAAAAATCATAAATTTATCGGTATAAATTCATTCTTCCTTTTTTTTTTCTTCATATAACCCAAACTCGCTGCAAACCCAAACCCTATCACCTGTTGGTCATCGGCAATCACTCATTTACTTCCCCCTATCATTGTAGCCTCTCTTCCAATCTCTGAAACTATCCTCTTTCATCGTATCCTTTTCATCGTGATGATGTCGGCAACAGCCACCGCCACCGCCACCGCCACCTCTGATCAATACAACCACTGAAATTTTATTTTGTCTTCGAATCAAGAAAAGGGAAACCGCTAATAACCACATATCCTCTTCTCGTGACCTCAATCCCGCTCTACCGCCTTTCTCTTTGTCACGACCCAAACCCGCCCCTATGGGTTTAGCACCGTAACCGGCCAGTAATCCGAGATTACCGAAGGCCTGCTTAACAGTAATACAGGAAAACAGAGTACATGGGCTGGCGGAAGCCAAAACAGTAAATAAACAATGTCTAATGAGCTGTGACAGTCTGTATGCAAAAGACTTTCATGCACATATATAGAGTCAGTGACAAAACGATATGTACATTACATACAATCATTCAGAGCAGGGACTTAATCCCTATTGAACAGTACAGTACAGTGCTGCCAGTTTATACAGTACTACAAAAACAGTACAGAGACGGACGGGGAAATAAAAACACCCCTAAGCCACAGCTTGGCAGGCTCGGAACCTCATAGTGAGGCACAGTGGTTGGCTTGACAAAACTGGAGTTTACCCCGACGCTTCTAGCATTGGTCCGGTGCCTGTACACCTACATATATATATGAGCAGTGAGCTAAAGCCCAGTGAATAACACAATGCGTAAAGAGGTTTAGAATGAATGTCCTTACAGTGATGAAAACAGTTCATTAAACAGTATTTCAGTCATTCAGTATTTCAGTCATTCAGTCATATGTGGTACATCCATTAGCATAGCAGTACAGTAAACAGTAGATCTTAAAGACCGAACAGTCAATGATGGCCATCAATCAGTAAACAGTAGTGGTTCCAACAAGGGAACCGACAGAGATCTCTGTAACAGTAACAGTCAGTAACAGTAGTTGCTAAGGATGCCACAATACAGTTCAGAATATAGGACATACATTCATTCAATTAACAGTTTCAGTTCAGAAAGCAGTTCAGTTAAACAGTCAGAAATATTCACAGTTGAACATATCTTTACACAATTGTTACTCACAGAGTTCTGGGCTACAGTAGGCTAGAGCGTCTCCTCGAAATGCCAACCCTAAACAGTACAGAATGAACACACACTAAGCTACACAGTTGGGAAAGATAATAATAGTTTAATCCCTAATTGCCTCGGTGTGTTCTACATCTATATCCTCATCAAGATGTCTTAAACTAGGCCTAAGAATGCCTAGGATGGAATGAGGATGCAAAGATGCACTTTAAAAGCATTTTTAGAATTTTCAGTGAAATAGGGTCCCGTTCGAGCGTAGGTTACTCCGCTCGAGCGTACAGGCAAACAAAGGTCCCCGCTCGAGCGTCAACTTACCCGCTCGAGCGGACCAAAAAGTACTGGATAGGTGAAATTCACGCTCGACGCCCGCTCGAGCGTGTCACTCAATCCTCCGCTCGAGCGTACATTCGTCCACTCGAGCGGATTGGTGAACAGTGCAAAGTACTGGGAGCTCGAATTTCCCGCTCGAGCGCAGTTCTCCCCGTTCGAGCGGAAGACCAAAATCTGAAAAATCCAGATTTGAGCTCCAAGTTCAAAATCATGTTTTCAAACACCAAATTCGATCCTCTTGGGCCCATTTTCTGGAAAAACACTTGTAAACACATGATATATTATATTTCAAAGGTCAATTTGTAAAAAGCCAAGGCCCAAGGGTGTCTAATTAAACTCATCCTCAAACCAAATTTCATGAACAATATTCAAACATGACATGCATGGATTTAAACCATTTCAAAGCTTTCAATACAAGCTCAAATGAGCTCCAATCTTCAAAACAAGATGATTTCATGAACCTTAGCTAGAACTTGGACATGCATATGAAGAATTTCCATGAATTCAACTCAAAACTCATCAATATAGACATGCATGCAACAATTAAACTATAATTCAACATGCTAGAACCAATTCATGCCTTAGCTCTACAATTTGGCAAGAACCATGCAAGAATCAACTTAAAGATAACAATACGGTGATGAATTTCTACCTTAAGTCTAGTAGTTCAAGTGTAGAAGCTTAAATATGGAGATCAACCTCCAATTTCTTCAATTTCCATGCAATTCACAAGCAAAATTGAGATGAAATCAACTCCTCTAGTTTCTCTCTCTCTATGGTCGGTTGTGTGCAAGAAATGGGAGAAGAAATGTTTTGTTTGAATGTATGAGAAGATCAAAAAGGTTCAAGTAGTGGGCCACTTAAGTGGCATTATGGTAATTAAGTCTAATTTGTGTATTTTATCAATATTTAATCTAATTTAATCATACCTAATCAATTTCCAATTAAATATACCATAAATCATATAAATTCCAATGATCTCACAACATCGATTAATTTCAAATTCGACCGCCGATAAGGCCTTCAATTTGCAGTTTAAATACGAAGACATGAACAGATAATCAAACGATCAACAGATAGAATGCATTTCAATAGATACAGTCAATCAGTCAGTTCAGTTTTTTTCAATCAATTCAATTATCAATTATAATCATTCTCAGTTTAGCAGTAATCGGCAATTAATCAGTGATCAGTGATGAGGGTTGTTACACTCTTCCTCTACTGCTATTTATGACAACAACATTGTTGCAGCATACACCACCTTCTTTGGTTCGATTTGGTTCATCTAGATCTAGTTCATCACCAACCAAAGAAAAAAAAAAAAGGCCATCCAAATTTGGTTCGATAATCTCTCTCTTTCTCACTTGCTCTCTTCTTTTAAGGTTTTGCTCTCTCTCTCTCTCTTTTTTTTTTTGGGGGGGGATCTGACCTAGATCTGAAGGGATAGTCTCTCTTCTTTTAAGATTTTGATTTTGGATTTTTTTTATTTTATTTTAAGATTTGATCTAGATCTGAGAGGATAGAGGTGTGGGAGGTCTAGGTAGGGTGGCGACAAGTAAGAAAAGGGTCACCTATGGTTAGTTAGGGTGGAGAAGTGGCTGCGTGGCGGTGCTATCAAATAGATTGTTGTAATACTATACAAATATATTATTATTATTTTTTTTTTATACAACATGATGTTTAGTTTTTGTGATTATTTTATTTCAAATTAAAATATTTACAAAAAAAATGTGAGAAATTTTAAGTGAATTACAAAATATTTTACACAAACTCTGCCAGGGTTGTTTAACAACTTCGCTGGTCCCAAGCCTGGGTAAAAGAAGAGGGTTGTGTGTTAAGTAACAAACAACCAACAAAAGCCACTCGGATCCTTAGGAAAATGAATCCTACTTTGACTAACTAAATGGTTTTTGACAGAGTCGAGTGGAGAAGAATGATTTATATAGCCGATCCCATTGGATGGGACTTAAGGGTTGGTTTGATTGGTTGGTTGGTTGGTACTAAATATTTTACACAATACGTAAATAAGTGTGGGACTCACATCACATGGGTTTCATACCTATTGTGTATAGGTCTCACACCGATGTGTGTATTGTATAAAATATTTACTAATTCATTTGAGATTACTAACATTGCTAAATTATTATTATTATGGGTGAAACACTAATAAATCCCAAATTGTGAACTTGTGCACCAATTAATCTTGCATGTTTTCTTTTGAACCGAAAAGTCCTCAGTCAAAGATTATGGCATTTTTGTCCTCATCCACGTGCATATTTGATGTTCACAGAAGGGGTAGATGTGAGTTTTGGGTAATGTCAAATTACATTTGTGGGCTTCCAGCGCACTATAGGCTTTTTTCAATGAATCCGGATCATTGGCCGCCCTTCTCGGCGGCCCTTTCCTGCAGCCCCCAAAACGACGTCGTTTTGGGGGCAAATTTTCAAAAAAAAAAAAAACGCAGAGGAAGAGGGAGGAAGGAGAGGAAGAGGGAGAAAGGAGAGGAAGGAGGAGGAGGAGGAAGGAGGCTACGAGCTCGCCGTCGCAGCTCGTCGCCTCACCGCCCGCCGTCGCAGCCTCCCGATCGTCGCCCGCCGTCGCTTGTCGCAGCAGCTCCAGCTCGTTGCAGCAGCTCCAGCTCGTCACAGCTGCTCCGACCGCCGTCTGGCCCCGTCTCTGCCTCCTCCTCCCCCTGTGATTATGGCCCCCTCCGATTCGGCCCTTCCCTTCCTCCTCCTCCTCCTTCCTCTACTCCTTCCTCCCTCTTCCTCCGCGTTTTTTTTTTTTTTTGAAAATTTGCCCCCAAAACGACGTCGTTTTGGGGGCTGCAGGGAAGGGCCGCCGAGAATCCGGGCTCTTTTTCAATTTCCATCATTTTCCATAGAATCTTTTGGTGTGTGTACGGCATTGTTGGCAACCAATGTTCCTACATTGATAACATTACCATGTTAGAGTAATGAAACCATAAATGTGTTTGAGAGACTGCCGAATAGGGTTAGCAAATTCCACATCTAGGTTTTGGCTTCAAACCCTAACTGGATCAATCCACACCAGGACAACACCTTGTTCGTTTCCCAATTTGTTGTTGACGGTGTAATTTGCGTCGGCAAGGACGTCACTCCGTAGTCGTCCGTTTAGACGATTTTGAGAGTCATTACCAGTGTCCCCGTTGGTGTACGGCGATCCCGAAACTCCCAGAGTTCCATATGATGACAATGAAACGCAAAGGTACGTAATGTTTTACACGTTAATCGTCTATGTGGTAGACCAATGTTTGTGGTTTTGGTTATTTGTTTTTGGGGCTCAGCTTTGGGATTGGGCATTTTGGGCGTTTTTTGTGTGATATATGTTTGCATTGTGTATATGTCAACATTACATTTGGCCATCCACCAGAAATTAGTATTTTGTAGTCGTAGACTACCGTTGTTTATGTGACTGTTGTTATTGTGGTTTGGGTTGGATGTTAATTATGCATGGTTGTTGAGTTTGAATGGAATACGGTCTTACTTGATGTTTCCGAATGTATATTGAGACACATGGCCTGTTTTGGGTTGGGAAATCCTCTGCTTTTAACTATTTGTTCTGGTATTGTGGGTTGGTTGGTAGGTAGTCATGTTTATTGAGATTGAATGGACTAATGTCCTGTTGTATTCTTAAAAATGTACGTAGGGACACATGCCTAGTTTGGGCTTGATTGTCCACTGTGGTCCAAATCAGAAACTCTTATGCTGTTGTAATACATCGATTTGATAAAGTTCCCGTAATTGTAATACATGAATTACTTTGTCGAAAATGTTGTGTTACGCTGCCATGTGTGATGATTATTGTGCGATGTGTGCGTCATACTAGGACATATGTGAATATTTGTTCATAGGTGCTGTAGTCTTAGTACATGAAGTACGTTACCAGAAAGTGTTGTGTTACTTTTGTAATATGTGGTCACATATTGTCTTGAAAAATTGGTTCAATGGACGTGCTGCTTGGAAATGTGTTTCAACAGTTTTCTTGCATATGAATTTAGGTAAAATAACAAATAATAAAAATGCAATGTGTCTGCGATAGACATCATTGCGAACTTGTTAGCCATTAGTGGTACATTGAATATGAAATTGCATTACCCGGAACAAGTTGTGTTATACTTTGGAAAATGTATTCATCAGTGTACATGTGGTTTTGCGATCATCAGAACACTTGCACAGTTAGCACGTGAGTTTGCATTACTCCGAGATCAGGTGCATTTGCCTTAACAGCGCATGTAATGCCTACTAATTGGTTGGGTTTTGATTTGTTATTTTGGAGGGAGGGGTAATGGTTCTTGAAGTTCGTATGGTTGTTGTTATGGTAATGTTCAACTGTTTTGTTGCATGTAATTTACATTTGAAGGTTGTATGAGTGGTTTTAAGCTCGACATTTTAAGTTGTAATGTTATTTGTTTTTAGTTTTGTTAGTGATTTAGCGCGCCATTTAACCGTAAACAATGTGGTAACGAAATTTGTTTTTAGTTTTGTTAGTGATTTAGCGCGCCATTTAACCGTAAACAATGTGGTAACGAAATGTTATTTGCACGCAGTAAAGGGTGAGTTAAAGATGCCGTGAGTATTTTTGTTTGACAAAGGTCGTTTAACGTGTTTGATAAGCAGTTGTGTGATGAACATGTGTGTCGAAAATTTGCCGAAATTGTGGTGTACTATCGTAATTTGGTTGGTGTGCGCTAATCAACATTTCATATGTTTGTGGCAGCCATGTGTGTAATTGTGTGAAGTGTTAATGTAGACCATGCTAATGTAAGGAACACTGGTTGAATATTGTTCCAGGTGACGGTATGCAACAGACCCCACGTAGATTGTCTGCTGAAAGGACACGCAGTTTTGGTGTGAGTGCATCAACGTCGCAGTTCTGGAATATTAATAACATTTGTGGTAATAAAAAATGGAATGTTAATAACATTTGTGGTAATAAAAAATGTAATGTTAACTGTATTGATGTTAATGAAGTGTAGTATCAGTATCATTTTTTTAATTTGTTGTGTTGTAATGTATCATCTATTCCCCTGGTTTTTGAGTGCATGGATGTTGGTGGTGATATGGAATGTTAATAATATTTGTGGTAGTAAAAATGTAATGTTAACCGTATCGACGTTAATGAAGAAAACAACGTCAGCAATTGAAACCCATCCACCATCTATCACTCTACAAAAATCAAACACATAAAAATGAAAATGCAAAACGTTACCATCTCAATCATTACACACAAATGAGCAAAAAAAATCACCAAGATTATTACAAGGGTCAATGTGTAAACTCCGCCCATGCCAAATCAAAGGAAAATATTCCTTACCAACTAAATATGATCAAATGGTTCATAAGAAAAAACACAAGATTAAATGGATCGTCATTTCCTAATTTGGGATTTACCAGTAATTTCTCCTATTAGGTATTGCCACTTATAATTTAAAAAATGTCATTTTCATACTATTTTACATGGTTACTTATTAGTATAAGAATTTTATTGGAGAAATTTTAGATCAATTTAAAACTTGAAAAGTAATTATAAATTAATCTTTATCAATACTAATAATTATAATTATAAATTTTCTATAAATATATAATAACTTTTTCAAATTACCTCTGATCCATTTTTCAGATGTGTTGCACACGCATTGTAGTAAAGAGTGGGACGTGCTTACAAGATAGGGAAAATTATAAGTAAGAATATCTTTTTTTTTTTAAAAAAAAAAAAAAAAATCAAATCAATAATAAATTTTATAAATATTAATTGTTAAATTTACAATTTTTTTCACTAATATGTAAATATTATTGTAAAAGTTCAACTGTTGTGCAGTTTTCCCTGCAAGATTCAACTAAATGATAAGCACGCCCACTTATCATCTAGCAACCCTTTATAAATCGGAGTCCACCAAATCCCTCACCAAAACTACAGTCCTAGAGAGAGAGTTCTTTGCCTGAATGTTTGAGAATAAAATTTTGGTATTTTGTTCAATAAACGTTACTCTTCATTTTAACTAGTTAAATTATCAAAAAAAGTACACTGTATTTTATCTAACCATATTTTTATTTATGTGTTCTGGCGCTACTTTTTATCTTACCAATTTATTCACACAAACTTTCTAAAATAGGATGTGACTAGCCTCTGTTAATAGTGTTGGAAATGCTCTTAGGTGGTGATCTAAGAGTGTTTTTTCATTACTATGTACAATCTTTACATTTGAAATTTCTAGCTTTCTCTGTTGGTAGGCAGAGATAGGTTTTGAATTTCTCATTTTCCTTTTCTATTTTTATTTTTTAATTTTTGTTGTCATTGTCAAATTGCATCCAAGATATGTTTATGCTTCTTGCTCTGTTTACAAGTTTGTTTAAATATGTATATGCTAAAAGTCGTGGTAAGATTGTTTGTTTAGTAAGCTATGTCCCAACATATAAGTTTGAATAAAAAAGAAGAAAGGTCATAATAAAATCGTAGGTAAATTATAAATACGTTCTCTGAAATTTATTTAAAATATTAATTATTCTTGTAATTCTTGAAATTATATCTTGCTTCTTCAAATTTCTAATCGTATAACGAATGATTCTTTTTATTAATAATTTGTCAAGTCAATTAATATTTTTTAATGTCAGAAATATATTTTAATTAATATTTGTAATACTTTTGTTGTTATATAGGAGGGTGGTTAGGAATTTTATATTTTCTGTTAACTCTATTAAATGACAAATTCTTAGACGTGATGGAGGTATTCAAAACTATTAGAGCAATTCGTTTTTTAAGTAAATGTCAAGTGTATTTGTAATTTATCCTAAAATCATTAATAATGTTGAAAAAGTACTAGTTTTTGGAGAGTTTTTATTAGTGTTATTTACATGGAGATTCCTTAAATTATTGAAAAATATCATTTTGACCCTTTAAATTATAAAAGCGTACAAATGGACTCATTAAACTATTGAGAAGTATTGTTTTGCTCTCTAAACGATAAAAGCATACAAATGAACCTTCTAAATTATTGGTGTATTTTACTTTGATCCTTTCTATTAGGAGTCTAATTTGTACATTTTTAAAGGTTTTGGAGGTTCATTTGTACGATTTTTTAACTTAGGGGGCAAAGTGATACTTCTCAATAGGATGAAATTATTGTGAAAGAGCTTCTATCTATTTATAAGAAAAAAATTCTTCCAAAAAAAACTCAAGAAATCTATGTGGGATTCAATCAAATTCATTGGAGGGAAACTTAAAATTTTGATATCCCTCCAAAAATTTTGCTCTTCTTTCAATCAAAGTATTTGAATTAAAATCATATGGAGGGAAGGGAATATTGAATATTTGATTTCTTCTTCCAAAATTAAAATTAATAATATTTTTAAATATATTTTTATATTTTTTAATAAAAAAAGTATTAAGAGAAATATTTAAGATTATTAAAATTTTTAATTTATAATTTTATTACTTATACTTTTATTTAAATATAATTTTAATATATTTATGACGTCACGGTTCGATTCCGGTTCAACCCGACGGTTGAACCAGTGACCCGTCCACCCGATCATTTTTCCGGTTCATTCACCGGTCCGGTTTTTAAAACATTGGTTTAGGGGGTCCATTTGTATGCTTTTATAGTTTAGAGAGTTAAAATGATACTTTTAAATAGTTTAGGGGTCTTCGTATAAATAACTCTTTTTATTACCCAACAAAAGCATCTCCTTACGTTCTAGGTATTTTTATTTGCACACCACTCATTTTTTTAGTGTCTATTGTCTTTCAAATTTTTTTTTTAATTACAATTGGTCCTCGTATAAATAATCCTTTTTATTACCCAACAAAAGCATCTCCTTTACATTCTGGGTTTTTTTTATTTGCACACCACTCATTTTTTTAGTGTCTACTGTCTTTCAAGAAAAAATTTTATTACAATTTTGTCTCTCAATCAAATAATATTTTTCGGTTCCAAAAAAAAAAAAAAAATTTTTGAACAAAATTCTAAATCTTAATTTCTTAATAGGCACCCTACAAACAACCGCCAGCCACCTTTGCAACCTACCACCCTCTAGCTCTGGCGAACTGAGTGGAGCCTTGAATTTGAGTTCAGTTTGTTTACTTATCGAGTTTGTTTATTGAGTTTTAGCTCAGTTCGATAAGTAACTGGATTCGAGCTCAGCTCGGCTAATTAGCATTAATAAAATTCGAATTTGGCTCAACTCAGCTCGATAAGATTTTTTTAAATATTATTTATATTATTGGATAAATTACAAATACACCCCCTGTGGTTTAATTAAAATACAAATTACCTCCTGTAATTTTAGAAATTACATTCCAACTCTTGAGGTTTTTAATTTCATAACAAATCGCCACTTTTATTAATAAATTATCAAGTCAATTAACAATTTTTAATAATGTTATAAAGATGTTTCAATTAATAATTTATGTAATTTTGTTATTGTATAGGAGAACAATTATGAATTTTATTTTTTTAATTAATTCTGTTAAATAATTTTTTTTTTAAGAAAGGGTATTTGTAATTTTTCAAATTACAAGGGGCAATTTGTACTTTAAGCAACTCTTAGGGGGTGTATTTGTAATTTACCCTATATTATTTAAATAAAAATATTTGAATATGACGGAATGTAATGGTAGGGGTCACGTCAATCAAATTCTATTATTTAAATATTTACAATATTTTTAAATTTGAGCTCAGCTCAATCAAATTATATATTTTAAAATATTTAAATTTTAGTGTCACGTCTACATATTTCGTCAAATTGTAGACGGAATATAATGGCAGGAGTTAAATTGATCAAAATTTCGAAAGTTTGGGTGTAAAATTGATAATAATCAAAATGTGGGAGTCAAATTGAAAAACCAGTGAAAATTTGAAAGGCAAAATGATATTTTCTCTTTTTATAAGTAGAAGTTCAATATATACAGATTCATAAATAAAAAAATAAAATAATATTTACTAATAATTGCGGTGTCTTTGTCTAATTAACCCTTGATAAATTTTGGTACATAGAGGTGGTTGATGGATAGAGACATGAAGAAATTGAATGAGTGGGCCATCTTAAAAGAGAAGTTATTTGGTAGTTTTAAAATATAATGAGACGTGTTATGATTAGTGAAGAGAGAGGTGTGATTCATGATTTTGAATTGAGATACAGAAAAATTACAAATAACATAATATTAAATGATTGGTATGTAACATGCCACATGATTCCTAAATATACCAAATAATTTGCATAATCAAGAGGTCGTTGAATCATTTTAATGGTTTGGTACATAGTTCAATCATTTTAATGCTTTGGTAAATAGTTCGTTGCATCATTACTCATACCTTGAAAAGCAGAGTAGAGGCATGGAACGCATGTGTGCGAAGAAAAGTTTGGCTTTAAATTCATTTATGCTATGAATAAAAACTATAATTATTTAAATAATTATTTTTTTTATATCTTTTTACCAACATTTATGAGCTATACTTTATTTTTTGTCTCTTTTTTTTGGGGGGTTTAATTATATTTTTCACCACTGTAGTTTTATTCACATTTTACTTTAACTTCTATATTTTAAATTGAACAATTTAATCCATACATCTCAAGTGTAGGTTCAATTTAGTTCTTCAGTCCAAACTAATAATTTTGAGACACTCATTAATTTTCTGAAGTGTACGTGTAGATAAAATTAACAAAAATTTAGATGGAAAAACCAAATTAAAATTAGGCCTACACTGTAGTATATGCAACAAATTATTCAAATTTAAATAATAGAGATTAAAGTAAAATTTGGATCATACTATAAGGATAGGAAGCGTAATTAATTTTTTTCTTTTTCCTTAACATTCCTTGTATATGACCATTTTTTGGAGAGGAATTTTTTTTTTCATTTATTAAAACTTCTCCACCATTATTTTTCCTCATATCAAACACAATATAAACTTATGCCACCACTTCAGAAGTGCAAAAATTTAGGATCCACCCTAAATTTTTAAGTAACCTCAGCGAAATCTTAACATGAGACCTTTATATATTTACAGGGAAAAAAAAATTACTTACATATATATTTGACTAAAATTTTCATATATAGATATCAAAATTTAATTTACAGTATAAAAAAAAAAAAAAAATCAATCTAACACTATGATATCAAATAAAAAGTTAAATAAAATGAGTGCAATGCTAACATTACTGTCCAGGCACTTTCAACAACAAAAGTACTAACTAAATTTCTATAATTTCACTTATTTATCATATCAAGTTTCAGAAAGTAATTATGAAAATTCAACTGCATCTATGTTGTGCGGGTAATTCTATTTCCACATATTAAATCTTCTCAGTACACATATTTTTTCAAGATACACACTCAATGGTTTTTAAACATCAAATTTTGTTTAGTACACATCCTTTCAAAAATACCAATAACCCCTTCAAACCGAACCTAACCTAACCTAACATAACCCTAGCTACCACTTGTAACGCACCCCAAATTAATTAAATTAAAACATTACTTATAACATGATTAATCTGAAAATCTCACCATGCCAAACAATAACATTAATCTCAAAAGCCCTCTTTTCCATTGAACTACATATCAAATATTACAAATTTTTAGATTCTTATCTTAGTTACAACAACATTAATAAAGTTCAAGAAGCTAAAGGATAAAAATAATAATGCCTTGATGGCATGTAAACAACAAGGCAAGGCTAAAAAAATAAAAATCAAATTACATTTTTGAACAAAATTCTAAATCTTAATTTCTTAATACACACCTACACACAACCACCAGCCACCGTTGCAACCTACTACCCTTTGGCTCTGGTGAACCAAGTCGAGCCTTGAGTTTGAGTTCAGTTCGTTTATTTATCGAGTTCGTTTATTGAGTTTGAACTCGGTTCGATAAGTAACTGGATTCGAGCTCGGCTCGACTAATTAATATTAATAAAATTTGAATTCGGCTCGGCTCGGCTTGGCTCAACTCGATAAGATTTTCTAAATATTTTTTATATCATTGGATAAATTACAAATACACCCCCCCGAGGTTTAATTAAAATACAAAGCCCCCTGTGATTTTAGAAATTACATTCTAACCCCTGAGATTTCTAATTTCATAACAAATCGCCATTTTTATGAATAAATCATCAAGTCAATTAACAGTTTTTAATAATATTATAAATATGTTTAAATTAATAATTTGTAACGAGTTGAATTAAATTGAAATATTATTATTATTATTATTATGGCAATTTTTATTTTTGAATTTTAATTATTCTTGGGTCTTGAGTATTAAATGAGATATAAATTTAATTTGTGGGACTTATTTGATTAACCTATATTTAATCATTTTGGTTCATGTTTAATTATGTGAAATGGTGGGGACTACCTTAAGTCTTTTAAAATTTATTTATATTTTAATCTTAGTTGGAGATTTATTTTAGATTATTAAACTCCATTCATTTTGGACCCAATTGATTGACTCATGACTCGTTTATAACCATATATTATTGTTGTTATTGTTATTATTATTTATTTTATAATCTTGAGAGAGTTACAAATATTTATGTTGTGCACCATCAAACGAAATATATTTTGTAGTGAGAAAATATTAAATCCTTTTTGTCATTAATGATGTTAAAATATACTTTTAATTGATATATATATAGATGTATATGTATAGATAGATATTTTTATTGATTTGAAAAAAAGAAAAAAGAAAAAAAATAGATTGGCTGACAAATCTCATCCCTGCTTTGTATTTCTTTATAATTCTTTATTTCTAAGGATATCTGTGGATAAGATTTACGCAATGGATGTCGTGAGACGGACTTTACCCCACTTTTCAAACCTTACAAATTCATTGCCAAAACCCATCCCCTCCCTTCTCTCTCTCTCTCTCTCCCTCTGAAATTTTTTTTCTTTGTTTATTTTTATTATATAAAATCCTTGATTTATCAAAACCTGTTAAGTTTTAGACCCTAGTTCCACAGATCAAATTGTAGAGGGTTCCGAAGGCTTTAATTTAATCGGAACGAATCGAATTTTTGTCGTCGAAAAATTTTATTTTCTTGGAAGCTCTTGGATTGAGGTAGGGATTTTTCCTACACTTCTTTATGCACTTTTACTTGATTATAGGGAGCTTAGAGTTGTATATAATTTAATTAGAATTTTTTAAAATTTTGTGATTTATTTGCTTAAAAGAGAAATTTTGTGAAAAATAAAAAGTTGATGCCCAAATTGTGAAAGTGTAAACTTGGAATATGTTTGTAAGGTTGTGAAAGAGTTATGTTTTAAATTTGAACAAAAACAGATTTCGATTCGATTGGTTTTAAAATTTTTATCGGTTTGTGACCAAAAGAGCATTTTTAAAGAAAACAAAGGAATTATGTTTAACTTTTGGGGCTTTCGATCAAAATAGGATGTCATAATTGAATAATGCTTGGAGAATGCGTTGGAAAGAAAATGATGTTTTGTTGGGCATTAACGGTATTATTTTATTTAATGTGTTTGTTGGAATAAAATCAACACGGTTAGAAATGGACCTTGAGAGGTTACCGGATGTGATTGTGATATGAAAACCAGTGTAATTGTTCATATTTGATGAGATGTGGAGTAGATTGTATTTATCGGAATTTTTTTGGAATTTAATTGTTTAAATATCCATTTAGAAATATCTATTTTAGGTTATCGATGGAGGATAGCCATGATTGTTGTAGAAATGCATGAGACTTAGGTAAATTGAAACACATTCCTCATTTGTTGCATTGGACATTGCATTACATTCATTTCATTGGAAATGTATCTGTTTTTGAGAAATGTGTGGAAATATATTTGTTTGCGAAAAGATGAATACTTGGTGAATCTGGGTAAGGGGGTGTAGAACCGCACAGTTAGGTGTCGAGCCTTCCAGTTTACTGGTAAAAATGACAGTGGTAGTGCATTAGGGGCCTACTTGCAAACACTCACCTAGAGATTCACAGAGCCTGTATTCATGTAACAGATATGGTTTAAAATGGAAATGACTTTATATTTGTTGTTGCATCTCAGCATTGCATGCTTTATAAAAAGAGAGATAAATTATTTTATCATGAGCATGGCATGAGCATACTCATTTTTAGTCTTGCCATGGTTCATATGTTGTGTAGTATATGTCTACTGGGATGTGGCTTGCAGGTGCTATGCCTCCGCCAAGGCATTGACTTGGGAGGACTCAGAGCTGAGACTTCATTTTTGTTTTATTGTTATTTGTTGAATGCAAGCCCAGGGCTGTATTTGCGTTGAGTTGAAACTCCATTTTTAGTAACCAAGAATGTTCTTGGATAAATTAAGCCTGTAGGGCACTTATTATTTGTTTGGCTTCCATTTCATACTTGTTGTAAAATGCATGCTTAGGATTGGAACTAGGACATTGAGATGTGAACAACATATAATTAGCATTTGGGATTTAATGAAAATGAATGTATGAAATAGTTAGCTATATATGTGTTTGTCTATTAGGTGGGTTTTGTTGCATAAATAGATATACCCTACCCAATTTTCGGGGCGTTACAACTTGGTATCAGAGCTAGTTGACCTATCACTTGAGTGCAGGCGTATCATACATGGGAACTCTCGCTTGTGACTGTGCCACCGAAGCAAGACTCTCCGCCTATGGAGTGACGGTGTACCGTTGGCGTCGGTGGCCGGCTAGGCTGATAGGTTCAGTTGTTGGGTGACAAGGTGTGCCCATGATCAGTGACAACTTGGTATCAGAGTGTACCGGGTTCGAATACTTTGGGTACGTGGGGAGTGGTTAGTACCACAGTGGGTTTATCTCGCTTAATAGAGATATCTGTATGATGAGATGCCATGTGATAATATGTTTATGTGATTATACGGGTATGGGGTTTGATTTCTGAGATGTTGATTGGGTTTGTGAGTTCCTAGAAGTCTAGTCAGAAGAACACTTGATCACTGCTATTTCTGATTGGAACTTTAGCAATGTCATGGGACAATCATTATCTAGAAAGAAAATCTGTATGTGCTTATGTGACTATGTGCTTATGTGGAATGAATTAACTGCTGTCCATTGCCTTAGGACGTGAGTGAGTTAGCTTCGGCACAATTGTGACTGTGCCAATCTCGAGTGTTACCTTTATTAGGATGTTAGGACGTGGAAGGGGTAGTGGTAGGCATGGTAGGCCCAGGAGGCATGAGATGCCAATACCGGATGAGATTTCGGCTCAGGAGGAGGGGAATAGGTAGATTAGAGACCTACTGGGCGTGTGTATGCTGTTATCACGCCAGAGTTAGTGCCATCACCTTTGGTTGTGAGAGGTACCTTCTTGTCCGGTAATTTTATTGCCAATGTATTGATTTACACAGTTTTTCTTTCGTTAATACCAGTCAGTGTATATAAGTGTGTTTGGATCGTTTTGCTTCATTTTTCTTTTGTTAAGCCATGATTTGATTCAGGTCAGTATGGAATCAATGTCCAGTTCAGAGTTCAAAATTCCATCATCCTCAAATTTAGTCAAACAAAATTGTTTTCAAGCTCAAAATGTTATGCCAGTTACGCCATTGATGTGCAGAAAAAAAAAAAAAACGAAATTGATTTTATTGAAGTCAGGGGATGACATCCCCGACTGCTGAGAAAAAAAAAAAGAAACAAAAAGAAGAAGAGGGATCTTGTTTTTGATAACGGCCATACTCCAACTTCACTTACGCGACTCTCCTTCCGAGCTCTTCTTTTTTTGTCGTCTTGGGTGACCTTTGAAGGCCCTGCCTCAGTGCGTACAAGACCGCCGAGGGAGTTGACTCCTTGTTGGCTGTCAAAGGCGAAGTACGAAGGTGCTCCGAATCGGGTCATGACGGTGGTCTTCCGTTTCAACTCTTTATTCTTCGCTTTCAGTGCGCAAATCTCTGCTCGCGCATATTTGTACATGAGTTGGAGCAGAGAAAGTTGGGCATTTAACTGATGTACCTCACTGGTCCTACTCTGCAGCCGGTGAGATAATTTGGTAACCGCAGTCACTGTCTCTATGCAGGATCTTAGTGTGAAGTGGTTGGCCTCAATGTCAGATTGAGCGGCCATGATTTGCTCAACTGACATCATGGGAAAGTTAAGAAGAGTAGGAGTAGGGGCACTCTGTTCAGGATGGTTAAGAAGGGTAGGAGCAGAGG